>VOCP01051967.1:0-11444 GCA_007922195.1 Podocnemis expansa
GCCCTCAGCACTCTGGCCAAGGTCCTGAGGGTTCCCTGGCCAGGGTGCTGAGGATCCACTGTTGTTTCGGAACACTTTGTTCCGAAACAACATATTCACACGCCTTGTTTCGAAACAAGGGTTTTGAAACAAGTTTGTTTCGTCCCCAAATGTGGTTTAACTTGTTTCGAAACAACTGTGCGTCGTGTGAACATGGTTTTTTTTGTTTCGAAACAACGAGGTTGTTTCAAAACAAAAGTGCTGTGTGAACACAGCCTTAGGCTTGAAATTAGATGCAGGTTCCTAACCATCAGAGGAGTAAAGTTCTGGAATAGTCTACCAAGAGAAATGGTGGGGGCAAAAACCTTCAGTGCCTTCAAAACTGAGCTTGATAAGTGTATGGAGGGAATGATATGATGGACAGTGTAACTTGGCCATTGTCTGTCTTTTACTACTGGTGATGGGTATGATAGTGACCTGGGAAGGGGCATTGGATCGAGTGGGTTCTGAGTTATTACAGAGAAGTTCTTCTTGACTGGCTGTTGTGGACTTGCCCTCATGCTCAGGGTTTAACTGATCATCATATTTGGGGTCAGGAAGGAATTTTCCCCCAGGGCAGATTGGCTTGGGTGCTGGGGGTTTTTTGCCTTCCTCTGTAGCACTGGGCATGGATCACTTGCTGGTTGATTATTCTGTGTGTTAAAGTCTTTAAATTGTGATTTGAGGACTTCAATAGCTCAGTTATGGGTTTGAGGTTCATTGTAGGAATGGGGTGCCGAGGTTTTTATGGCCTGCACTGTGCAGGAGGTCAGACTAGATGATCATATTGGTCTCTTCTAACCTTAGAGTCTGAGTCTATAAAGACCCCTGTTATCCACTCCAAATTGTTATCCCAACAGCCTTTGTACCTCCCCACCCCATTTACTCCCCCTCCATTTCTCCATTGCTAGGCCCTGCTTCCCTGGCAATCCATTCCCCCGTTCCATCTGCAACATGCCAAGTACCTTGTGTCCAATCCCTGCTACCCCCTGCCACCAAGCTGTCAGATTCCTCTTCCTGTCCACCCTTATGTCTTCCATACCCCCTCTCCTGCCCTCCTGTCTGGGGCCCCTAAATTCCTCAGTGCACCTCAGTAGCCTTATAGCCCTCTATCCCTAATTCCCATGTCCCCTTACCTTGGGTTTCCCTGGGCACCCCTACCTTAGAGTCAGGACCCTCGGAGTACATCACAAGCTTCATTCGTGTCTTGCTGCCTACGACACTTCTCCCTGAAGGAGCCCTGTGACCCCTGTGGCTGGAAAGGGGGTCTTGCCCCCACTTTGGCTGGACTTGCTGTATGCAAGGGATGAATTTCTTCCATATTTGCATGTGTTGAGCTCACAAAGGTGTATTGCTCACCCAGGATGGGGGTGTAGTCTTTGGCTGATGGTGGTGTCATTTGATGGCTCTGTGGAGGCCATGCAGTGTGCGCTCACTTGATGCTCCATTCCCTTTTTCTGCAGAGCTGAGGAAAGAGGTGTCTGATGAGCAGACCAGGAGCTCCAGGAAAGGGTAGAGTGATACAAAGCTAGAGTGTTAAGTGAGCTCAGGTGACTTCTGTGGAACAAAATGCCTTGGACAGTGCCAATGACTGGGGAGAATAGCAGCTTTGAATAGAGGGTGTTCCGGTGATGGGCATTTGTGTCCATAACCCTTCCCCGCCCCCTCTCATGGGTGGAGTCCGAGACTGTGGGAAGAAGAGAACGACTGCCCCAGTGTAACAGATGACTGAGGCACTCACATGGGAATCAAAGCAGGGACCTATCCAGCTCTGATAGGCTGGCCAACACTAGCTGTCTGTCTCCTTGCTTCTCTTTGTATCATCTCCTTCACCAGATGGGGCAGATCTGCTAGCTCTACATCCCCAGATGCTTGGTCTCTGGAGCCTGTACCACAACTAGGGATCAAGAATCCTATTGGGGGCTTGGTGCTATGGGGGGGGGGGGGCAGGGTGTAGCTTTTGGCTATACCTAGATTGAGCTTGCATGCATATGTTACTCTTTATTTTATACAAATACGTCTTTCTTTATATAAGATGTAGAAAACCATGGGGTTTTATAGTATTTCACTATTATAAGTGAGAAGCTTGGTATTAGTTTTTTCTAGAAGCTGAAACACACGTATCCTGCAGATCTTTGCAAGGAGTGACTCAGTTTGCAAAGACTGTAAGTTTGCTATGCAATAGGATGAAAGCCTGCAAGATTTTTAAAACAAGGTTTGCATTTGTCTTTGCAATAGGAGAAGGCTAAGTAGGTAAGAGGTGAGCGTAGGCCATGCAGAATTTGGCAAGTTGTTTTTTGATCATGCTTTGCAGACAAATAGGTGGAAAAGATCTCTGCAAACCCACCACAAAACCCACAAGCTGGTAAACAAGAAAATGGAAGAACATGCTAGAAAATAGACATCATTTGACCCCTGAACCAATAATCTGAGAGTACCCCCAGCAATTTCTGGAAAACACCCATATTTGGGCTAGGAAGAATGAGATAATTTGACTTATTTTTGGAAAGGTATAAAAGTCCCCCCCAGACACACATATACCCCTGTAGTGTGCAAAAAGGGATTTAAAGCCCTGAAATTTGCAGAGGGATTGAAGCTTCCAGTTCCAGCCACTGAATTCAGACAACACAAGAGGAAACTGCAAAGGCCTACAGCAATGCTTTACCTGACTTCCTTTAGCTAGGTTTCTTTGTTTTATGTTAGTTGACTAGTTTTAGGATTGTTAGTTCAGTACTTCAACTTGTCTTCACTTTGAGTGTGAGTATAACTTTTACAATTGTATCTTAAAGATAGGAAATCTTAGTGGCAATACTGCTTATAGTCATTATAGAAATGTGTTGATGTATTTCTTTACCATTTATTCCACCTTGTATTCATTTGTAGTCTTACCCATCACTGGCTATGTGCAGTTAGCAATAAAAGAACTGTTATAACATCTTAGTCAGAGTTGACCGCCTGTTTTCAGGTAGGAAGTCATATTTAATTAAAATACCTGTAGTCAATCTGGACTGAGACCACTTGTCCTTCAAAATTGGTCTAGCAAACCTGTATTGGCTATCCCAAATTCCTATAGAATTTGGCTACAAGGGTGAGGGTGGGGTCCCAGCCAAGAACCCCACCTGTTTAAATGCATTGGGGCTGGTGTAGAGCAGAAGGAGCCAGGAACAGTAGAATCTCATGCACTGGTTGCGTTTTGAACAGTGATGGTTCATATTTGGGTTATTAGCTCTGCTTGCAGAGGCATCGTCCAGGAGGCCCAAGGCAGAGGAGAAATTAGTCGAAGTACATCTGCACAGCCTGGACAATCATCTAATCAGAGATCAGCAGTTCTTTGCTTGCTGTCTTCAGCATCACCAGAGGTTAAAGTAAGAGGAAAAGCACCAGAATGCTGTTCTGGGGCCTGCCAATTTTAGGGGACAGTGTTCCAGGGCCCCTAAAAATAGAAAAAGCAGCATTCCAGTGTGTTCCCCCTTACTGGCAGCTGTGGCCCCTACCTGGCTACAAGTCAGTCTTCTGGCTGGCAGGGAGCTTTCCCTAGGCTGGGCCTGGAAGTTTTTAAATCTCCCGCCCTGAACCTCCTCTGAGCAGGCTCAAGGTGGGAGCCTCAGCCTGGTCAGTGGCCACTCTGCTACAGCAGCCAGGTAAAGGGGCTGTGGGGAGGTGGCTTGGGGACAGGTGAGCCAGCAGCAGGACAGGCTGGTTAGGGTGGGATTGAGGAGGGGCTGGGCCAGGATGGGGGTGGAGCAGGCAGTGTGGTGGCCCCAGTAAGGCCAGGAAGCCCCATTGGGGTGAAGTTCAGCTGTGGCCTTGGAGCTGTGTGGCAGGACAATGAGGGGGGAGGTGTTTGGGGGCTGTAGCTTGTAAGTCTGGATAGGTCCCTCCAAGAAGGATCAGGCAATACAGACAACACTGAAGACATTTATTTACAGTACCAGTACTGGGAACACTGAACAAAACAGTATCAGCTTCAAAATGGAAGTAGCATGGCAATTGCTTATGTGCACAGGCAGCTTGTTTACTGATTTAAACTAGTTTTCCTATCATTTTGGGAAAAACAATTCCATCTTTGGGAAGAGGTTCAGGGTGGTGGTGAGGGGTGGGCTTAAAAGGTTAGGAAATACTAGCTTCCATATAAGGCAAGGGAGGGAGGAGGGTTTGATAGGTGTGTGTGACCTGAGGCATGCATGAAATGGAGAGCGTATATTGCACAGCAGACAGCCTGCATGCTGCCTACCCAGACACCCTCTGTGCTCATGAGGCCTGGCTTGCTTGCTTATCCCAACAAGCTGGTGTGGGGGACAGGCATTTGGGGAGCAGCAGCTGGGATGGGGGGATAGGCATTTGGGTGGAGTAGCTGGGATGGGTGAAGGGGGCCTGGACATGTATGAAGGGGCCCCAGAAATTTAGGAGGGTTCTGGAGCCCACCAAATTATACTTTAACCACTGAGCATCCCTGGCCATGGATGAGTGGTTAGTCCACACTCTCTTTCATCTGTTGGTACCCGAGATCTCTTCAGAGCTGTGAGCATCCCTGCTGGGCACTGGTCTCTGTAACATTAAGAACAGGGGAAGAAACAATAGTCTCCTGTGCAGAGTGACACCTTTGGGGGCTTGTACTCCAGGATGCTTTCTAATTGTATGTGTAATGAGAAAGGAGTTGGAGATGTAAGAAGAAGACCCTACTCATCATTGAAGCTTCCCATGACAATTTTCTCCTTTTCCTATATTTTCTACCAAGAGTGAATAAGAGGAGGGTCAGAGTCCAGCCCTGTGGTGAGATGGAAAGTGAAGCAGAGCAGTCAGACCATGAGCACTGTTGATGCCAGGCAAGTGCTATCCATGTGGAGATGAAGGAGTCAGCACCACCTGTGAGAAGTGTCAGGTTTGGTGAGCACTGTCTAGTCCTCACAGACCAGGAGGCAGGGAGTTGGCAAGGAAAAGCTCATTGCTAGCTGTGGCTACAAGCAAGACAGTCTCTTTTTTCAGAGGCTCCTGGTCTCTCTGACCAGGAGTGGTGTGTGTTCCCAGCAGGAGGTTGGATCTGGGAATGTGATCTGGTTCCTGATATGCTTTCATTCCTCTGCTTCTCTGTGTGTCTTCTCTAATGTGTTGGCAAACACACACACTCTCTCTTTCCTGCTTCTTGTACCTTCTGCCTTCCTGGATGTGTGATGCTACAGGAGTAGAGTTCCTAGCCAGGATACCCAGCTGTTTTCATCCACTGGGGCTCATGTAGAGCAGAAGGAAGTGGGGGGGGGGGAGGTGAGATCACATGCACCAGCTGAGCTTTGGGCAGTCACAGGATGTACTTAAGTTATTCACTGTTCTTGCACAGCAATCAGCCAGCAGGCGTAGCCAGAGGAGAAGGTGGCAGAAGTCCTGTGCAGATGGGACACCCATCTAATCAGAGATGAGTGGTCTTCAGCTTTCTGTTTTTGGCATTGCTGCCTGTGGGTGACTTGTCAATCTGGTCTATGTCTCATCTATAAGTACCCTAGTGTAGATCAGTGGGTCTCAACCTTTGGCAGATCGTGACACACTTGGTGGCATATCATTACCCTACAGGACACACCAACCCATGCCCCACAGGCTGAACCTACCCATCTCTCTGCAGCACACTTACAGCTGTGTGGTAACACAGTTATGGGTTCCAACACAGTGGCTGAGAACAGCTGCTCTAGATCAGGGGCTCTCAACACTTCTTTTTGCTATGAGACGGTTGGCAGTGTGGCTATCCATGCCATGCCATGAACCCCTTCCCACAGCTGGAAAAAAATACCACTGCTGGTGTTTTGTGGTGGCACACTAAACAAGACCACCATGGCAGAAAAAGAAAAGCCACCTCCAGGAGTTTCAATAGTAGCTTTTTTCCACATTGACCCTGATCTTTGTGGAAAGCCTCCCACTGTTGAGGCTCCCCTCTGTCACAGGGGATTTCCTTGGCAGCACTGGTCCCTACTGCTGCCACTGCATCCCCCAATCCCTACTTATTATGCTTACTGCCGCCTCCTCCAACAACCGCCTGCCATCACTTCCTCTAACTGCTGCCTCCTCTGACCACCAGTGCTGCTTCTCCTGACTGCCACCTCCCTCACCACTGCTGCCACTTCCCCAATTGCAATGTCCCCTGACGCCACTGTGTCCCGAGCCCCACCACCACAGCTTCCGCTCACTGCTGTCCTGTCCGAGCCCCAACCCCTGGGTGCTGCTTCCCCTAACTGGTGCCTCATTGGACCCCTCCACCACCACTTCCCCTCCTTTCTGCTTTTGCTGCTTCCCATGACTAATGTGTAACCCCATTCCTGTTGCTGCCCAGCGACATCACTGGCCGGGGAAAGGACTCGAGGCAAGGGCCCAGGCCTCTCCCCTGGCCTGCAGGCCCTGCCCCTTGGCCAGTGACAGGGTCCGGTGCCACCATGCCACCGTCAGCGGCTAGGCCCCGCATCCCCGGCCAGGGACAGGGCCACCATCGGTGTCCATGGCTGGGCCCCGGACTGCCCGCCACAGGCGGCCGGGCCCCAGATCCCCAGAGATACGGGGCACCGGCGCTGGGGCTCTGGGCACGTGCCCCAGAGTGCCCAGCGCCAGCAACGCCCCTGTTGCTGCCACTTCATAGAATCATAGAACTAGAAGGGACCATGAGAGGTCATCAAGTCCAGCCCCCTGCACTCATGGCAGGACCAAGTACCCTCTTAAATTATCACTGCCCCCTGCCCCCCCACCACTTCCTCCACCCCCACCCCCGCACTGCTGCCACCACCACCAAAGCCCCTCACCCACTGGATCTCTGCAGAGCCATGGGTGTCCTTGTTGAAAATGGAGCTTGGTGACTTCAGAGCAGCAGAAAGGGCTATAGTCTCTGGGGCCATCCAGCATCACTGCTGCTCCAGGAGAGATGCACTGTGCGCATTATTTAGAACAGGATAACTATACTCTGTGCATTTCCCTGAGTGGCCACTGCTGCTCCAGGACAGCCGCACTAGGCACATTGAGTGGCCCCTAGGAGTCGTGTCTGAGAGAGGCTAAGTAGAGACAGTGGTCTCCCTTTAGCTAAGCTTTGAGTTTTCCTATTTGTTTTGGGTGCAGGGGAAAAACTTCCCTATCTTAGGAGCAGATGGTGACCCAGGCAGAGTGCCCTCCTGAGTAGAGGCTTGAACCTGGGAAGGTGACTGCAAGGGATGAGTTTCACAGAGTTATATAAAATGGAAAGGACCATGAGAGGTCATCAGTTCCAGGCCCCTGTACTCATGGCAGGACCAAGTACCCTCTTAAACTATCCTTGACAGGTCCTTCTCCAACTGCTCTTACACACATCCCCTGATGGTGATGCCACAACCTGCCTAAGCAATTCATTCCAGGCTTCAAAGGGGCAAAAAAAAAAAAAAAAAAAAAAAAGAGAGTCGTGTGTCACTTTAAGACTAACAGATTTATTTTTTGCATGAGCTTTCGTGGGAGAAAAATCCCACTTCATCAGATGCTTTGAAGATGGGTGAACTTACAGCCTGTAAGTGTAAGTTCACCCATCTTTGAAGCATCTGATGAAGTGGGATTTTTCTCCCACAAAAGCGCATGCAAAAAATAAATCTGTTAGTCTTAAAGTGACACATGACTCCTTGGGTTGTGGTGTGTGGTTTTGTTTTTTTTTTTGTTTTTTTTTGCTGGACTAGACTAACACGGCTATCCCTTTGGAAATTCAAAGGGGGCAGCTGTGTTAGTCTAGTTCAGCAAAAAAAGCAAGGAGTCCTGTGGCACTTAAAGACTAACAGATTTATTTAGCACACAAGTTTTTGTGGGACAAAATTCTACTTCACCTTTTCTGCTATGAAAGCTCATGTGAGAAATCTGTTAGTCTTTAAGTGCCACAGGACTCCTTGCTTTTTTTTAAATCCTGGCTGGAGCCGCCACACACAGCTAGGAGCTGGGGCCTGGTCCACGGCCATTTTAAATTGCCTGCCTTGTGCAACCCAGGCATGTGCCTAGGCTGGGCAGGGCACAAAATGTAAAATGCCACTGAAGGTTGTACCTTGGCTGTGGTGAGTGGGCAAAGGACTAAGAGGAGGAAGTGGGAGTAAAGCACAAGGTGTTGTGGGGAGGAGGGGCTGAGCAGGTTGCTGGTGGCACAAGGTGCTGGGGGAATGGGGAGGTGAGGGGCTGGGCACCATGTGCTGGGGAAGGGGGAGGGTGCTGTGGGGGGAGCTGTGGGGAGGTGAGGGGCTGGCTGCTACATGCTGAGGCAGAAGGAAGGGTGCAGGGGGGAGATGCATGGAGGTGAGGGGCTGGGTGCCATGTGCTTGGGGGGAGAAGGAGGGGGAAGGTGCCAGGGAGAGCTGCATGGGGTGAGGGGCTGATTGTCATGACATGCAAGAGAGAGGGGGAAGGTGCTGGGGGCAGGTGTTAAGTTAACCTGACACTCTTTGCTATAGCTACCTGCTATGTTTTTTTTGAGGGGTTGCAGTTGGATACAACTAGTTTCAATAGATGTCCCGTATTTCAGGGGCAGGGGGTGACAAACTAGTCTCTCAGCTAGGTGCTCAGTTTCAAAGCAAGGCACCTAACTTGGACACCCCGCTGCTGAATCCTTAAAGGAGGCAGCAGGTGTTTTGTTTTGTTTGGTTGCCAGTGGGCTCTCTGCTGCATTTTCCCTAGGCTAGGCTGTCTACCTCCACAGCAGATAGGTAGTGGAGCAGAACCCTCTAGTGACTAGAAGTAAAATAGCCAGTTCCTTTGTGTCTCCTGTCAAACAGACCTTTTAAAAAAAAAAGAGAGAGATACATACAGACTTATATAAAAGAAGACTGATAGAAAGAAGGGACACTGAAGACAGAACTCATATCTTAAAGTAACATGCCGTCATCCCCAGGATCTAAGAGATGCACCAAGTGCAACGAAATAATGCCTCAACCTGACAGCCACTCTCAGTGTATTCGCTGCCTGAGACACTCATGTCCCATAAAAATGCAGTCATTGCGCCAACCTCAGCACTAGAGCACAAAAAGACAGGAACCTCCAACTAAAACTACATCTCATGGAAAAGTCCTTCTGCCCAACTTCTAACTCAGCTACAGAATGCTTAAAGGAGAAACATTTGCCTCAGGGCAATAACGCCAACACTCCAAAAGCCAAGGAGATGGCAAGCCCTAAAAGAGGCAGATTGCCACATAAAAAGTCTCCTAGAAAGTCCACTGCAGAGGCAATGCTCTCATAAATCCTCAAAGAAATCAAGAGATGAGACAAGATCCACTCAACTGAAAACCTCAGCACCGGCTAAATGCTTAACGCCAGCCAAGGTGTTACCAGAATTCAGGTACCAGGATTGTCTTGGTGCCGTCAGAGCCAATAACCACACCAAGGGTGAAAAGGTATTTGCTTTATTGCATTTGTGATCACAAATGGGTCCCCTGAATGAAACCAGAGAGACCCCGATTACAGGAAGAGTTTAGCCTTATATTCAGTTATATGTAATAAGCCATATAAGGTTACAGACAAAGAAATGATACATAATTGGCTAAAAGAAATTAAGGGGAGTGGGGAGGTAACAGATTTTTAGGGAAACGGGAAGTTATGGGAGTTTACAGAAAAAGGGAAGTAAGGGGGGTTTCGTTAGTGCCTGTCTGGTAAACAACATGATGTTTTTATCCAAAGGAAATTATTTCATGCTACAGCTTACAGGGTTTAGCACTATATGTCAGCTTTCAGCTTATAGAGTTTAGTACCATAGATCAGCTTACAAAGGCTCCCTCTCCTGTAAGTTGCACGACCCCAGCAGCTACACACTCTTTACAATTGGTACTGACCACAGAAGTGGTTTCGAAAAATAATTGCCCAGAAGTCACTCCTCAAACGTTCTCCTCAATAGAGCTCACAACTTCAAGAGACAATGCAGTGGCGCCTGTTAATGTAGCCTTGCATACCATACCGTCTCAATTGTTCACAGATGAAACTCAAAAAACTACAGAAGTAACATCTAGAGCTACTTACCTCTTAAGAGTTCCACCATGCAAAAGGTATTGCAAATACTACCATCTTTCTTCCCTAAATCCTTCTAGAGCATATACCTCTCATTCTGCAAGCCAGTGCTCATCAGCACACTAGTCATATTATCAACACAGAACACATGACTCACACTTCTCTTCCTACTGCTCTTCACCTACAAGATCCACTAATACAGCAGATCTCGCACTCTGCTTCCTCTCCATAGTCATTCACATCATTCTCACCACAAGTCATCTTGTTGTCATAGACATCGTCATCACAGTACATATGAATGAGAGCACTGCTCGCCTTCTCACCTTTACGCAATCAGGAATAACAGCCCACATACACAACACCACGGATCACCCACTACTACTGTTTTTCTATCACCTGGGCCTTCAGAACCTGACTCATCTAGATCAACAACACAATCACATGAACCACAATCATCAGTTAAGACCTCATCTTGTCTTGAGGAAGATGCATTGATACCCAATACATCAGGACCACCAGACAACCACAGACCTAGAAACTCCCTTACAAGAGATCAACGACTCACAGCATAAGCTTTTAAAAATACTTCATACAATGACCTCATCAAAGATAGTTCTTCCAAAGGATGATTGCAGTTACTGGGGTGCAGGTGGGCCTGGAGCGTTGCCCTAGGCACGGCATTTGCAGTGGTGCTGCCCCACCAGGGACCAGCAGCTGCAGTCCCTCCTCTGCTTGCTGGAGGAGTGTGCCTGGGCCTGGGGGCACCCAGTGTTTCCGTAGGTGTGAGTGGCACAGCTCAGTGCACCGGTGTCTGCACAGGCAGAGCCTAGCTCTTGGTGAGCCCAGCCATGCAAAGGCCACAAGCTGCTTTGGTGGCTCACAGCTCTTTGGAGCCCTTCAGTGGACAGTCTGCTGCCTAACCAGGGCTTCCTCTCACTGCTCATTAGCGTTTGCTGCTCCTGTATGCAGTGCACTGAGCCAAGCAGCCTTCAGAGGGGGTGTGGGAATTTGGATCCTGCGTTAGCAACATCAGAATGGCTTGAAGAGCTGCTGTGCATGGCTCTCAGACAGTCACTGATTCAGAGGATGGAGTGAGCTTTCCTCCCCGCATTACACACTGGGAAACAATTTTTTCCACTAGCTGTTTACTAGTAGGTCGTGTATATGTGATGGAAGGTGTTGGGGGAGAGCGGGTGCAGGGGGCATGATCCCCACACTGCAAGAAGGAGTCCCAATCAAGAGGCAAGAGACCAAACCACAATTTTTGGGTTATCTACTTTTTATGTGACTTTTATTGAGCTAACTAAAATTACTTAAAAGAAAGAAGAGAATAAAAAGGTTAAATAAGAGGTTAATATTATCTAATTACTAAATATTCCTATTACAAACATTAAAAAACTTGCAATTCCTATCAAATTACACTTATCAAAACTCATACAAACTGTGGTTTTAGAACTCTA
>VOCP01051973.1:0-23260 GCA_007922195.1 Podocnemis expansa
ATAGATTTAGCAGTGCCAAGTGACAGCAACGACAGGAAGAAGGAGTAGGAGAAGCTGGAGAAGTACCAGGGCCTCAAAGAGGAGCTAGAGCGGATGTGGAAAGTAAAGGCCAAAGTGGTCCCAGTGGTGGTAGGAGCACTCGGGGCTGTGACTCCTAAGCTGGGAGAGTGGCTCCAACAGATCCCAGGAACAACATCAGAGCTCTCTGTCCAGAAGAGTGCAGTGCTAGGAACAGCTAAGATACTGCACAGATCCCTCAAACTCCCAGGCCTCTGGTAGAGGACCCGAGGTTGAGGAAGACACATATCAGCCATAGGGGTGAGAGGGGAATTTTTTTTTTTTTTAAATATATACATGTATACATAAGGAAAAACGAGTTAGAGCTTCTGTCTCTGGAACACTAAGAAATTCAGAGGCTTGCCTCCCCCACTCCCCATCCGGGGATGGCCATCTGGTTCCTGACTGGCGATAACCCTCCATATTGGGTTCTCTAACCTCAAGGTATCTCTGCGATACCACGGTTGATACTCTGCGGATGGCTTCTCTTCCGAGGTGGTCAGGAGATATTCTTTCCTGCCCCTGACAACCGTATTTCTGGGGGTAACTCCGCATCAATGTGTCTTTTCCCCTGGTGCTCACGCTTCACTATGTAGCCGTGACACTACCCCCTTTTGGTTGTGCCCTGGACCTGCAAGACCATATTCCTAATATGGCACCCCTTCAAGCCCTTGGGCCACCTCAACTTGGTGGGCGAGGGGTAGTTGGAATTGTCCCCGCCTTCCCCTGTCCCTTTGCGTACAACCCTCATGTTGCTGGAATCCCACAGGATTACAGGCCAAGCGAGCTCCCTCTCTTTCTCCATGAGTTCTCATGCTATCAAGGTTATTATACGTACTAATCCATCAGCACCATCCAGGCCATTACGTCGCCTTATGGGAGTACCTCTCCTGCAAGAAACCTGGGGTTTGGTACCATTCTTAGTTGGAAGAGCGTGCTTTGCGCACTAACTTGAGATCCTGTAGCTGGCATACCTGTGCCTTCCACCATTTCACTGTAGGCCTTTGCCTTCAGTGTACAGGCTTGTAGTGTCTTGCCAGACCGTTCTCAATTATTAGTACCTTCGTTGATCAGATCCTGCTGGCACTGGCCGTGTCCAGTCCAGGGGATAAGGTTCATCTGTCTCGCGGCTACCTGTGTAGCCAGCAAGCATCCAGGCGAGACAGTGACTCTTTGGATCCTGGCTCAGACCTCAAGGTGCTCAATCCATGGGATACTGCTGACTCCCTCCATTACTTCCTATGCAGGCCACAATCATTGGTTAAACTTGCTCCTGTTGGCCTCCAGCATTCTTGAGAAGCCCACGTGGAAAGGTCTTATGGCCAGACACTTTTCTTCTGGCCTTCATACCTTTGTGTTCTGCCACTTAGGTAGAACATCCAATGCAACCCTCTATGGTTTCACATTGCGGTCTTCATATTCGTTGTGGTGACCTTGACCCATCCCGCCCACTCTCTTATGCCTCGGCGGGTTCGGCCCTGCCCCGTCTTGGGTTGGCCCACAGCTGTCGATCTTTCTATGCCATGCCAAAAGCCTATTCGTCTCTTGACTCTGGTTAGATTCTGGTTTGCTGGGCTTCATCCCATTTGGGGCGTATTGCTGTGCTGAAGGCAGAAGACCCAACTCCACCCACCATCCATCAGCATGGCTAGTAGTCACCTATTACTGAATGCATCTGAGCAGCGCTCGAAGAAGAATGGTGGGTTACTCACCAGTAACCGTCCTTCTTCAAGATGGGTTGCTCGGATCCATTCAGGTCCTTCCCTTCAATCCCCTCATCTGGAGTTGGCAACTCTAAGGAACTGAGGCGGGGTTGGGAGGCGGCCATATATTTAGCCACAGGGTGGCGTGAGGGTTGGAGGCCACCTACCCTCTCTTGACAGGCTAGGACAAAAATTTTTCCGGCCAATCCGGCGCTCCAGCATGGAGACACCTATTACTGAATGGATCCGAGCAGCCCATCTCGAAGAAGGACGGTTACTGGTGAGTAACCCACCATTTTCTAAGCCTGGGGTCTCCAAACTTTTTCACCTGAGGGCTGGATCTGCTTATACTTAATTACTAGTAGGACAGACTATTCAAAAAAGGCTAAATCAACAAACAACAAAAGATATTTGATGTTGTTAAATACAGTTTGTTCTATAGTTGTGTAGCTCTCTAGGAGCACAGCCAGTTGTATGGGCAAAGGTTCACAGAGTATCTGTATCTGCTCTGAGTGGTGTTGCGATCCACCAGGCAAGAGAAAAGGAAAGATGCTGCTTGCGACTATGGAGTGAGGGCTGGGAAGGAGAAGCTCATGCAAGGGAGAGGAAAGTAATGCAGGAGGTTGTGTCTGTTAGGGCTGGTCAGTGGGGCTGGTCTTGACTGTGACAGGTCAGCAGTACCTGGTTTTACCCACAAATGGTAGTGAACAGGCCCACTGATAACTGTTCATGCAGGAAGAGCCTGTGGTGGCCACCAAGGCTAAAGCAGTGCAGCTGTTCAGAGAAGCCAGCAGGGAAAAGATACAGCCGCTGACAGTTCTGGGGAAGAAACAGTCTTCACCTTGACAACACTGTTTGTTGGAGGATTCAGATTTGTATTTGTTCACAGCACCAGGAGGAAGGAGCAGCTGGTTCTGTCAGCCAAGATAGCAAGAAATAATTGTACCCGAAGAGAAAGCCCTAGAATTTGGCTATTAGAGGGACACCAACAGTATTTTAGGATTTGTACCCATAGTATGGTTGTGGTCCTTGCTCCCATGCCCAGGGTCAAACTGATTGCCATATTTGGGGTCAGGAAGGAATTTTCCTCCAGGGCAAATTGGCCAGAGACCCTGTAGGTTTTTTGCCTTCCTCTGGGGCATCAAGCAGGGACCAGCCCTCAGGCCCATTTAGAAATAGACAATAAAACATAACTGAAAGTGAAATCTGTCGTCCTCTGTGCCTTTTTAATTAAAAAACAACCACCACAAAAAAACAACTCTGTACTCCCCTCCGCCATACGTATGACCATCTGCCAACTTTCTGCACACAGGATTCTCCGACCATGAGGAGTGTCGTCCCCCCTGCCCCCCCCACCTCCCGCCATCTGCATCATTGCAGCTCTCCCTACTTGTTTCCTTTGTTTTCTCTCCCTATATTTATTCTATTTCCAATTCCAGCTCCTCTTTCTGGGGCAATTTTCACTGGCTCTTTTTTTTCCTCTTGTGGGTTTTCTTTTTTTGCTCTCTTTTTTCTTTCCTATCTTTTTTCACCATTCACTTCTTGTGATAGGATGGACTAGGCCCAGGGGCTCTGCCACACTTGTCCTGGGAAGGAAGCAGTAGGGCTAAGTCCTCCCAGGGGCTAGAGAGACTGTGGCAGAAGCAGTCAATCAGGGAAAGGCTGCAAGGAGCAGCCAACCCAGGGTCCAGGAGGGCCACATAAAAGGAGCTGCAGAGCCAGAGACACAGTCAGTCGCTTGTGAAAGGTAGAGGAAGTCCTTGCCTGGTCAAAGGGATGTGTTGTTCCACCGACTGCTTACTGCTGAGGGGAAGAAGAGAGCAGGGAGTGAGGAAGAGCTGCTGGCCTACATGTAGAAGAGCCCTCAGGTAAGGGTGGAGCCTTGCAGGAGGCTGGGGCTGTGGGGAGGTAGCTCAGGAACCCGAGAGCCAGTAGGGGTGGATTTCACCCATAGCCTTGCTGATCACAGGTAAAACAGAAGCACAGCCACTCCCTTCAGTTCAGTCAATGGGGGGGATGTTAGTTGTCAACCAAGAGATTGACGAACTGCTGTTGCAGTTTCCTGACTTGCAGAGGGTTTCCATTTTATTTGTACGGTGTATAACCAACCCAAGGGGATTCCATTTGTATCAGCCTGGCAGGAGGCACATAGGGGACGACTACATTATGATTAAAAAACAAAATCATGTGGGCTGGAGTCCAACAGCCCAGATCAGCTGACTTGGGTTCACACTGGGAGACTAAAACTAGCAGTGCAGACATTGGGGCACAAGTTGGTGCCTGGGCACTGAGATCTTCTCCCCCACAGTGGCTCTCTGCATCTGGGCTCCAGCCCAAGCCAGAACTGCAGTTTTATAGCGCCACAGCCTGATCCTCATGGGCCCAAGTCAGCCAACCAGGGCCAGCCGTGACTGGACCACAGGTCTTTTACTGCCATGAAGGCATATTTGTGGGCACTCCATGGTGCTGGTCTCTCTCCTAAGCCAAAGGACATGTCTGTAAAACTCCCTTCCACCTGTGGCTTGGCTCGTGTGCTACCAGGTCTCTAGGCTATTGAAGCCAACTGTTATGGAATGCCTTCCTGTGGCTCTTTGATTGTCATGAAAATCCCATGCTGACCATGAAATAGCAGAATTCAGGGAAATATTTCTGGAGACACTCCTATATGGGAAATTTCTAGCAGCCTGGGCAAACCTATGATTCTTGCCTTGAAGCCACTGTAGGCATGCAGTGGAACACTTCAGTGAGTCACATTGAGACCATGTTTAATTCAGTAAACAACATAATAATCAGGATGCTATTTCAATTTCTGTGGGTAGGAGCAGCACCTATTAAATCCTTTTCTGGGTGTTTCCAACATTCCTGGAACTTGCATTTTTCAAGGCTTTACATCAAATAAGTTGACCTTAATGCACAGGAGAATAAAGAAACTGGACTAACTAGCCTGGGTGACTCCAAATCTTGGTAAGTTCTCCATAGGTACTTGTGGCAGAGATAAATCCGTCATAGAGCCCATCCACAGAAAATGCACACTGTTTTATAAACGCACTAAACAAACCTGCTCTGTTGTTACGCTGCAAGTGGTAGTAGTCACCATGAGGTGAGTCTTGGACCAGCAGCCAATCTCAGAGCTTGTTAAAGTTAATGGCTGTGTCATGTGTCCTCCTCCCTGTTCAACTGAAAGAGCAATCAAGCCCTTCATGTGGTAAAAACTGAGGTAGACAACAAGGAGACTGTAATACAAATGTGCCCAGGCAGGTATGTCACCGCTGGCCCTCCCTATGTTCTCCATATTTCATGAAAGGGGCCCATGGTGGGGGTTAACACAGCATGGGGAATGCATTCTGTACTGGTGCAGTAGGCCAGGTGATGGCTCTTTAAGTGCCACAGGACTCTTTGTTTGTTTTACATTAACTCAGTTCTCCTCATGGCCTGAGACAAAGCATAAATTGGGACACTAAGGGACTGGTGATCATATCTACACATATCTTCCCCTAAGTTTACCAGCTCCTTCTAAATTATAGTTCCAAAGGTTTCCTTGTGTTGGCGTGGCCCAAGGAGGTGAGAGGTGCGGGGGGCTAGAGCAGTGTTTCCCACCCTTTCCTCTGCTGTGGCACACCTTGATACCTTTAATTATTTTGAGGCACACCACCATATAGTCTCCCAATGACCTCATGAATATTCATGAGTCAATCTAGCGCTCTGAGTGGTTTTTCAAAAAACCTGCTGAGGCCTCAGGGCACACCTGTGTGCCACAGCACACTGTTTGGGAAACACTGGGCTAGAGCATGGAATGCAATTGGCAGAGTGAGAATCATTATTCACAAAGGTAACAAGAGTCCCGTGGCACCTTAAAGACTAACAAATTTCTTCAGGCATAAGCTTTTGTGGGCTCAAACCATGTTGTCAGATACATGGAGCAGGAACTATAATTGAGAGGTATATATACACATGCCACGATGAAGGAGGGCAAATGTTAGCAGAAGCAATTCAGTTAGGATGGAAGAGGTATATTCACATCAATAGGTTAGAAGGTGAGAATGTGTGAACAGGGACAATTACTTGTTGTAATGAGAACCATTCTAAGTCCCTATTCAGATCCAGTCTGATTGTAGCAAGTTTGCAAATCAGTTCCAGCTCTGCAGTTTCAAATCAGTTCCAGTTTCAGCTTCACCTTCATTCACCCATTTACCTCCTAATTTACTGGTGTGAATGGACCTCACCTATCCTAACTGAACTGACTTTGCTAACACTTGCCCTCCTTCATCCTGGCATACGCATATATACATCTCTCAACTGTAGTTTCCACTTCATGCATCTGAGAAAGTGGCTTGGGGCCACATAAGCTTAAGCCCAAAGAAATTTGTTAGTGTTTAAGGCGCCACAGGATTCATTGTTTTTGCTATCAGGGATGGTTGAAGGTGGTACTTGGTCCTGCCATGAGTGCAGGGAACTGGATTCGATGACCCTTTATGGTTCCTTCCAGTTTCCATGATTCTATGTATCTGACCAGGGTGGGCCAAAACAGCACTTTTCGACTGTTACCCTTACATGCCACAGGTTCAACATATTGGTATCCCCACCGTCACTTTACAATTGTTCTAGTAGCAACCCCCTTAATGAGCAAACTTGACAGGATTTGGGGGCATTCCAGGAATCTTTGGCTAGGTTAAAGAAGCATTGCTGAAGAGCAGTATAGGAAAGTCAAGAATACAAAGGAGCAAATAAAGTTAGGAGAGAGTCTGACAATCAGCTTGACTACAAAAGTTACTTTATTGCCAGCTACATAAAATTAATGATAAAGAAAAATACCAAACAGTTACAATATTAACAGCCACACAAAGAGAGAAAAACGAACAGTTACAATATTACTCAGTTTTAATTGTAGTATTGAGGAAAATTAGCCCAAGCTGATTACAAAGATCAGATTTAGAGAGTTATCTTTGGAATAAAAGGAAAAGGGTGGAAAGAGTCTCACCACTCAGTGCAGCTCAACAGGCTGTTCAGCTTAGGGTTTGGAGTGCTGGAGACAACAGAGCCCTCCACAATGATCAGTAAGTTCCAGTGAAACTGATACAGCTTTTGGATCCAGGCATCAGAACAGAATTTTTGAACTTGGACAGGGGGCATTGTAGGAAAGAAACAATGGTTCACGACAGAACACTAGAGTTGTTTGGGGGTAAATAACGACTTAAAGGAATATACTAAGGCTGTATTGTTTAGGTGGACAACAGGAACTGATCATTCCTGGCTATTCCTCCCAGGGAGCTCACAATGCATTCAAGCAGACTCAGTATTTTGCAAGTCAATTAAACCTCTATTGACTAGAATTGGTCTGATAACTACTGAGCTGGACACGTGCAGGCATGGGTTCATTAGCTTCAAGAACACAGATTCCTCCTCATGCAATGCTTCCCTGCTCTACCAATCCCAGAGTTCAGTGCGGTTCCTGCCTTGGAACTTGGTTCTTCATTCAGCTTGTTAATTTTGGTTCCATCCTTGATGCAAATGAAGTTTTCTGCTCTCCATTCAGAGTGCTAATGGCTTATATCTTCAATGCAGATGAGGCCAGGGGAGATGCCTTAATTCCATCATTCTTGTTCTGAGGCATTTAGGTGTGTCTTCCACTGCTTTTTCATTGTTTTTGGTTTCTGGTTCAAGCTGGAGCTGGGGGTGGGCATGGGGGTAGGGTTATCAGATACCAAAGGATGGAAAGGAAGACAGGGAAGTACGAAAAGGAGGACATTGGAGGATACATGGAGAAAATATAGTATTACTGTACTATTCTTCTGTTTTTAGGTGGCCCTTGAATGCTTCTCCCTAAAAATAGGGTGTTCTGGGGCATTTCAGCATACTTTAACCCCTGAAAGTAAAAAGCCACACAAAATCATGTATTTTTAAAATGCCTGCCAGACAGAGGATGTGAAGGTAAAAAGGAGGATGTGTCCTCCTTTCGCCTGACATCTGGTAACCCTATGTGGAGATGAGTCCCAGACAGGAGCGTCACTGCCCCGGGGAAAGACCCAGGGTACAGGCATGGGCCCCGCCCCCCCACAGCCCCAATCCTCTGGCCAGGACTGATGCGGCTTTGGGCTCCTGCCACTGCCAGCCTGGCCCCAGATCCCCAGCCAGGAAGGGGGCCAGAACAGCTAGGCACTGCCACATGCAGCCCAGCCTGAATTCTCGGCCAGGGACCAAGCTGGGAGCTGCAGGCGCCACCGTGGCTGGGAGAGGTAGGCGCCACTGGCAGTGGCCAGGCCCAGATCTCTGGCTGGGGACAGTGACGGGAAAAGCAGGGGCTGCCCCAGACATTCAGGGCACTGGCACTGGGACTCGGGGCATGTGCCCCATGTGTGAGGTGCCAGTGATGCCGCTGGTCCCAGAGGCTGGATACTATGCCCTGGTTCCCCAAGAACAGAGCTAACGACACTATTAAATAAGTAAGGAATACAACTTTAATAACACAGACAGCAGTGATTCCCAGGTGTGCAGCTGGAAGCAGCCACGTTAAAATGCCTGCAGAGCATGTCTCCCAATTCATACAATTTTGTCCTGTGCTGGGGAATGACTCTATAATCAAACCTTCTCCAACCATATCTGTACACTACTAACAGTAAACAAAAAATAAAATGAGCAGCAGTTGTCTTTCCTAAACATCAGTGAAGTAAGATCCAATGAGGTTGGCCAACTACCATATTTTGCAGCATAGCCCTCAGTGATCTCACTGGGGTTAATCCCTTCAGTAAGGGCACTTTCAGCACACAGTATACACATATCTGACAGTCTGTTTTGACCCACTGTGGATCGCATCCAGTTTTGTATACATCGCATGGCAAAAAATAACCTCTCACATTTAGCTCTGCTGACAGGTAAAGTAAGTGCCAATCTCAAAAGTTTGGTAAAATTTGGATAAAATGATGTTGAAGCAGCTGCCTTCAGACTTTCCAGCATGATATCTGGCATATCCACTTTAATCGATTTCATCTCTGTGTGAGCAAGTTTTGAACTGATTGAAAGGGCACTGCCATATTTACTGCATAGTCCACCAATGCCATCTGGATCACATTTTAACACTGCATCTACACTTTTAGCTATTTCCATTGACTGGGATGAAAACCTGAGATCACATTCACCTAACAGTGTGTCCAGCGCAAGAAAATACAGCTGTCTGCCCCATTTTTCTTTAGCACTCTCATTTTTATCTGGCTGATATTCTTGTTTTCCAAGTGTGCTTGTAATAACTGAACAGTCAAGGAAGGCTGTTTTTTTCCACAGGTCGTTTGCATTTGTGAGCATACCTTTCATCAGCACCAGAGGTAGGGACCTCATGCATCTCACAGAACTTTTGGGCTTCCTCCCAAACAGCTTCCCACTTAGTGCTGGCTCGCATAATCTCTAACACTTGGACAGTTCTGTGAAGTACAATGCAAGCTTGAGACAGTATTGCGTCTTGTGTCTGCAGAGCTTTGTGCGCTTTATGAATCATACTAACAACAGGATAAAAAATGATCAAGCACGCACAAAAATCAATTTTCTGCGCATTGTGCAACAAACCACATGCTTCATTAAATCTTTGGTGGGGAGGCTCTGACAGTTCCAACAAACTGCTGAGAAGTGTTCGCATGGATTTTTTTTAGATAATGTTTTCCATCTGCATGCCCATCTCGTGTCACTTAAACTACACATTTTCATTTCTAGTGTCTTCTGAACCTCCAAATAAGCATGGTATGTGCCAGGCTGTGAAAAGAAGGTAAATAAACTCTTGAGGTTGTCAAAAAATCCTGCTGCTGTCCGGTTTACTTGCAGTTCTAAAACCAAATTCAATTTATAAGCCATGCAGTGTATATATACAGCAGTGGGGTGATCCTGCAGCATTTTTTGCTGCACGCCACTTACACGACCGACCATTCCTGCAGCACCATCATTAACACTAACTGGCAAATTTGCAATCCCTGATGCTTGTAAAAGTTGCTTAGCTTTCTGATAAATGGCACCTGCATTGCCTCGCTCAGAGCTAATGTTCCTTCTAAGCTGCGTGGCCGCGCAGCCCCAGGCACAGGGAACGCTGCCAGCTGCAGTCCCTGCCCGGGGAGCTCCTCTGACGGGAATTTTTAAAACTTCTGCTCAGAGTAAGCTCTCACTAAGCATGCGCAGACTCTCTGCGCATGCTCAGTGAGAGCTCGTCTGGCCAGAGGAGTAGCCAGGGGCCAGGCCGTGCCATTTTGGCAGCCAGGTATTGGGGTCCTAACAGCCCCCCTTCCAACTCCCGGGGGGTGAGAATGGGGGGGCGTGGACCATTGGAGCCAGAGGCTGCTCTGCCTGCCTGCCCACCTGGCCTCACTGCAGCAGGGCACAGCAGCCAGCCCAGCCTACCCCCAGCCCGCCGTGCCTCCCCAGGGGGTGGAGGGGTCCAGCACCAGTGTGCAGGGTCGAGGCCCTGGAGCAGCCCGCTCCCAAAGAGTTTGGGCCGCTTTGCCCCCGGCACACCCCAGCTGAATGGGCCTGCACACTGGAGCTCTGCGTCGGCCCCCTCTGCCCCCCCCAGGGAGGCACGGCTGGCTGGGGGTAGGCTGGGTTGGCTGGTCTGCCCCACTGCCAGGAGGCCAGGCAGGCAGTGGATCTTGTGGCCCTGGTGGTCCACAGCATCCCACTCCCCCATAGTGAAGAGAGCGGAGAGGCAGGATGGGAGGGTGCGCAACAAGAAGGGGCACGCAGCGAGCAACCTATGGGTTGCTCAGCTGTGTTCGGGCCTTAGAGGGAACAGTGCTCAGAGCTATCAACAAATCCTAGAGAGCGCTTCTTTATTTCTAGATTTTCTGTGTCTCTCACACAGACTGTCATTTCTTCTTGTTTAAAGCTGCGTGCTTCATCAACAAGAACAGTAAAAAAGCCCATTCTCCTGAACTTTCTGAATGATTGTGCTATTCACAATCTCGGCAGCAATATGTAGAAGGTCATTTTGAGTTGAGGGGCCCGGGAAATTTAAAGAACCCCTCCATTTTTTTGCAAAGGCTTCATCAAAGTGTGAAAAACACATTGCAAAATTCCAGAAACTTTTTATGGTTCACTGATTCTTCTCCCTCATCATGGTCCCACAATGCTATTCCTTGTTTAGCCATGTAAAGCAGCAGCACAGTGATTTTTCTAGCATACTCTCTCTTTTCATGTATTGCTGTCCTGTGAGAATTTGACAACTGTGCCACTACAGAGCCCACTTCTTTTGACTGTTTGAAAAAATGCCACCTTTCAGAACACAGTTCACGTCTGGCAGATCGTGTATACTTCTGAAGCTTCACTCCTATATTCTTCCAGTCCCTTACTCTATTTTCAGTGAATGTGGGGTCTCTGACAACACTGGAGAACTGTCTGCAAGGAAAGCAGAAAACTGCATCTACCTGCTTGCTGTACCCTAAAAATGAAAATGCCTTGTAATATTCTGATGAAAATGAACAATTTTGCCCTTGCTTGCCAAAAGCAGTTTTTGGATACTTGGGTAAATGAGGCTGTGATGGCCCTGTCGCAATTGTACCAAGATCCAAAACAGGAGACACAGTGAGGCTGTTGCTGTCATAAACCACAGCAGGAAGAGCTAGCACCTCACTGCAACAGGCAGCCAATGAAGCTTCTGGATCTGTCCTTTATTTCCTTGGCTGTATTATCAGTGTAATCTTTATTCCCAGAATTGCTACATGCATTTTCTTCAGAAACAAACTTTCTACAGTCCATTCCAAAATATTTTCTAATATCCATATTGTCAAGTTGAGTAGCTGACTCACAGAGATTGATGCTGGAGCAACTCAGCTCAGGGAGTACAGCTGGGACATGGGGCTGTGGTGGTGGTGGTGGCCAGAAGCTGTTGTGAAATGTGTGCAATAGCACAGTTCTGCTGTGTGTGGGTGGTGCAATGGGGGGGGGCACGCAGGACCCCTGTGAAATGTGGGGCTCCTATTTTATCTGTCTGTATCTGGTGTAAAAAAAAAAAAAAGAAGTCGTGTGGCACTTTTAAAACTAACAGATTTATTTTTCGCATGAGCTTTCGTGGGAGAAAATCCCACTTCATCAGATGCTTCGAAGATGGGTGAACTTACAGAATGGAATGAAAATAAATGCAAGGGGGTGTAAAACATAGGATCAGCTCATACAGTAAGAGCAAATCTGAGCAGTTGTTAGGTTCAAACCATGGGAAGCCTGAAGTCAAATTACCTTTTGTAGTGGGAAAAGAACCCATAGTCTCAATTAAGTCCTGCTTTCATAGAATTTAGCTTGCATGTTCATTCGAGTTCAGCTGTTTCTCTTTGAAGTCTTGATGTCCCAGCCACATCTCTGATGACAGTCGTTAACAAATCATTTATTGAGTGATTAGAAAGATGGAAGTGCTCAGCAATTGGTTTCTTTGTTTTGTGATTTCTGATATTAGCTCTATGCTCATTTACTCTTTCGCGCAGCAATCATCCTGTTTGACCAATGTATAAGGTGTTGGGGCATTTCTGGCACATGATGGCATAGATCACATTAGTAGATGAGCAGGTAAATGAGCCTTTGAAGGAGTAGCAGGCTTGATTAGGACCTATGATGGTATCTATTGTGCAGATATGTGGGCAGACTTGGCAGCGTGGTTTGTTGCAGGGGTGTGTGCCTGCTTTAATGTTTCTGCTGTTAGATCTGTAGCTGCTGGTGAGTATCTGTTTAAGATTTGGTGGCTGTCTGTAGGCAAGGAGAGGTCTGTCTGCCAACGCTTGAGAGAGACTGTAGGCAAGGAGAGGTCTGTCTGCCAACGCTTGAGAGAGACTGGGATCATCTTTTAGAATAACCTGTAGGTCCTTAATGATCTGTTGCAGAGGTCTGACTTGAGGGTTGCATGTCTGTCTCTGTTTGAGGGATCAGAGCAGATGCGGTTATATCTTAGGGCTTGGCTGTAGACAATGGATCATGTGGTGTGTTTAGGATGGAAGCTCGAAGGATGTACGTAACTATGCCAATCAGAGGGTTTTTGGTACAGGGTGGTGGTGATGTGTCTATCCCTGATTTGTACTGTAGTGTCGAGAAAGTGGATCTCCTGTGTGGGGTGTTCCAGGCTCAATTTGATGGTGGAGTGGAAATTGTTGAAATCTCTGTGAAAATCTTCAAGAGCATCCCTGCCATGTGTCCAGACGATGAAGATGTCATCAATGTAGCATAGGTAAAGAAGAGGTGTTTTGGGATGAGACTTGAGGAAACGTTGTTCTAAGTCGCCCATAAAGATGTTGGCATATTGTGGGGCCATGTGGGTGCCCATAGCAGGGCCACTGATTTGGAGACATAAATGATCCTCAAATCTGAAGTGGTTGTGGGTGAGCACAAAGTCATAAAGTTCAGTCACAAGCTGTGCTGTGGCATCATCTGGAATGGTTCTTCTAATAGCTTGTAATGCATCCTTGTATGGGATGTTGGTGTAAAGAGCTTTTAAATCCACAGTGGTCAGAATGGTGTTTTCTGGAAGTTCTCCAATGGACTGTATTTTCCTCAGGAAGTCTGTGGTGTCTTGAAGATAGCTAGGGATGTTGGTAACATAGGGTCTGAGGAAGGAGTCCACATAGCCAGATAGGCTGGCAGTAAGAGTGCCAATGTTTGAGATGATGGGGTGTCCAGGGTTTCCTTTTTTATGGATTTTAGGTAGTAGATAGAACATCCCTGGCCATGGTTCTGGTGGTGTTTCTGTCTTTATATGTTCCTGTGCTGTCTTAGGGAGTTTCTTGAGTAGGCATCATAATTCCTTTTGGTATGCCTCAGTGGGGTCAGAGGAAAGTGGTTTGTAGAATGTGGTGTTGAAGAGTTGTTTATAAGCCTCCTGATCATAATCCAATTTATTCATGACGACAGCTGCACCTCCTTTTTTAGCCTCCTTAATGATAATGTCAGAGTTGTTTCTGAGGCTGTGGATGGCATTGCATTCTGCAGGGCTGAGGTTATGATGTAAAGGATGTTGTTTGTCCACGATTTCAGCCTTGGCACGGTGGCGGAAACACAATGTAGAAGTCAAGTCTCTTGTTTTGACCCTCTGGAGGAGTCCATGAAGAATATTTCTTCTTGTAGTGTTTGAAGGAAGGTATCTGTCTCTCAGTGCGTTGATCTGTGGTGTTATGCAAATATTCTTTGAGTCTTAGACAGCGAAAGTAGGCCTCTAAGTCACTGCAGAATTTTATCTTATGTGTGGCAGTTGTGGGGCAGAAGGAAAGTCCCCGAGCTAGCACAGATTCCTCTGCTGGAGTATCTGGTGTGTCAGTTGATACTGGAGGGGGCAACTCTAGGGCAAGCAAAGGGAGTGAGTCACAGGGTGGTGAGGACTCATTGGGGAGAGGGCAAAGGAGCAGCAGCATGCAGGAAAGGTGGAATCAGATTGCAGCAGTACTGGTGGCAGAACCAGAGATCCAGGGGCTGGGGGGGGAAGGTGAGGCAAGGCAGGGAGAGAGACTGGCAAAACAGGTTTGGAGAGAATGAAACCACAACAGCCTCAGGAAAAAAAGCAATGGGAGGGGAGGGGAAGGCACAAATCAGACACAGGCAAGAGACAGGTTTGGTAAGACTAGGGCAACCAGATACCAAAGTCTGGAAAGGACAGGGAAGTAGGAAAAGGAGGACATTGGAGCAATGTTCCCTCAAATTACTCGTAGACTGTGTGCAAACAACTTCTTTGTGTACGCAAAAACATTTCTTTGTGAGCACCAATATTAGCACTATTGAATTTTGCTGTGCACACTTTGTTTTGTGTGTGCAGGTTTCATGACTTGTGCGCGTGCACACACACAGCTTAGAGGGAACAGTGCATTGGAGGACACATGGAGAAAATGTAGTATTAATGTGATATTGTTCTGTTTTTAGGGGGCCCTGGAACGCTTTCCCCTAAAAATAAGGTATTCCATGGTATTCCAGGGTACTTTAACCCCTATAGGTAAACAGCCAGACAAAATCATGTATTTTAAAATTCCTGCCAGACAAAGGACGTGAAGGAGAAAAGGAAGGCAAAAGGAGGACGTGTCCAACATCTGGTAACCCTAGGTAAGACAGATCACAAGCGAAGAGAAAGCAGGACAGCCTGTGTGCAGCACAATCCTGAGTCACAATGAACTCATTCAAGAAAAGTTCCAAAGGAGCAGCCATGTTAGTCTAATGAAGCAAAATAAAATAAAATAAAATAAAAAGCAAGGAGTTTTTTGGCACATTTAAATCTGTTAGTCTTTAAGTGCCACAAGAGCCCTTACTTTTTTTGCATTCAAGCAAGCAGCCACAACCCAGGTGCCAGCCAGGCTAAAAAGAAAGTGGGCTGCAGGTGCCTGAGTGGGAACCGACAACTAAGTCTATGTCACTAGCTCCCAGCTGAGAACGGGACAAACAACTGAAGTCAAGAAAGAGAAGCCAGAACTACCCTCGCCTTAACATGCTGCAGCCACGCGCCAGCTCCCGGCTCTCAGCAATTTTGCATTCCGCCTAGGCTGGGCAGGGACGCCAGGGCTGCTGCGAGCACGCACCTGATTGGATGGTTGCAGCTCCTCGCGCCACACCTGGAACCTATTAGCGTTCTGAGTGGCGCGCCACGCGGCCAGGCTCCCTCCCCCCGGCTTCTGTCACTGGCACAGTCTTCTGGCCCCGCCCCCCTCCGGCCGTCACATTGGTTCCGCCCGCCGGTAGTTCGCGTCTCCGCTCCGCGCTGCCTCCCCACCTTGCCACTGCGCAGGGCCCTCAAAGCGCGATTCTTTTCCCACCAATTCTGGCTCCGCTGCCCACCCGTAGCGGTGACCTCGTTTCCCGCCAGGCTGGTGGGATTTGTAGTCCAAATAGCCAAGCCCTAGAACGGGGCGGAGAAGGAGCGGGTGAAAACTACAATTCCCATGGTGCTTTGCGCGGGGCTAATAGCGCCCCCTGGGAGCTGGAGGAAGAGGGGCAGGCGGGCGCGTGGGGCGGTCACTGCACCTCAGATGCTAAAAAGTGGAAAACAAAAAACTTATGGAATGGGAGGAAAGAGAAATCCTGTGATTACATTTCACTGCATCTCGTCAGGTTGCGCCTGCAAATCAAACAAGTTGTGTAGATTCAAACAGGGTGGGTCAGCATATCAGAAAGTGGTGAGGTTGAGAGAGGTGAGAATCACTGTACTGAAAAGGATCCGGTATCTTGTTTTGTGTCTTCCATTGTTAGCTCTTTGGAGCAGAGAGTACAGCACACCTGGCACAGTAATATTGAAAAGTACTGTGTCATATAAATGAACTTTTATAATAGTTACACAAGCTATAGCCATAAACAGCCCTAAAATGCCACAGTTTCGGGGGGCGGGGGGGGAGCTGCTTAAATTTCAGTGCTATGTGGGTTCAAGTTTAGGATGCTGTGTGCTGAATACTGTATCCACCTGATACAGGGAGGCAGAATGTAATTAACAGAACCAAAATTGATGAGGACACAAGTTAATATGCTTCCTCCACTGTAAAATTTGTTGTTAAAAATTGCTGTGTCTCTGTGAGTTACGAGGGGTGTTCTCTCTTTCCATAGTTATTTTCTCATCCATTAATGAGTGAGCCTCCAGCAGCTCTAGTGCTCTTCAGGGGAGGGACTCATGACAACAAAAGGGCTCTTCTTCCCATGCTGCCTTCCCCAGGCAAATCTCTTCTTACTCCATCAGCAGTTTCTTCAAAGGTGCAGTCCCCTCCTTGGGTGGGGCAGATGGATCTTCCCACAAGAGCATCAGAAGGGAGCCCAGTTTCCTTGTGTATATCACACACTAGGAAATGCCCAATTGCTGTCTAGCCAAGTTGGCTGCATCAGCCACTTGACAGGCATCAGTGACCACTCCTGATTTGTATAAAATGGGGAGAGCAGGGATGACGCATAGTAGAGGACACATTGATCCAGGACACATCCTCTCCCCCTGCACCAATTTCTGCAGGGTTCTTTAAATTGTGCTCCCCCCACCCCAGTTATTCATCCTTTCTGATGAGGAGACTAGGTTTCTTTTGGTACAGAGGAGCAGGTCATGTGTAGACTTCAAAAGGGATAGCCATGTTAGTCTAGTCCAGTAAAAAAACAACAAGGAGTTGTGTGGCACTTTAAGACTAACAGATTTATTTTTTGCATGAGCTTTCGTGGGAGAAGATCCCACTTCCTCAGATGCTTCGAAGATGGGTGAACTTACAGAAAGGAATGAAACTAAATGCAAGGGGATGTAAAACATAGGATCAGGTCATAAAGTAACAGCAAATCAGAGCAGTTGACAGGCTCGAACCATGGGAAGCCTGAAGTCAAATTACCCTTTGTAATGGGAAAAGAACCCATAGTCTCGATTAAGTCCTGCTTTCACAGAATTTAGCTTGCATATTAATTCGAGTTCAGCTGTTTCTCTTTGAAGTCTTGATGTCCCAGCCACATCTCTAACGACAGCTTGCTATGCTCTGTGGAGTAAGAAAGCTGTTTGGACCAAGGTGGAGCATGGCATGCCAGGAGCAGTAGTCTCCAGCAGTCACCCTGCTAAACCATAGATGAAAATTGCTATTTGGACCCTGTTTGACCCAAGTGGACTGCACTTGGTCCCCTGTGCTGTGGAGGCAGAGGCAAAAATGTCCTTCCCCTGGAGTTGAGAAGGCTTTTGCTGCTGGTACATGTGGGGATGAAGCTAGTGACTTTACCTTGGTATTGTCAGAGATAGTCCAGCTGGCTGAGAAAGTTGTGTGCCTCAGCTCTGTTGTCTCCAGCCAGTGAACAAACCTGTTTCTAAAGCTGAATGTCTCCTGAATGTCCTCTCCCTGTGTGGCCTGTGTTTTGGCTGCCCTTGTTCTTATATATAAAGTGATTTAGTGCTGGGGAAAAGTCCTGAAATCGTAGCCCTGCAGACTGAAGACCTCTGTGTAGTCACACAGCCTGGACAATGTCAGTTCCAGTGCCATCTCCCTCCCATCCCAAACCTGTGCCCCCATGTGTCCCAATGATCTGTTGGAAACCCCTCGAGGAATGTCAGGGAATTAAGCTTCATCATCCTCTCAGCCCTTGGCTTCTCTGGCTGCAAAATGTCAATTTGTGCCAATTTTGCAGGTGACTCACATGACGTGTACTGTTGTCCCATTCGTTTCTTGTAGGCTGGCCCTTTCTAACATAGATTTAGCCTGGGACGCCCCTTGAAGTGTAGTTCTGTGTTCCCTCTCTCAGGGCAGCTGCCTGAGGTCACCAGCATAGGTGAAGGCAGCTGAAAGTCACACAGTTGCTTGTTTGATTCCTTCAGGAAGAAACCAACTTGGGAATTTTCAGTCACTTCCAGATGGTAAGAAAGTGGGTTTTAATCCTAACTCTTTCTGGACAGGAAAGGGGGAAGAGGCAGATGACACTTAGCAGTTACACTGGGATTTTCACCCAAGAATTTAAAACCCTTTGCAAAGGTGTTTCATAATATCTTCCCCCATGTTACAGATGAGGAGACTGGGGCACAGACTTTCCCAAAGTCACTTAGCAAATCAGTAGAATGGTCAGAAATAGACTAGCATCTCCTGACTTATTCTCATACTCTCTAAAAATTATTCTGAAAATATTCTCATACATCTCCAAAAATATGACACCTACCTGTATAGAGACTTCTGTGGGTTGAAAGGGGCCCCTAAATCTAGCCAGAGCTTCACACGGTACTGTTTGCTGCAGCTCTCGGTTTAGTCTATGGATGTGTGAGCTATGGGGTAGGCCCAGGGTTTGCTATTCAGTCTGCGGACCTTCTAATAAAGGAACCTGTTCAAGAGGGAAGCTTAGACCAGAGGAAATATAGGAAGGTTGCTGTGAATCAGGATCTGAGACATGCTATTTATCTTGTTGCCTTTCTTCCCAACAGCTCTCTCTGACATGGAAGATAAAAGCTATGCTCCAGAGCTGTGCAGACCAAAGGCAGAATACAAGGTGGGTGGCTCATTGTCCCGTGGTTAGAACAACAGAATGCAAAGATCACACGAGAGGGAAGAGGTTTCAGGGGCAGTGACCGGGCCCTGTGTCTGCTAGCAGAGGGCGAGGCAGGAACTGGAGTAAGGTGAAAGTAAGATCTGCAGCCTGGAACTGAAGTTGTACAAGTCCAGTCATCATCAACAGTTCGTAAAAACCTCAGACATCTGATCTTTTTACATTGAAGGAGGGAGTGTTGGCTGTGGCACTGGAGTTCTTCTCACCGAGGAGCCCTGCAGAGAGAGGCAGGAGGGAACACTTTTTAATGCTTTCACAGAAAGCCTTTTCCCCAATAAGTGTAGTCCCAGCATGGGCAATGGCCTCATTCCTATGCTGAGACTACAACTGCCAACCTTTTAACTCCTGGTCAGGACTGCTACCCTCCAAAAATTATGGCACCTTGCTCAGGAATAACACTCTGCCCCTTGGTGGTGCTGTTCTCCTTCTAAATATGCAGCTTTTCTTTACACACATCTTTCCAAGGGATGTTGCTCAGTTAAATATTCTATGCTGAAAGTGTTCTTTCCTGTTCTGTCACTGGCAAAGATTATTAAGCAGGTGGGAGAGGAATACTCTAGCATAATTAAGGGAGGAAATAGTAGCTGTGCGATGAAATGGAGATAGAGAAAACTTATTGTGATTCCCAGGACCAACTTTTGGACAGTGATCTGGAGCAGGTGGAGAGGTTGTCTTGGTGGAAGCCTGGATGGTGGGGAGATTTACCCCTAGCCTCTGAATAGCCCTGGAACAATACAGCCAGAGACCAGTCCTACTTTGGCCTCTTAAAGAAAAAGGGCGGAGGGGGTAAGGAATCTAAAAGACATTTCATTCTCTGGCCTATATTATTTGGTGAAGTCTTAATGAATTTTAAAATCCCATGTACTTTTTTCCCTTGATGCCCATTCTTCACTTCCTGCCCCTCACTCAAGTTGGAGGCAGTAGCACCAAACTAGTCCCTTTCACCTCCTCATTTGAGTACATTTCTTTGCTTGTCCCTAGCCACTAACTGGGGCTGTTGTCTTTGAGGTCTATGTGCTGCAGGGGAAGGCTTCCCTGAAGAAGCCTGTCTGAACTGAAATGGGAAGATGTAACTGAATTCTTTCATTGCCAATTAATGGTCTGTCAGATCTGTTGCAGGAAAGGAGGGGGAATCACCCCCATAAAACCAATATCTGAGGCTTAAGCTCCTTGGGAGGAGCCCATTTAAGATGCTCCTCCCAGGCAAGTGCAGTGGTAGTCCTTGTCCAAGGCAATGAACAGACATGCTGTTCACTTGTCACCCTCTCGCTCTGTGCAACGTACTGTAAGTGGGGCTTGATCAAAAGTCTTTGCAGCCAGAGACTCTGCAGGGATGTGATCTTATCCCAAGAGCTATTCCAGCTGTCACCCTCATAGACAGTCTCAGCAGAGAAGCTAAGGAGTGAGAGTGCCATGAAGAATGGATCCTGCTGTGGGATTCTGAGGGAGCCCCTTGAGGTTAGGGGTCAGGCCTATTGTTCTCAAGCTCTCCTGAACATAACTGGGCTGTAGCTGTTGTGTGGATAACAAGAGACCTCTGGCTGTGCAGGTGTGACCGCCCCTTTTCAGCAGCAGTAAGATTTTGCACCTAAACAGAAATGGTCAGATTATGGGCAGAGAACTTCAGAATCCCTTGGGTTGTGCTGGCACCTGTGGTACCAGCCAGTAACCAAAGTAACCTGCCTTCTCTGCCACAAAGGTTCCAGGGAAGAGACAAGACTCTGTGACCTCCTGGCCCAGGCCAGTTCAGTTAGTCAAATCTCTACTGCTTTTGGTAGTTGCAAAGACTATGGTGAAACTTTTGTAGCTGCCATGAACCATGACAAGCCCCAGCAGTGAGGGGGAGGTGGGAGGAGCTACATGGCAAACACTACAATAGCTAGGCCCCTCAGCATCTCGGAAAGGTCAAGAGCTACTTATGTCTTCTGATGCAGGATTACAGCAGTGACTGGAATCCTAAGGACACTGTCAGATGAATGCAAGGGGGCAGGGTAAGTACATTCCTTTTCCATTTGCTTGCCAGACGGGAACTTTTGTGCAGGCTGTCTCTTGCGTGTACACCCCTGTATTGTGGTAGTAGTCATGAGATCGGAGCAGCTTCATTCATCACCAGCCTGATCTCAGTGGGCACAGTTGTCCATTGCTGTGTTCACCTGTGGCTTTGCCAAATGGAAGGAGCAAAGCGGGAAATCCCCAGAGTTGGAAATAGCAGGTGCCAAGTGGTGATCGCTGGGCCATGGCTGGAGCCTTTGTCTCTTAGATCCTGGAAGATTCCCCCACAGCATCATCTGCTTGCCACTGGCTCCACTGGAGCTAGTGTTATGAAAAAGCACTTGTGGGATCAACTGGCAGGCTCTGATTCTCTTCCTAGTTGGTGGCAATTGGAGATGGGGGTGGGGAATTGTCCTTGGTGCAGTGAGTTTGGGGTCTTGGTCCCAGCTGCTCTGGGCTGGTAGTGAGTGGATGTGTCCTGTGGAAAAGATGATGTGTGCAGAAGTAACCACCCTACCGCTGCTGACCCTTTGCTAAGGAGCTGTTGAAACTAACTGTTCTTACTAGCTGGTGAAGGAGTTTGCACTGCTTCTATCTCCACTGAAGGGAACGGTAGCACTAAAACTCAGGGAGGAGGAAGACACTCTGGGCTAAAGGGAGAAGAGAAAGAGACAGACTCTGTAGAGTTTTAAAGGGAATTATAATCCAATAAGGAGGACAACATATTCACAGCTGTATCAGAAGTCTTTATTGAAGAGAACTGAGAGAGAGAGAGAAGACAGACAGGTTTTCCTAGCACCTAAACAACTCTCCCATTTATCACTATGACAACCCCAATGACCCTAGATAGTTCAAAACACCACATATTCCTCCCCCTCTAATGAACACCCCCCCGCCGAATAAAACCCTCCCCCCCAAGAAAGAATAAGAACTAAGCTAGGAGATGAGGGTAGACTGCCCCACCTCCGGTGAACCCCCGGGGAATTATTCTGCCCCATGACGAGGGGGTCACCACTAGCTAAAGATCCAGCCGATTAGGAGGCCTTCTGTCACAAGGTGGATTACGGCGAACTTCTGGTATGCCCACCCCACAAGGTGGTATTGGTGGCGGTGGGATCACAGGTACTGGGGAAGTCGCCGGAACCGGAGAGGATGTTGTGTCCGGTTGGTTCAGGGAAGCTGAAGGTGTTGAAGGGGTGGCTGGAGCAGGAGAGACAGAAACAGTCGTTTCATGCTCTGATGTTGTATCATCAGTAAGGGTGAAGTCAGATATGTCTGCTGGAGATGTATCTTCTGGGTGGATATGACGGAGAAGCAGCTGATCTACATGCCGTCGCCAAACTAGGCCACTCGCTGTCTGGACAGAGTAGGAAACAGGTCCTGTCTAGGCAATGACCGTTGCTGGGACCCATTTAGCTCCTGAAGCGTAGTTTCGAGCAAGAACTGGCTGTCCAATACTGAAGGTCCGGCCCTTTGTTCTTGGTGAACGTCTGCTGACCTGGTCCTGCTGTTGGCGTTGAACCACTTGCCATGTGTCTCGTGGTTTCAACAAATCAAAGCAAGAGCGCAACTGCCGTCCCATCATAAGAAAAGCTGGAAATGCCTTAGTTGTAGCCTGTGGAGTATTTCTGTAGGACAACAAGAAGTTGTCCAGATGCTTATGAAGAGGAGAACGTCCCTTTGCAGATTTTAGAGCTTGCTTCATAGTCTGTACAAACCTTTCAGCAAGTCCATTGGTGGAAGGATGATACGGTACTGACCTGATGTGATGTATTCCATTGGCCTTCATAAAAGTTTCAAAATCCTGAGAAATGAATTGTGGTCCATTGTCGCTCACCAGCTGTTCTGGAAGACCGTAACGACTAAAAAAGCCACGCAGGGTCTGAATAGTGGCTTCTGTAGTAGTGGACCGCATTACAGAGACTTCTGGCCATTTGGAATGGGCATCCACAGCAATCAGAAACATACATCCTTCAAACGGGCCAGTAAAATCAACATGGATACGTTGCCATGGCCTTTCGGGCCAATCCCATGGATGAAGAGGTGCCAACTGCGGTGTGTTCCGGACGCTCTGGCACGAGGTACAAGCTCTAGCCGTTTCTTCAATGGCCCTGTCTAAGCCCGGCCACCAGAAATAGCTCCGTGCAATTTCTTTCATGCGCACTATGCCGCAGTGACTTGAATGGAGCTGTTCCAACAAACGTGGTCTTAATGAAGGTGGGATAATGACACGCATACCCCACAACAAACACCCGGATTGGGTCGATAACTCTGTCCTCCTAAACACATAGGGGCGGAGGTCAGGAGAGACCTGAGAGTCAGGTAAGAATGTTCCATGCATCACGAAATCCATAACTCGTGAGAGTACTGGGTCAACCCGTGTTGCATTCTTCACTTGAGTAGCCGTGACAGGTGTGTTTTCCACCTGTTCAAAGTAAAAGATTCCTTCCTGGCCCTGATCCTGAGGGTGTGCTGGTAAGGGTAGCCTTGAAAGGCCATCAGCATTGCAATGCAAAGAGGATTGCCTGTACTTGATTTCATATGTGTATCCA
>VOCP01051991.1:0-10003 GCA_007922195.1 Podocnemis expansa
CAAGGACAGTAACTGTTACCCAAATAAGCTGTAAACAACAACAGAGGTGGGCTAAGTATATGCTGCCTATTAAGTATAATCTAATTGTGTAACCTGCATATTAAGAGTAGTAACACCATGTAGGGATTTTAGGCATGATGTAACTTGTTGTATTATGCATAAACTTGTTGTATTAAGTATATTGTATTTTGCATGTTAGAAGGTATGTATGACCTGTAAACCCTATACTGGGGGTCTTGCTCTGAGAGGCTAGCTTCTCTTTGCTTCCCTCTGGTGCAGTTCCTTTTATTATTCAGCTGAGTAATAAACTCTGAACCACACCTTGTTCTCTGCTTATTTGAGTCTCGGCTGGGAATGGGCCTTTATCTTTGGGGAGGATTTGTGGTTTCTCTTTCCAGGTTGAGGACCCGGACCAGTTTTCCCCTACACTTGCATGAGGTGGAGGTAATGGGTGGGGTAGGGATCTTGGCGGCGGGGGGGGGGAGGGGCTGAGAAGTGGTTGCAAATGGCTTCTTGGATGGGGGTCTGGGCAATACAGGAAGTCCTCCTATTTGGAGGTATGGGGGAAAACTGGTCTGGGTTCTCAGCCTGGAAAGAGAAACCACGAATCCTCCCCAAAGGTGAAGGCCCATTCCCAGCTGAGACTCAGCAGAGAATGAGGTGTGGTTCAGAGTTTACTCTTCAGCTGAATAATAAAAGGAACTGCATCTGAGAGAAGCAAAAAGAAGCTAGCCTCTCTCAGCAAGAACCCCCAGTATAGGGGGTTACAGGTCATACATACCTTCTAACATGCAAAATAAGGTATACATAATGCAACAAGCTCATGCATAATACAACAAGTTACATCATGCCTTAAATCCCTACATGGTGTTACTACTCTTAATATGCAGGTTACACAATTAGATTATACTTAATAGGCAGCATATAGTTAGCCCGCCTCTGTTGTTGTTTACAGCTTATTTTGGGTAACAGTTACTGTCCTTGACCAATGAGAGTGGCCAGACTCCTGTGACCCCTTGGCTACCTGGCCCCCATAAACTTGTTTAGCAGACTAGGTTGATGGCTTCCCAGCAGGGTCCAGACAGGAGGAATTGTCTTATAATCTAAATTTGTGGATTACCTTTTTATCTATAGAAACAGTCTACCTTCTTATTGATCTAAGCCACTAGCTTCTCTGACTATCTATGACTTGATATACATTCTGTAATTAATGTTGTCTCAGCAAACACAGTGCCTCTCACGCCGAACTTACTATCCAAACTGACTCCATCTTGTAATTTCCTTTACAGAGGGTTCCAGGGCCCACCAAATTATTCTTTAACCACTGTGTGAGGGTGAAGACTCTCTGGTTTAGGCTTATGATGTATATGTTCTTTTAAATGTGTGAACAAGGTGTGTTTGTGAAGGGGCCAGTCTCAATTGCCATCCTGTCTTGATGGAGCACAATTACCATCTAAATAGCTGAACAATGCAGCCATCTCCAATGAAAGCAAACAGAAGGAGCCACCCCAGAGAGAAAACAACAAAATACAATCAAGTCTGCAAGTGGCTGGTGACCAATGATCTCACAAGACCCCTGAGGCAACATGTCACAACAAATCCCATAGACATAGGTGGGGGAGAAGGGGTATCAGGAGCTGGCTTAGGTGTGGGGAGGGAAATAGGTGGGCTTTAAACAATTAAACAGTTCCTTTACATATTTCTATCAATGGTGCTCAAAAGAAAAGAATCCAACATGCTGTGCAACTGGGACTGGTTTGATTACTGAGTATCATATGGCTCAGATCAAGTGTTTATTTACTGCCACTCTTCAGACTGGGAGTACTATTTAATTCTTCTGCTCTTCTCTTTTGCTCTCATACACAGCATAAGAACACCAAACAGTAAGACACAAAGTTAGCCTTTCTCTTGTTAACAAGCTCTTGATGGCTAGCCATTAGTGTAATGTAGCTCAACAAAACAAGTAAGGGGTCTTGTGGCACCTTTAAAGAGTAACAAATGTATTTATTTCAGAGCTTCTTGTGGTTAAATTCCCACTTCCAAAGAAATTGGAAAATGAGGGGAGGGGGTCATGAGTCTTTAAAAGTGCCAGTAGGAAAAAAGTGCCAGTTTCAGGTGCATTTCTGACCAGTGTCAGAAAACTAAAGAATTTCCTGTACAGAAAGGTGTAGTTTATTGACAGTGTGGCCAGTGGCTTTTTGAGTCAGGAACAGCAGCTAGATTCCACAGTATTAAGGGTCTGTGTGTGACTGGAAGCTGTGGGGAAAGCAGACTGAGACACAGACTGGTGGGAGGTGGTAGACAATGCCACAACTGAGGGAAACTGAGGCCCAGAGAAGAGGATGGGCCTTTGCCCCTCCCCTAGACAGCCAAATGTGGGGAAGCTCACTAGCTATTGACCTCAGTTAGTGCCTGCAACCTTCAAGTTGACTTCAATTATTGCCTAATTGACTCGTCTTTCATTTTAGTTGACTTTAATTTGTGTCTGCAACCCTCGGATGGAACCTCACTCTGGAAAGGGTGGACTTAGAGGACTTAGCCATAGGGCTAATGTCCTAAAAGTGGACTCAGGACCAGAGTTCAGCATGGAACAGTTGGAGCACTGAGCACGTGGCAGGGACCAGTTGAGACTAATTCCACAGTACCACCACCAGGAAGTGCCCAGCAGGTAGTTATGTGCAGCAGATTGTTTATGCTATTTAAATTAACTCCATTACTATTAAATTGTTTCAGGTATATTAATGCATCCAGCACAGCATGTTTCAGACATGTGGGATTTGGGGGTGGGGCTTGGGCCTGTGCCCCAGATCTTTTTCTTACCCAGCAACGCCCCTGGCACTCAGCACACTGGGCCAAGGCAATCTCAGCATGGGACAGCAGGAACCAAAAGGGGTCTGGATTCAGGAAGGGCTCAAGAAAGGCTCCAGAGGATGGACAAAGCATAGCTCCCCTCAGAATCTAAGCTGAGCTAAGAGTCCAAAGGCTTGGTCTTCTAATCATGGTTCTTCTGAATTCCTGTGTGTCTAGAACATACATACCCATAAAGCCCAGCTCTGCATCAGAGCAAAACATGGGGTGAGTGATTGGAACGTTGTGGCAATGAGCACAGCAACAAATCCTCAGCTGATTGGGTGAAGTCTGATGCTGGGCCAGCTCAGACAGGGGCTGTAACAGGCACGGAACAGCGCTCTAAAGACTGGAGGAGGAGGGATATAGAGCCTGAAGCTGGGAGTGGGTTTCATGATAGCTGGCCTTGTATAAAGTGGGTGTGGGGGTATGAGGTCTGCAGCTGGACCTAGGCCTGCTGGGTCATAAGTCTAGAATTGGAGCTCTGATGGCTCATGGAAGGGGAGTATCTGTATGGAGGCGGACCTCTGCAGCCTGGGGGATTCATAGATTGCAAGTCCAGAAGCGACCTTCATGATCGCCCAGTCTGATCTCAGGTATCCCACCGGCCAGAGACCTGCCCCTAAACCAGAGCTTTTAGAAAAGCCTCCCATCCTGATTTAAAAATGGGCAGAGATGGAGAATCCACCATGATGCTCAGTACATTGTTCCAATGGTTAATTACTCTAACTGTTAAAAATATGCCTTTTATTTCCAGTCTGAATTTGTCTAACTTCCAGCCACTGGATCATGTCAGACCTTTCGCTGCTAGACTGAAGGGCCAATTATTAAATATTTGTTCCCCATGTAGATAGCTAGGGAATTCAAGTTACCCTTAACCTTCTCTTTGTTAAGCTAAGTAGACTGAATTCCTTATGTCTATCAGCATGAGGCAGGTTTTCTAACCTTTTAATCATTTTTGTGTCTCTTCACTGACCACCCCCTCCAATTTATCCACAACCTTTTTGAACTTGGACACCAGAAGTGGGGCCCAATATTCCAGCCATGGTCACACCAATACCAGATACAGAGGTAAAATAACCTCTCTTCACCTACTTGCAATTCCCCTCAAGATAGTCTCAGCAGTTTTGGCCATGTTACACTGGGAGCTCATACTCCCCTGATTAATCATCACAACTCCCTGGTCTTTTTCAGAGTCACTGCTACTGAGGCTAAAGACCCCCATTGTGGGAGTATGACCTGTATTGTTTCCTCCTAGGGTATATGTAATCCATCTCTTCTTGAAGTGGTTCTCTGTCCCCCTCTAGTGACACCTAGGCCAGCTGGAAAGTGATGAGCCTGTTATACCCTTGGCTAAAAGACATGCAGTGGAGGCTTGTGCATTAAGCTCCAGAAGTCCCAGGTAGATCCCAAGCACTGAGGACCAGGTTCTGTCACTGATATATACACACTCATATGGAGCCATATTGAAATGCATATTAGAGCCCTCCAAAATCTGTGATATCCACTTCATATCTCTGGCTATCCACATTCCCAGATGCAGATGCAGGTATCCGTGGACCATTTTTTGTGGACTAGATGGCCAAGGAGGTCATGAATAGACTTCCTGGGACTTTCACAACTTTCTGGGACAGGGCTGGAGCATCTGATCAGCTATTAGGTAACAAGCCAGGCTGAACAGTTATGAGATGGTGAGTGGGGCTGATCAGCTGTAGGCAGCTGGTGGGATTCAACGGCTCAAGGGGGGGTGGCCAGCTGCAAACAGCTGAATGGCAGTGGAGATGCAGATACATCTAAAAAAGAGAGGGTGGACTGCAGGTCAGTAGAAGTTTATTCTCACAGATATGGATCCACATACATGTATCCACACAGGATCCTATTACATATCTGCCTTGGGGCTGGACCTCCGTGGGCTAGGAAGTATTGGCTCTGGAGCTGGGCAGGTCAGTCTTAGGGCATGATCCTGCACCATTCAGTTCTATGGGAGCAAGAGAATCAAAGCAAACTAAGGCATTCCTGCAGAGAGGTACCCTGGCCAGTATCTGCTGATCCAGCTCTGATCCACCCCCTAGCATGGTGGCAGGGGTGGCAGAGCTGTTGGAGTTGTCATATGTTGTTTGACATTGCCCGTGCTTGTTAGTGGGTGCCAGGCCATATCAGTGAGGCAGGCAACTCGACATTTGCATGCAAGGTGTGACCTTGCGCATAGCAGGTGCACTTGGCCATGCTGTGTGAAGGACACAATTTTGGGCTACAAATTGACATCTTTCATGTGGATTGGGGGACCAGATGGAATTGGGCTGTGGGCACAGCTGTTCTGGGAGAATATGGTGCAAGTGTCACATACCTAGATGGTTGTTTATGTAGCTGAAGAAATATATCACATACAGTGACTTTTGTGAACTAATTTCTTAGTGTGGGCGAGAGTTCTCCCTTCTGTTAGTAATGGGCTACAATATTTAGTGTTTCATAGTAATGCCTGGTATTAAAAACTATACAACTCATTGACTTAGCAGTGTTCTCATTTAACAATTCAATAACTTACTAATTAACCTAATGCTTTTAAGCAATTCAGTTACAGTGAGCCCAACACTGAATGATGAAGATTCTTAATATACTCCACAAACACAATCTGAAGTTTCTTAATACATCCTACAAACCTGGCTGAACACCTCCCTTCCCCAAGGTTCCTAAATAATAATAATGCTGGGACCTGACACCTCACTTACAAAATGCCAGCCCTCCATAGCAAGAAAGTGAACAGCAAAGGACATCATGGATCTCATGTTCTCAGCACGATGAATGTACATTACCAGTCTTGTGCAGAAAGTCAGCACAAAGCATCTGCACCACTTAACTCCAACTCAAGCTGCATTTGGAAGGCCCAAGTAGGACTTCAATGATTCACAAACTTGAAACATCCTCTACGAGGAGTGAATTCCACCCATGGTTCCTACCAAGCACAAAGGAATGAATATTGCACCACAATACAATGCCCATCCTGTTAATCCAAGTTAAATTTATACTCACGTGTTGGACAGGCAATTTAACAGGAATAGTGGCTGAGATTGGTGATGTCTGGTCAAATTATTGAATGTGGACTTGTATACAAGACTCATGAATACCTGTTAGCAACCTGCATATACATTTTTTTCTGATTTTATATGCTGAGGTAGCGAAAGATGGAGTGGCATTTATTTGGGTATAGACTTAAGGTTACAGTGTCACAAAAATCATCATTTTTTCTGCCTTGCTAAGAAAAATTAGCTTGTTTGTTTTGTGCACAATGTAAGGTGGATGGCATCCTTAACTTTTCATTTCCTTGTTTTTAAATATGTAGGCAATGTGATGAGGTGAGCAGTGTAAGTACATTGTTGTCACTCAGAAATCCTAGCTAGTTTGTGAAAGTTTTTGGTGGGAATTTCCTAACTTTTAAAACATATGGTAGTATTTCTTTTGTGCAGGTAAATAAATGCTTCAGAGTTGGTCACAGACACATTCAAAGAAGTGAGCAGAGCTCACCAAGTAAATAAAACTTGTAATGAGGGATCTGGATGTTTCTCTAGCATCTTCAAAATTGCTGTGGAAAGAATCTGTCAGTAAAAGTGTCGTGAGATCAATCTGTACGTCAGGTAGCAAGCGTGTGAGGCTCAGAAAAGCACTCAACAGTGCAGGAGCACCACTGGCCCGGGGAAAGATCCAGGGCTCTGCGCGCTGGGATTCGGGTGCTGCTTCTGCGGCCTCTGCCGAGGGCGGCCGGGTGGCGGACCCAGGGCTTGAGTGCTGGGACTTGGGGCTTGAGCACTGTAAGCGTGGCACCAGTGACACCCCTGCAACAGTATGTGAGCACAGGTTCCAGTAACCAGAATTTTTGACTTCTGCAGCAGCCATCTCAGCTGTTGAACTAAGTTCTGGGTTTCTGCTGTCACCCCATTCTTCTTTGGGGATAGGAGACCCTACACAGCTGCTCCTGGGGGGGAGGAGCCAACTAGGGTTGCCACCTCAGAGGTACAAAAATGGAGGTCTGGGATGATCCTGAGCCCACAAACTCTACAGCAGGTGGCATGTGCTGAGGCTTCCCAGACAACAGATTAACAAAGTATCCTGGGAAAACATGAGGCCAAGCTCTTGGCCCCAGTAACACTCCTGGGAGGTAGAAGGAGGCCCCATGTCACTGTCCCTGTGTCTGTGAAGGAAGGGTTCTCTTGCCATGTCAAATGGCAGAGGTGGGGTCACATTTTGGGGCTGGGACTCCAGGAGTGGGGCTTTTAGGCTATGTTCACACATAGATGCTTATTTTGAAATAAATTATTTCGAAATAAACTAATTTGAAATAAAATCCTTAATTTGATTTAACTTAAATCAAATTAAGGAAAACCACCAAATCAAAACAGCAACTTCTAACACAGGACTTTCTATTTCGATTCAGGAGAGGGGCACCATGGGAGGTGTGGCAACATAGCCCCCTGCCAGAGCCATGTTGCCACCCAATCCCCTGCCTGGCTCGCACCTGGAGAGCATGCAGGGGAAAACAGCCCCCAGGGCAGGGATCCCCCTGCCCTGCATCCCCTGCTGCAACCCGGCGGGGAGGCCCGGACCCGTCTCCCCAGGCTTGCTGGGGGTGCCAGCTGCTCAGGGGCTGCAGGGGCTGGAGCCCGCTTGCCCCCGCCACCCTGGCCCTGTGGTTGCTTGGGGCAGTGGGCTCCAGCACCCCTTGCCCCCAAGCAGCGGCAGGGTGAGGGCTGTGGGGGCAAGCCATCTGGGCACCCACAGCCCCCCCGTTAGCTGCTGGCACCCCCGGCAAGCTGCAGGAGCTGGGTCCTGAACCCCAGCCCTCCTGAGCCCCTCTGCACCTCTCCTCCCTCCCTGGCCAGGGTGCTGAGGGGGTGCAGTACTTCCTCCCAGGGTGCTGTGCACCCTGGGCCAAAGGTCCCTGTCATATCGATATGTGGGTCATATCGATATAACAGAGCCAGACAGGGTTATTTTGAAACTACAGTTTCAAAATAAACCTCATTTTGATACCAAACTAGGTTTTATTGTATTGAAATGATTTTCCTTATTTCGAAATAAAGGAGCTCCTTATTTTGCAATAAGGAAAACGTCATCGGCTGTGTTCACACAGCCCTTTTATTTCGAAACAACAGAGGTTGTTTCGAAATAAGATTTAGGCTGTTTACACGACGCACAGTTGTTTCGAAACAACGGGTCCCGTTGTTTTGAAACAATGGCGTTGTTTCGAAACAAGCTAAACCCCATGAGGGGACGAAACAATGTTGTTTCGAAATGATTGTTTCGAAACAACGCCGTGTGAACATGTTGTTTCGAAACAACGGTGACTTGTTTCGAAATAACTGTTGCCTGAACCTGCTATTTCGCTTTGAGCTTTTTTCCTTAATTCGAATTAACAAACTGTTAATTCGAATTAAGTTATTTCGAAATAAGGCGTTATTTTGATACAAGTTGTTTTGAAACAACCATATCGAAATAACCCCCTGTGTGTGAACACAGCCATCCGGACATGACTATTTCTAAATTGAAACAACTGTGGTTGTTTTGATTTAAAAGACTCGTGTGGACATAACCTTAGTGGCCTCATGTCATAATGTGTCTAGGGCCCCAGCTTGTGCTAATCTAGTCACAATATGGGGTGTGAGAGGTGGAAAGTGATAGTAAAAACATAGGAACATTGGCAAAGCTGTGTGGGGCATCCAAGGCTGGAATGGCGGAGGGGGCTTTGAAGTGGGAACTAGGGCATCACTGAAAAGGACAGTCTAGGTGGGAACTGTTGTCTAGGCTCAGGAGGATCCATGCCCTGTAGAAGTTCCTCAATAGCATCCATGAGGAGATATGCAAGAATGAGGATGCTATCAGCTGCCGAAGACTACTGCTGCACCACTGGAGAAGGCTCAGATGCCTGTGGCAGAGGAGGACACCGGCAGCTGGTTACCTCTGGCAACAGACAGTGCTCCACCCCTGCTCCCATCCCATCCTCTGTTGTGGGGAAGAACCGTTAGGCGGTACTAGAGACGATGGATGAGGTGGAAGAGGAGACGCCATGCACCCCCAAAGCTGAGGGGATCACATCCACCACAGCCAGAAGGAAATGTAGGGTTGTGGTGGATGGGGACTCACTTCTGAGGGGGACAGATGCACCCATCTGTTGCCCTTACAAGGCCTCTTGGGAGGTATGCTGCCTGCCGGCTGCCCGTATCCAAGATGTTACGGAAGAATTGTTGAGAATCATCCGCCCCCTCTGACTACTACCCCATGCTACTTATCCATGTGGGAACCAATGATACTGTGAGAGGTGATCCTCGGCAGATCAAAAGTGGCTACAGGGCTCTGCGAGTGTGAGTGAAGGAGTTCGGAGCACAGGTGGTGTTCTCCTCGATCCTTCCGGTCAAGGGTATAGGCCTGAGCAGAGACAGATGCATCCTGGAGGTGAACGTCTGGCTGCAAAGATAGTGTTGTCAGGAGGGCTTTGGCTTTCTCGACCATAGGGTGCTGTTCCAGGAAGAGGGACTGGTAGGCAGAGATGGACTCCCTCTGTTGAGGAAGGGGACGAGGATATTTGGATGCATAGAATCATAGAATCCTAGTGTTGGAAGGGACCTCATGAGGTCATCTAGTCCAACCCCCTGCCAAAAAAAGCAGGACCACTCCCACTAAATTATTACAGCTAGAGTTTTATCCAGCTGGGCCTTAAACATCTCCAAAGACGGAGATTCCACCACCTCCCTAGGTAGCCCATTCCAATGCTTTACCACCCTCCTAGTAAGATAGTTTTTCCTAATATCCAGCCTCGACCTCCCCAGCTGCAACTTGAAACCATTGCTCCTTGTTCTATCCTCTGTTACTACTGAGAACAGCCGAGCTCCATCCTCCTTGGAGCATCCCTTCAGGTAGCTGAAGGTTGCTATCAAATCCCCCCTCAGTCTTCTCTTCTGCAGGCTAAATAAGCCTAGTTCCTTCAGTCTTTCTTCATAGGGCTTGTGCTCCAGCCCTTTGATCATTTTGGTTGCCCTCCTCTGGACTCTCTCTAATTTGTCCATGTCCTTTTTGTAGTGGGGAGCCCAAAACTGGACACAGTATTCCAGATGTGGCCTCACTAGTGCAGAATAGAGGGGAATGATCACATCCCTCGATCTGCTGG
>VOCP01051995.1:0-22570 GCA_007922195.1 Podocnemis expansa
TCACTTATGCTCACAAGTTTGTGGTCTCATACAAATCTCATAACACACCCCAGTGCCCGTGTAGGGCCTGTCCTTCTCTACACCCCTCTTTTCTGGTCCCTTGTGCCTACCTGCTTCCTCACCTCCCCCTCCATTCTTCCCCAGGCACCTGCCCTTCTCCTCTCTGCCCTCTTTGTACCCATCCCTCAACTAGACCCCGTCAAGTGTCTTCATGCCTGCCCCTTCTCTCACTTCCCTGAGCCCTGGCACCCACACATAACATCCTCCTCCTCTTGAAGCCTGCCCATCTCTTGCTCCCTTGTGACCCTCTGGGGTCCTCCCCATCCCTTCCCCATCTGACTTTTATTGTCCAATTACACCCCACACCTCTCTGTACCCCTCTGGTGCCTGCTCCAGTCACCCTGTAATTGATCCAGAACCACAGCAATGGGAGAGGTGACAGCCCCTGGCACAGCTGTGTCTCAGCCATGTTGGTGCCCTCACGCAAACATCAAGTGCAGCCGCATGGGTGTGAGATGGCATTGGCACCTGGTGCAGCAAGCTGGAAAGAGCCCCCTTCTCTCCCTTCCTGCCCTGGCCTAATCAGCTATGGCCCCTGGTCCCCTCACCACCTCTAACAGTTTCCACTGCCCAACCCCTGCCCAAGGAACCTGCCTTAGGAACATAAACATCTAGAGCACCTCGGAAATCCAAAGGCAGCACAAAACAAATTAACTTGCTCATCCAATGACAGGGCAGATTGTGCCTCTTTGCACAGTGAGACTTGAGGAGCTGCTCAGTCTCCATCAGTGCAACTATCGCCAGCCCCTGGTCTCTCCAACTTCATACACAGCTCAGAGCTGGGCTTCAGGCCACTCTCCATCTTGGGCTGGGTCTGGAGCTCAGCTGGCTCCTTCTGTGACAACAACCCCTGCTGGTCCCCATCGCCTGCTCAGTGCTGAGGGGCAGCTCTCCCCTCTCAGCCAAGATCCAGATTGTAGAGCCAAGCATCTCCTCTTTCATTCCAATGTGTCTGCTCTTGGGTCTGAATGGCTCAGCTGGGCAAAGCTGGCCCTGGTCCCTCAGCTTCAGCCTATTTCTCTAGCTCTTCTCAGTCCATCTGTGGGCAGTTTGCTGCGGTAGAGCACAGGACCACTAGGGCAGCTTCCCTTGTAGCCACGACTGTTTGTGCAACTCAGCATCCATCCACTAACTGACTGACCAGCTTTTCCCCATAAAACACCTTTCAGGGTATGAGGCCTGACTTCATTTGCCTACATTTGCCTACAGCCTCCTGGTAACTTGAGTGCTGGGCTGTCTCTTACCGCAAACACCAAAGCCTGCACCTCTGGCATCCCCTTTAATCTTCAAAGTCCCCAAACTAGTTCCAGAAGCTGTGACTTTACTTGTCTTAGGTTGTGACTAAACTGAACTTCGGAACAGATTAGATGGATGTGAGCTAGCTTCTATAGTAAGCATGTAGCCAGGGTAAACCAGATGGCAGCTTCAGAATCTACAGGAGCTTGCAATGGCCCCTCACAGCTCAGCTGTAGCCGTACCCTCAGTTTCACAGTGTCCCTGTTTCCCTTGTCTACCCAATACAGCAGCTCCTACATCCTAGAAACACTGGTCTAGTTTATCAGCCACACTGCTGACATCCTGTGGTCTTCTCTGAAGTGTTGTTTGCAAGGTGCAAGCCTAGTTTAAATCCTGCCAATTTTGGCTGCTGGGTAGCTTTCCCTTCTCATTTTCTACATGGGTGGCTACAGCTCAGCTGTCCTGAGACTGTTGTCTACCATCTTTCTATTGCTTTGCTCCTCCTTTGGCTGAATTGTTCCATTCTCCAGGAGTTGCTTCTCCTGTAGGGCCAGATCTCCTTAAGTATGGGTCTAGGCACTTCAACTGGCCACTTCACCCCTCTGATGTTGTTCCCAGCCCTTGGTTCTTCCAGCAGCTGCAAGCTTTTGCTGTGTTAGAATAACCTCATTAGTCCTTGGCCCAGGTGAGAGCTGAAGTTTATCTTCAGCTGTTGGGCTGTTTGAAGCTACAGCAGAATTTCTTCTGCTGAACAGCATGTTTCCCTCTCTGCAGTCACAGCCTGATAGCTTCTCCCCTCCTCTGTGAGTAGCTACTGCTGCCTGCCTTCTAGTCATGGGGTTTGCTCCGGTCTGCAACTTCAGACAGAGTCTGCATCTGGGCCTGCCAATCACACAACTGTTCAGTAACGCTGTCAGGGACCTTGTCACACATCTTCTGGGACCACCAGGATTTTGTAACCGGATTGAGTTTTTCGCCTGGCTCCTATGACCCAGAGCACCTGATGCCAGTAAGTGCCATGGGTTGGACCTTTTCCTACTGGAGTCCGTTCAGGGTCTTGGGAGAACCTACTCTAACTCCCATACCTGGACTGAAGGAGCAAGTTTAGGTGTCCTTGGTGTTCAGGTGTCCATGGGTGGTCTCTGACCCTGAAGTTTATGCCTGAGGGCTGCTGTCTTGGCCACCCATTTTACGCGGTAGTAGAAAAACTGACTGCCCCACGGAAACCTCCCCTGTCTCAAAAATCCAAAGTCCTTGTAGGGCAGCCCAGCTCCTTTGTTCATGCCCCTTTCCCCCATATTTGAAGACAATTATCCCTGAGCCATCACTATTCCACACTCAAATAGGTCCCACAGGCCTCTGCCTTGATGTGACAGCAGCCTGGGCCCAACCTTCCTGTGGTGGGAAACTGGAGCCCTCCTGGTCTGTGAGTGCCCTGGGGCAGCAGGCCAGTCTCACCAGCCTGTCTCCAGGGGGCAGCCATAACTCAGGTGCCCATCCTGGCCATGGTCATATGTAACTTTCAGCCAGCTCTGTGCCACCTTCTCTCCTATCTGCAAATGGCTGACCCTGTGAAGTCAATGGACCTCCTCGATGGGCTCTGTATTGCTAGGTCTTAGTCCCTTCCAAAAAATGGGACTGAGTAGTCCAAGGTTGTTGCTGGTGTGATGAAGTAAGAAAACCTCTTGGGTTACTGTGGTTCTTCTTTTCTGTTCCTGTTCTTTGGTGATGGTGTTCTGGTGATGGGACACAGGGGTGTGATAACTATAGGTACCACTTGGGGGGGAGAGGCTTTAGTGTGACCTTACCTGGACCCCCTGGGGGTGACAGGTTGTGGCCGGTTTAGACCAGGGGCAGGGCAGCTGGATAGAGGGGAGGAGAAAGAGGAGAGAGAGGAAGAAGGAAGATGGAGGTCGGAGGGGCTGGACCTCTGGGGCTTGTCCTGGGGGTTTACTATCTGCCCTCCTAGGTGATCTGAGAGCCAACTGTCCTAGCTGCTGTGCTAAGTGGATTGCTAATAAACCCTCTGACTGCTATACTGGCTGAGTGTCACTGCTGATTGGGACGGCTGGGACCCTCGTAGGGGGAGGACCCCCCCCCAAGGGAGACCAGACAGAGCAAGGATCGGACTCTCTGGGCCTGGATTTGGGAAGCTGGCTACAGGTAGCGTGGAGACCCTGGTGAATGGGAGAAAGCTCCACCGTAGCAGAGTCCCTGGTGGGCTGTGAACAGAGGGGATCCAAGAGGCTTTTCTGGGTTCTCCGTGACAGCTGGCCTGGCAGAAACCAGTGTGGGAGAGTGACTGTCCCACAGTTCTGGAAGGCATCTGTGCTGTGCTGCTCAGTCACCCCTTTGCAGGGATGGAGTCACAGATGACACATCTGATATATGCAGTCCTCGGGTAGGGCCTTTGAACAGCACCTCGGTAGCCTCTGAGCCCCTGCAAGCCCCCCACCTCAGTTTACCCTCTTCTATTCACCTTAAATTATGCCATGTGGTCTGAAAGCTATGAGACAGAAACCACTGCTGGGGTGTCTGTCTGAGTAAACCCTAAGATAAAATCTTCTCCTTTGCTCTGTTCCAGCCCCTGGCTTTCATCATCCACGCAATCCCTCACGCCCTGCTTTTCTGATGCCTTACCCTCCTTTCACCCCCATCTCTGCGCACAGCCTCCTCCTTTTCCCCTTCTGCCCCTAGAATATGCACCTACCCCTCTTCCCTGACTCTTTCTCCTGTTTCTTTTTTCCCCTGGTGCCTCCTGCCTGCTTGTTTTCTGCCTGCCTATATGATCCCCCCTTGAGTTCCATTGTTGTAGGCTCCTTCCCTTGCCCTCCTCTGCTCCCTTCACACCTTCTGTCCTCCTTGCATTCACCTTCTCTCTGGCACTCCCACCCCCAGTGACCTGCCCTCAGTAACGCCATAGCACACATGGCACATGCCTGTCCCCTCACTCTCTGGTAGCTGCCCCTTCCATTGCATCCCTCTCCCTGCATCACTTTCCCCTTTCTGATCCATCCCAGACTCTACCCCTTCCCTCAACCTCCCAGACCACCTGGTGCCAGCCTCTCCCTTCACTCGTCTGATCCCCAGACCCTCTTTCTACCCTTCCCCCATCTGACTCCTTCCCATGACCCCCTTTGGACTCCCTGCTTTCTGGGTCTCCTCTCACCCCTTTTACCCTCAGGGAACCACCTCTCCCCTTAGCCACCATCTTCCCCCTCATGTCCCACCCATCTCTTCATTTTCCTTTGTGCTCCTAGGGCCACCCTTCACACTCCTCTCTTTGTCCCCTAGCTATCCACTGTTCCCTCGGACCCCATATAGTTACTTTTCAGGGAGTCTCTGTCTACTTCCTGCTGAGACAAATTAGTAACATTTCCTGGTACCCGACACCCCAGCCTTCCTTGAATCTGCCCCTCCGTTCTCACTTCTCAGCCCTCCTGGTGCCAACTGCTCCATCAGCCCCCTTCCCTCTGCTCCTCTGTGCCTCAGTGTCCCCTTCTTTTCTTACCCCTCTTTGGCTGCCTGATGCCCCCCTGCCTATCACCTAACTGGCACCTCCCTCTTCCCTCACTCTCCTCTGCTTTGCTCCAGTGACCAGCCCTACCCCAGCCACCCATCCTGCCCCCTACTTCCTGCCTCACTGTCCTTCTAGGACCTGCCCCACTCCTCATTCCCCCACCATGTCACCTGCCCCTCCCCACAACTCCCCTCTGCCCCATGGTGCCCTCCTCTCCTCCTTTCCCATGAACCATGGAGTCCCCCAATTCCCTCACATCCCTTTGCTCTTTGATGCCCCCCCTTCCCTTTGCCCTGGGGTCTGGCCACATCCTCTCCCCTGGACCCCATCCCTCCCCTCACCCCCCACAGCCTCCTGGAACCTGCCCCGCCCTTCACCCCCATCTGTCCTCCTGGTTCCTGCTCCTTCCCTTGCCCCCACTGTCCCTGTGCCTGCCCTTTCCATCCCTCTCCCAGCTTCAGCATGTCCCCTCCCCTGTCCCTGGGCTGCCTCCTCTCCCTGCCCCACTGACCCCTTCCCAGACCCTCTGCACCCCACATTCCTGCTGTCCTTCCCCTCACGGTCACACTCATGGACAGAGGGGCCCTGACTCCCCTTAATGGCAATGACCAGCCCCAGCCATTAACAGTGATGCAGGTACAGCCCTGCAGATCCGTGGATGTGGGTGCGGGTAAACACAGACCCACTGCCGTTTTTGTTTTTTTCTGCTCAGGGTGGATGCATCACTGCAGCTCCTGCCCTGATCTGTGTCAGCAGCACACCCAGGAAGCAGGAAGCCTCCAGCCAGTCCTAACTCAGCTCTGATTGTGATCTGCAGCCAATGAGTCTCAGTCTGGAGCTTGGAGAGCCACTGCTGGCCTTTGATTGGCTCATTCTCCATGATTTCCCTGCCCACTTCTTCCTTTTCCTGTTTGCAGTTTGCATGCCCTGCTGTCAATCAGAGATTTCATTGGTGGATTAGGAAATCTTAGTGACAGCACAGTGTGCGAGCCACAAAGAAGCAGAGGAAAGAGTGGGCGGGATCCAGGTGGGGAAAGAACCAATCAAAGTCTAAAGCTCAGTAGCAGGTACGGTTGGGGATGCAGCTAAAACTGGCATGCAGATTTTGGACTGGATCAATGGTATCATTGAGCAGATGAGGATCGGATGCAGGTTCAGGTTTTGTATCCACACAGGGCTGTAGATGCAGGTTAATTTCCTTGTGATCCCTGTGACCCACCCCTGCCTCTCCCAGTCCTGACTCTGTGACTGTCTCCCCAGTGGACGTGACTCTGGATCCAGACACAGCTCATCACTACCTCATCCTGTCCAACGATCAGAGACATGGATAGTGTAGTGGCTAACACCTCTGCTTAACATGCAGAAGGTCCTGGGTTTAATTCCCAGGGGGTCGGACTTGATGCTCTCATGAGGTCCCTTCCAGCCCTATGATATGATATGGAGACATATGCCAGGATCTGCCTGACAATCCTGAGAGATTTGATCCTTGTGTTTTTGTTCTGGGTGCTGAGGGGTTCATGGGCGGGAGGCATTACTGGGAGGTGGAGGTGGGGGAGAAGCCTGGATGGACTCTGGGGGTTTGTAGGGAATCTGTGAGCAGAAAGGGGAAGATCACATTCACACCTGAGGTTGGGTACTGGACTGTGTGTTTGAGGGATGGGGAATACAAGGCCCTCACCTCCACCTTAACACCTCTCCCTGTGAGTGTCAGGCCCAGCCAGGTGGGGATTTTCCTGGACTATGAGGCAGGCAAGGTCTCATTTTACAATGTGACGGACAGGTCCCTGCTCTTCACTTTCACTGACACCTTCTCCGGGACCCTCCACCCGTTTTTCAGTCCTGATCTCAATGCTGGAGGTAAGAACGTGGCTCCCCTGATCATCTGCCCAGTCCCAGCCCAGAGCAGAGGAAATCTCTAGGCCGATTGACATCTCCTTTCCCTGGGACTCACACGGGCATTAAGAAGTTAATTATTTAAAATATCTTCCATATGTTAGTTTGAATGCCTAATGCCCAGTTTGTCCACAGTGCAGAGTTCGGGGCAGAGGTCTCCATTTGACACAGGACTAACCCAGTCGCCAGGGTGATGTTCCAGGTTCAAACTTCATACACCAGAGCAGTCAATCAGGAAATAAAACCTGACCATGGCTCAGCTTCCCTCACCTGGCCAGTGTCCCTCTCAGACCCTGCCCCCACCCCTGCTGTGACCAGCCCCCAGCCCTTTGTTGGGGGTGCTGGTCCCAGTGCAATGGAGGGCAGAAAGACCTGAGCTGGGGAAGGGGATTCAGTAGCTGGGGCTGGAGAAAGCCAGTGAGATCCCAGCTGGTTCTAATTCAGAAAATGTTCTTCCTGTAACCAGCTGTCTGTATGTTAATTCACATGTTTCAAAAGAGATTTGTAGAAATGGGCCTGACATTTATCCTTTGTCTTCACTCACATGTACATTAAATGTAACTTCTCCAAACAGCATCACCGGTATTTTGACAGGGTCATTATAAGAATAGCAAAATATTAATCCTAAGAAAACAGTCACAGACATGTCAGATCATGTCATTGAATTCCACATCCATCATACTGATCATGTGTTATAAATATCCCAGCTGGATATGTTGTGTCACTGCTCGCTCTCCAGCTCCGTAGTGGCTTGGCTGGTTACTGCTGGTAGGCATTATGTCTGCACATCCCTTCGGCAGGACTGATGCTGTGCCATTGAAAAGTAATAAGGTGAAAAAATGATGCCTGAGAAGTAGCTGTACAAAAAACTCAGACAGGATTATAAATTGCTGTCCCTTGAAATGCTGTTAGATTATTTCAAGTCATTTTTACGCTTCTAGCTACTGTGATGTGGCTCTGCACTAAAGGCTTAACAGCTCAAAAGAAGCTGTGTAGGAGGCAGCCAATTACAGATGGGCTGAGAGGAGTGGCCAATCAGGGGCCAGCAGGCACCTATAAGAAGAGCAGCAGCAGGGAAGGGGATCCCATCACTTCAATTCAGTTGCACTGGGGGACTGGTGCTGAAGGATGGAAAACCTACTGTCTTGTAGGCTGAGGCCTGTAACTCCCTGTATGGATGATTGATAGTGTTGACAGGAACTAGGACCGTTAAGGATAACTCTCATGCCCCCAGCGATTTGCAGGCTGAGGCCCTAGAGCAATGGGGTAGAAGGGGCTGGAGGCCATGAAGAATGGGGCCCCAGGTACTGGACTGAGAAGTTGAAGATGTGGGGTGCCTAACTGGCCCATGAGGCCTGTGTCCTCAATATACTGTCGAGTACCTCAAAGCGTGACCCTTCAGCCTGTCTGTCACCCAGACACCAGGGAGCTGGGGCCAAGTGGGGCCTTCTTAAATTTCCCACCTTATGGTACATGCAGGCATGTGGACCAGGAAAGGAGATTTAAAAGGTCACGTGACCCCATTGCTAACCAGGGAGAAGGTTGTGGTGGCTGTGGGTCAGCCCTTTTGTGCTCCAGTGAGAGTAAGTGTCCCTGCGCTGGCAGGGAAAGGGGAAGTGGCAAGAGGGAACAGGACCTGGGTGAGGTACTAGAGGAGGAAGGGGGGCATCAGGAGATAGGTAAGAAGTGTACTCCAGCCAGGGATGCCCAATCCAGTTCTGTCCACTTCCTGGTGCCATGCTTTTGGCTTGGAGGGAGTCAGGCAGGTTGGTGGCTCCATGTGGCGGCCAGCCCTGCTGGGCTCAGCCTGCAGGGGGGGAAGATTCCTGGCCCCACATTGGGCTGACAACTGGGGGCAGAAGGAGACTGGCCAGCTCTACTGTACTCTGGGCCAAGCTGGCACAGGAGTGCTGCTTGATGCACGCAGGCCCAAGATTTCCTGCCTAAAGGGGGTAGGTTGAGGGACCTGTGCACCAATTTTTTTTTTCTTATTTATCAATGCCCTTGGAGGATGCTTTCTTTAAAATCCCTTGCACTGGCTCCAGGGGTAGCGGGTGGGCCTAGGTCTCCCCTGCCACTGGGAAAGTGGCCAGACAGCAGCAGACTGTAGTTGGCACTGAGGGACGTGGTTGGACCGTGATTGCAGAGACAATCCCTGGCAGAGGAGAAAACAGATCAAGACAGGGCCTTGTCACAAACAGGACACCCTGGTCCTGAGACTGACGTAGGAACAGCACAGGAGCAAGGACGAGAGAAGCACCGTCTGAGGAGGGTGGACAGACTAGCAAAGCTACACCCGAGAATGGCCAGCAGGAGGCTCCAGGCTGGTGAGTTGTGTTATGGAAAATTTATAAAGGTCTGTGTGCATCTTAATAAAAATAAGACTAACATAGATTGGGAGTAAAAACTAATAGTGTGGTAGGCAAAAACGATACAAGATAGCCAAGTAATAAAAGCAAGGCTCAGTGAAAAACTGCTAACTCACCAGCAATACAAAGAGCAGTTGTAAGAGAGACAAGTTGGCAAGGACATGTCCATGAAGGATATACAAAGAACTACTGAAGGAAAAGCCTTGTGGTTATCTTGTAACATATGTATGGTTATGCAAGTTGTTTATTACACAGTATATAAGCTATAGCTTTGACACCAGGGGGGTGGGACGCTTTCTGGTTCTGCTGGAGCTCTGTAACCTTTCCCTTCTTGTACAAGAATAAAAATGTTTTCAACCACTAAGCTGTGGTGTCTGGTACTGATTGGCCCACCTAGGCACCCTAGATGGGAGTTTTCCCATAACAGTTGCCTGCAGGGACCTAAGAACAGTAATAAAGACTTGATCCTCCTTTTCTGTGGGTTTTTCTTTTTGTTTTTTTTTGTTTGTTTTTTTTGTTCTCCTTCTTAGCTTGATTAAGAAATCCCAGTCACCAGCTACAGATGTATTTTTGCCACATACAGAAATCTCCTTTATCACATCCTTTTGTGTTTTTTTTTTTAAATTAATATTGTCCACAGCCAATGTTCTGTCAATATCCAATGTTGATTTCAAGGTACTGCCACACTGTCTGTGTTTTTAGTTATCAGGAGCTGACAAATGTCTCAGGCTGGTAGTGGTCCTCTTTCTTCACTGAATAATCACAACCTAACTTAAAGCTCTGGGCATGTCTCATGCAATTTTGTGAAACTTAACTGGGAAACCTTTCTCAGACATAGATCAGTCCAAAGGGTGATATTTTTGTTGTCATATGAGGTTTACAGAACAAAGACAACAGAGTTGCTCTAAGAAATTCATCCCAGTTTCTCTGAGTTTCGTCCATCATCTTCTGGAATGCTCTGTAAGAAATGACTGACTGGTTTCATTTCCTGAAATTAATGGCACGATCACATTTCTTCTCCACACTCATGAGCAAAGTATGAGGGGAGGCACATCTAGTGGTACTGCTAAGCCTTCTTTTTGTAGTAACATTGATACACTATCCAAAAGGACAGCTGTGTTAGTTTAATCAGCAAGAGACAAGAAACCCTGTGGCACTTTTAAAGACCATTTATTATTTATTTATTGCATGAGGTTTTGTTGCAGAAATGAAGTGGGATTTTCTCCCACAAAAGCTCATGCGAGAAATAAATTTGTTAATCCATACATCCCACAGGATTTCTTCTCTGTTTTATTGATACACTATGAACACTTTCACTCTAATGGCATTTTGAAGATACATTCATTCATGGCAGAGTGCACTCTCCTTTCCTTGACTGTTCAAAAATAAGCATCCCAGATAACCCTGTGATGGATTCATTTTGGTTTTGATGCAGTCTGCTGGATTCTAGCTGGCAAGAGCTGGTGAATCTATCTTACGCCCCGCATTTCTCACAAGGACAGGTTAGGCTGTAGGTATGTTTTTCTATAACCTTTCTTTCAAAAATACCTATGTTCCTTTCCCCATTTCCCATGGATATCCTGGGCAATATCTCTTATTCAGTCTTACTCTGTTATCACGGGGGTAAATATGCTGGTAAATAAGTTTATGTTCAAATTAGTTTTTGCTGTCTGAAAAGACAGTGTGTTGACACTAACAGTGTTTAATGCCATAAAACCAAGCAGATGATGTTCACTAGATTGGATTGTGAATGGAGTTCCCCTTCAGCTCCTGGAAACTGTCTGGGAATTGGGCAGCCCTCACCATCCACCAGGGTTCCTCCATCAAGTGTCTTTATTAACTTTCTTTCTCCAGGTTCATTACAGCAGAGCAGCAGTTATGGGGAGCCCCTCCCTGTACCTGGCTCAGCCTTTTATACCACTCCTTTCTTCTCAGTGTTACCCACCTGGTTAGTGAAACAACAGAGGCTCCAGGCCATGACAGAGCTTGAATAGAGGTGAGAGTATGACCACAAGGCTCTAAAGGTCTTCTGTGAGGAGGATCAATCCCCCACCCACCTGCCTAGTGTGTAACAGGGCTCATCACTCTCACAGGATGGTTCCCATTCAGGAGGCTGCCCAGATGCCATAAAGCATACATCAAGTCCCTCAGGCTTGCTGGGCTTTGGCTATTTTGCAAATCTCAGGACTTGAGAGCCATCCCTTGATTTCAGGGCCTGGCTGGTGAGGCTAAGCACTTAGGCAGTACCATGCTGGCTGCATGGCACAGGCTGGGGCCAGTAGATTTCCCCTGTCAAAACAGACATGGCCAGGTGAAATTGGCACAAGTGTGAAGAAATCCCAGTGGATAGATGCAGCCTGGATGTGAGAGGCGTAAAGTGTGTGGCGTGGTTAACAGTAAAGTTGAATAACCTGCCCTGTTCTCTCACTTGGTGGGAAGGGCAAAAGAAGGGATAGTCACTTATTAAAGGCCTGTGGGAAGCAGAGGGAGAGGCTATGAATGTGTGGAGGTGGAATAAAGCAGACTATCATCTGTCTACCTGAGCCATCCCCAGTATACGGCCATGTTCATCTGGGGGCTCCAAACCCCTGCCGGTGACCTTGCTCTGTGTCAGCCCAGCTGCAGAATGTCACATTCTTCTGTCTGTGGGCCCAGGAAACCTCCCTCTCTGGAACAGCTAAAGCCTGGCATCTACCTGTGTGCTGGAGAATAAAGCAGTAATTCCAGCCAGAGACACCTTGGACCCACCCCCATTGGCTCCATAGGGTTGCTTGTGGGTAATGGAGGGCAGCGAGTGGCTGTAGTGTTTGACACTGTCAGCATTTTACAAAAAGTAAAAAGGGGAAAAGTGCATGTTTTGAAACATGCCCTAGAACTGTCCCAGCAGTTCTGTAGCAGTCCTATGGGTGAACATCAACAAGGAAAACTCAACACAACATGGGTGCTGCCGTTAATATATCATCAGCCCAGAATGGCAAAAGACATAAGTGTGTATGTGAAGGAATAAAACAAAATCTACAAATGTTTCATTTCTATTGAAATTCAAAGTAAAAATTGACATTGCAAAGAAAAAATGTTTTGAAATGTGGTATGAAAATTTAAGCGCTTTTCCCTTGCCATAATATTTTCAAAGAGAAATGTGAATATGACCATAGGCATCTCTCCAAACCAGGTACAGAAATTTTTCATGTTGCTGGAAAGTGTGTCTGCTGGGAAGCTGGGTTGAAGGGTGGGGGAAATTATACCTGGATATCACCTTGCAAGGTAATTAAATCAATAAGGTGCATTTTTAGACACATGCACTTCTCCTAACTCTTCTCCTTAAGGCAATGGCATCCAATCTGCATATGAATTCCAATTCTGCAGTTTCTCTTGGAATCTTTGCTTTTTAATTCATTTTTTAAAGTACAGGTATTAACCCCTCTCATCCACCAATAATTTGTTAATAGCCATACATAAACAATTAAATTACAAATCAAAGCTTCAAAGACTGACAGCCTCCCTGGCTGCTGGAAATGCCAAGGAAATTCCCAAGAGGGTGGTGCTCCTGCAGCAATCAGTGTGATAGCAGGACAGGTGTGGAGGGAAGTAGAAAAAATTCCACACCTGGGATACTAGCTCGGTAGAACCTAAAGGATCTAGTAATACTTCTTGGAAAAGACAAGGCCATGCTGCGGCTCATGAGCCACATGTGGTTCTTGAAAGAAAACGTGTGGCTCGCAGAAGAGCACAGCAGGGAAGCAGCAGCGTGGTCAGAGACAGAGGGAAAAGCGAGGCATAGTTGGGGAAGCAGCAGCATGTTTAGATTTTCTCATAAGCCCTAATGCAGTTTAATCTTTGTTAAAATAAAATCGTGTTTTACGAGTCCTAAACATGACATTGAATACCAAGAAATGAAAATACTAAGGAGAAAAGTTTAAAACTGAATGTAGATTACTTTCTATTGTATTCCGCAATGAAATGTGTTAAATCGAAACATTGTGCAATACTTAGAGATCAGCACCTGAGAGGGCTTTTACATACTGCACTGACAAGTTACTGCCCAGATTTAAAAATATAAAAAAACAAATAAAACAAACAAACAAACAAAAAAAACTTGCCACTTGCTTGCAGAGTTCTACATCCAGCGACAGCTAAGTTTTTACTGTGTAGGCCTAGTTTTCAGGGTAGCCTTAAGCAATTGTAAAAATCTGACATCAGTAGGATCAATATTTGCTCTGTTTTTATGATAAAGTGTGCAACGAACTTTATGCTAAGGAATCTTGGAGTATGTAAAAGTATGTGGTTATATGCCTCACTGAGGCTCTTGAAGGTTTAATAATCAATTTGTGCGGCTCTTGAGTCCCGTAAGTTTGGCTACCCCTCTTTTAGAGCATCATTTAGGACTTTACACTTACAAACATGGTGGAAAGAAATTGCTGTTAACAGTGTGTGAAGCCAGAGGAGGGGAGAATATAAATGGCCAAACTTCAGCCTGCATGTAAAGTATTGTTTGAGCAAAAGAAAAGCCATATTAATGGCCGTATCCTTCAGAAGACTCAGCAGCTGCAAAACCTCCCTAATACCGGTTCAAGCTGACCAAGGCCAAGGGAAAGGGGAAGCACAACAGCTGGAAAAGCTTGTTTTCTGGACAAATAAGATAAGTAAATCCCAGGAGGGTGAGATATGGGCTATGTCAGTGTGGCTTTTGTCAATAACAAGACGAGACAAACACCTGGACAAGTTGGAGTGGTAGGTGAAGATCCTGCTATGTTGCCGAGGGTCTGGCCAGCCTAAAGCACTCGAAACAAGTTAGACCTAGTCTGTGGGCGAAACAACGTTGTTTCGCAATGGTTGTTTCGAAACAACGCCGTGCGAATGTGTTGTTTCGAAACAATGGTGGTTTTGAAATGACTTGTTTCGAAACAACCGTCGTCTGAACATGTTGTTTCGAAATGACGGTGAGTCATTTCGAAATAACTGTTGTCCGGAATTGCTATTTCAATTCCGGCTTTTCTCCTTTTTTCTAAGTGACTTTTTTGCTAATTCAAAATAAGTCACTTTGAAATAAGGCGTTATTTCGATACAAGTTGTTTCGGAACAACCGTATTGAAATAACCCCCTGTGTGAGAACACAGCCTTAGTGTGCTGCTTGTGTCATTTGTATTTCTACATGGAGCTCACTTCTCCCTTCTGCAAGCTCTCTGCCAGTGACCAACATTTTCAGGACCTCAGTTTCCCAGGACTGGATTCTTCCAACCCCCAAATCCAAATAACCACCCCAATATATACATTCATCAATTAACAAGGTGTGTCTGAATGGACTGGGTCTATCAGCACTCTCAGCTGACCCCTTATATGCCCCTGGACTCAATCAGGCTGGGAGAGTCAGGGTCATGGTCATGGTCATGGTCACCTATATAGCCGCGGTCATGGCCAGAGGGGGCGTGGCCGTGTCCCCTGATCTGACAGGCTAAGGCTGAAGACTTTCTGAGCTACCTTGCGCTACGGCACATAGACACCTATAACTGAATGTATGTGAGCAGCGCTCGAAGGAGAATAATAATTACAAAAGGAGAGAAAAATACCCTAAAATATCCAGTTACAACATTAATAAACATACAAGGAAAGAAAAACACCCAGCTACAATATTATCTACATTCTACTGTATCAGGCCTGGAGACAGTCATGATTAAACAAAGAGAGAGAGAGACAATGTCAAGGCTTTTTCCCCACTCTGGCACTCTGAGTGCAGAAGGTGGCGGCCTGCAACAGGCCTTAAAATCCACTGGCCTTAAAGCCTGCTCTTAAAAGTCTCCAAGGCCTCCAATTCCTGGCCTCGAAGTGGTATTGCTGCCACCACCCAAATGCAAAAAAACCTCTTGAGACCCAGGAAGGCGCACTTGGGAATTGCTCCCTGTGAGGTACTTGCAATCCTCTTTATTCCTCTGTTAGGAAAGTGACTGAACTCCAGCTGCAATATGAGCTGGAACTGGAACAGGGTTCCCTCTAGTAGCTGCCTGTGCAGTCTAAGGCACATGCACACAAACCTCTTGCCCTTCAGGACACAGAACCAGAACTTACTTAAAAGGTAAAGTCTTTAATCAAAAAGAACAGATAATAAACACAGAGAGTTGCTTCGCTGGGAATTAACTTAGGTAGTACAGGGTAGTGGGAGGGGGTACATGTGCTCAGCACAGAGAAATCCAAAAACAAACCCAAAACAAAGAAAATACCCTGACCGCATCTAAATAAACATTCCCTGTTCTACCCACGCCTGGTCAGTAACAAATTTAACTTATCTTTGGTAAGGATGTTGCTGGATTCTTCCTCAGGCCCCTCTGGCCTCCTCCTGATCCTTCCAGGAGCTCTGCTGCATCCAAACAGGCCCAGGCCAGGCTACTGTTACCATTCAAAAACCTGTGCTTCGTTCCTATTGGTTGTCCTGGGACTCACTGACCAGAGTGTTAACCCCTTCCTCCCCAAGGATTACTACAGATAGAGAGAGAGAGAGATAGGTTGAGGAGGGGTCTCACCACTCTTTGTAACAGAAAGGTTTCCAGGTTGTGCAGATCAGGGTCAGAGGCTGGATGGAAACAAAGCTCCTACAGCAATCAGCAAAGAAGAGGAAAAGCCAAGTCCCAGTGGAAATGATACAGCTTTAGATCCAAGCATCAGGACTCAGGACTCAGTCAGACAGGAGCCAATCACAACTTGCACAGGACACATACAGCATTCACTCTTGGATATGGGTATTATAAGGACTTATTTAAGTGGCCAATACACATTCCTGGATGAGTGTAATGGTTCAGAGAAGCTCATACAATCATGCAGACTCAGTATTTTGGGTATCAATTATCATGTTTATGACTAGAGTGGTCTGATAATTGCTGAGTTTGTTTGTTTAGATGTGAGATCCCTCATCATGTATTGCTTCCCTGCTTCTTCAATCCCAGAGTTCAGTGTGGTTCCTGCTTCTTCAATCCCAAGGTTCAGTGCAGTTCTTGCTTTGGAGCTTAGCTCTCCATAGTCAATGCAAATGAAGCTTCATTTACCATGCTGATGGCTTTTGGATATGGGTAGAGAAGGATGTCTCCCAATGCCTTTTCACTGTTCTTGGTTTCCAGTTCAAGCAGAGGTTTGGGGAGGTGTGGGGGGTGGGGGGGGGAGGGTGGAAGTCACAGCCTGGATACTATGCTCTGATTCCTCAAGAACACAGAGCAGACACACAACACGCCTTCCACAAGGGGAGGCATGATATCCCTTGCCTGGCCAGCTAGGGAAGAAACGGTCCATCACTAGGTTCGGTCAATGGTCCATAAGGTACCAGTTTTTTTTCTGATTTAGGTTTTTTCCAGGAGTCACTGGGTTGGACAGTCCACCTTACCTGTAACTGGGAACCTAACATTGGCTCCTTAAAGTACCAGTCTCTCAGTGTCCCTAGTTGGTTTTAAACAGTTACCTGAACAGCTGCTAAAGACCTTCTGTAGGGCACTGTCAAGATGTGGTAAATATTGTGTGTTTGTGTTTATGTGTTGCAGTATTTTGTGAAGTTCTGTGTTGTCTCTAACCTTCTCCCACAATCCAAAAAGGGCACCCTAGCATCAGATTTGTCCTGTCAGCCACAAGCCAGACCCTTTGGAGTCCACACTCGGAAATCCTGGGGAGTTCATTTGCCTTTAGCACATGGTTTGTGAAATTCCTTTCCTATCATAGAATTAAGTTTAGTTTGTAGGGAATATGTTAAGAAACTATGAATTATACTAACCAAAACTGAGGTAAAGGGTCTGCTTCGGGGCTAGGTACCGGGGTAGGGATAGGTATTGTTAGCATTATCATATTATATTTTCTGTTTATTGGATTATTAATCTGCACCTGGAAAATTTTCCAATGCCTTAGAGACATACAATTACTTTAATTGTTATAATTGTAGGACTTAACTGGCTCCTCTTTTACTTTGCTAATGGGAGTTCATGAAATATGTCAGTTTGTTGTATTAAGACTTCACATTTATAGTTAAAGTACTCCACCTAGTGACCTTTCTTTTATATAATTAAAATAAAAGTTACATAAATAATGATTAACATAAAAACAGTGGTCTGGTCTCTTGACTATCGATCAGGTGGTACTCTTTCAATCACCAGGGAATTTGCCCCTGCACCTCCCTCAACCTTAACAAAGGGGAGTTTGAGAGGAAGTTAGGGACTGTAGAGGTGTTCCGTGGAGTTGGGAGTGCTGTGTGTTGTTGCTTTTCTGTTTTTGTATTTGTTTGCTGGTTTGGCTTTTTTTTCTTTTTTTCTTTGGTTTTTTTTTTCCTCTCAGTTTGCAGGGGCTGAGTGGCAGTGGGGATAGGGTGACCCCAGTTAGGGGTGGAGCATTCCTATTGGGGGAATTATAAAGGCAGCCACTCAAGCAAGCTGAAGCAGCACTTGGAGTAGGCAACATGTCTGTTAACAGGGGAGTTTGAGAGGGAGAAAGACAGACTTATGCCAGAGACGGAGGTAGCAGAAGAAGTGACTCCAAAAAGGGAAGAGACAATGAATATGAGAAGATGTGGAAGCTGTGGGATATACATTATCTTTGAGGGTGTAACCCCAAAGAATTTTGTTTGTGTGAAGTGCCACCTCATAGAGCTGTTGGATGAGAAAATTCGAGGGTTGGAGATGCAGGTGGCAACTATGGTTGCGTTTAGAAGGGGATTTGAATGGATGCAGTTGATTGAGCAGAGGACTGGGGAGGCTGGAGACAAAAACTCTGACCTGCAGATGGAAACAGGAGCAACCAGTTCTGAGGGGAGGCTGCTAGGTGAGGAAATCCTCTGAGTGTCCTTCATGTGAGTATGAATGATATAGCCAGATTCTAATTGGAATGCATCAAAGGAGACTATGCCAGGCTGGGGAGGCCCCTCAAGGAGCTGGAGGCTCAGGTAATCTTCAGTGGGATTCTGCCTTTCCCTCGAGGAGGACAATACAGGTGTGAGAAGATTCTGGCAGTAAACAGGTGGCTCAGGCAGTGATGTTACAAGGAGGGCTTTAGGATGTATGGGCACTGGGAGGAATTCATGGATAGAAGACTGTTTGCTTGGGATGGACTTCACCTGAGTAGGAAGGGAAACAGACTTCTGGGAGGGAGGCTAGCTCAACTGATTAAGAGAGCTTTAAACTAGGGAGTGTGGGGAGATGGTTGGGAGATGCTCAGAAAATCTCTATGCCTGATACTAGCATTGAGAGGCAGGAAACTGAATTCAGAAAAGACAAAGATGTGGGAGGCAGTATGGATGTTAGAAAGGAGGGAAGCATAAACACTGGTCTGATGGGCGATGTTGGCAGTAGTAAGAAAAGGCCACATCAGGTAAAGAATGTGAGCAAAACTGAGCAGCAAAAGCTAAAATGTTTATATACCAATGTGAGAAGCCTAGGTAATAAAATGGAGGACCTGGAACTACTGGTAGAGGAATTGAAACCGGATATTATAGGGATAACAGAAACATGGTGGAATAGTAGTCATGACTGGTGCACAGGCATTGAAGGCTATGTGCTCTTTAGGAAAGACAGATATAATGGTAAAGGTGGCAGTGTGACATTGTATATCAATGATGCAATAGAATGCAAAGAAATTCAGAGTGATGGAATTAGCAGGACAGAGCTCAAAAGCTATCTGGCTCAAAATCACATTGGAGAAGAAAGCTACTAGAGTTTCTCCTGGATTAGTGCTTGGTGTCTGTTCAGCTCGGATCTGATTTGGACATAGATAAAGAACTTTTTAAGGTCTTTAAAACACTACTGGGAACTGTGTGATTATGGGATATTTTAACTTCCCAGATATAGCCTGGAGGATATGTGCTAGCAGCAATAAAAGGGCCCAGATTTTCTTTGAGGTGATAGCAGACAAATTTCTCCATCAAGTGGTTTCCAAACCAACAAGAGGAGACACAATCTTAGATTTGGTATTAGTCAGTAGTGAGGCCCTCATAGAGGAATTAGCTGTAGGGGACAGCCTAGGTTCTAGTGATCATGAGCTAATCCAATTTACACTGAATGGAAGGGTAAACAAAAATGAATCTGTGACCAGAGTCTTTGACTTCAAAAGGGCTAACTTCAAAAAATTAAGGGAATTAGCTAGATAAGTGGACTGGACCAAGGAATTCATGGATATGAACATTGAGGATGCTTGGAACTGCTTCAAGACAAAGCTGCAGGATCTATCTGATGCCTGCATACCAAAGAAGAGGGAAAAAAATTCTGGCATGGGTTCTAAACCAAGCTGGATCAATGTACATCTTAGACAGGCATTTAGGAGGAAACACAAGGCCTACAAGGAGTGGAAGATGGGAGGGATAGGAATGGAGGGCTACCTTTTAGACGTCAGAGCATGTAGGGATCAAGTGAGGAAGGCCAAAAGCCAAGCAGACTTAGACCTTGCACAGGGAATCAAAACCAATAGTAAAAGGTTCTTCAGCCATATAAATAGAAAGAAAACACAGAAGGATGAAGTTGGACCACTATACAGTGAGGATGGGGTAGAGATCAAGGATAATCTAGGCATGGCTGAATATCTAAATAAGTAATTTGCCTCTGTCTTTAATGAGAGTGATGGTGAGATTGGGGACAGAGGTAAGGCAGCTAATGGGAATGAGAATGTAGAAGTTGAAATTACCATATCTGAGGTAGAAGCCAAGCTTCAGCTGCTTAATGGAACTAAATCAGGGGATCCGGATAATCTCCATCCAAGAATATTGAAGGAACTCGCACATGAAATAGCCAGCCCTTTAGCAAGGATTTTTAAAGTATCGGTGAACACAAGGGTTGTACCGTATGACTGGAGAATTGCTAATGTAGTCCCTATTTTCAAGAAAGGGAGTAAAAGTGATCCAGGTAACTACAGGCCTGTTAGTTTGAAGACAGCAATATGCAAGATCTTGGAGAAAATTTTGAAGGAGAAGGTACTTAAGGAGGAGAATGGTAACTGCAATAAAATGCAACACGGCTTTACAAAAGGTAGATCATGCCAGACCAACCTGACCTCCCTTTTTGAGAAGATAACAGATTTTTTTGGATAAAAGGAATGTCGTGGACCAAATTTACTTTGATTTCAGTAAGGCATTTGATACAGTTCCACACAGGGAATTATTAGTTAAATTGGGAAAGAGGGGGTTTAATATGAAAATAAAAAGGTGGATAAATAACTGGTTACAGGAGAGATTACAGAGGGTCATAGTGAAAGGTGAACTGTCTAGCTGGAAGGAGTTCCTAGTGGAATTTCCCAAGGATTGGTCCTGGGACCCATCTTATTCAACCTTTTTGTTACTGATCTTGGGACAAAAAGTGAGAATGTGCTAATTAAGTTTTCAGATGACACCAAGCTGGGAGGTATTGCCAATACAGAGGAGGATCATGACAGCATACAGAATGATTTGGATGACCCTCTAAAGTGGAGCACTAGAAATAGGATGAAATTCAATAATAGGAAGTGCAAGGTCATGCAGTTAGAGACAAATGACAGGAATTTTTCTTATAAGTTGGGAATGCATCAGCCAGAAGTGATGGGGGAGCAGAAGGACCTGGGCGTACTGGTTGATTACAGAATGACAATGAGTAGCCAATGTGATGTGTCAATGAAAAAAGCTAATGAGGTCCTGAGGTGCATCAGAAGGGGTATTTCCAGTAGAGATAAGGAGGTGTTAGTACTGTTGTACAAGGCGCTGGTGTGACCTAACTTGGAATATTGTGTACAGTTCTGGTCACCCCATGTTTAAGAAAGATGAAGTCAAACTGGAACAGGTGCAAAGAAGGGCTACCATGATGATTCATGGAATGGAAAATCTTCCCTATGAGCGATGACTTAAAGAGCTTGGTTTGTTTAGTCTGACCAAAAGAAGGCTGAGAGGAGATATGATTGCTCTTTATAAATACAAGGGAGGGAAAGGAATTATTTGAATACAGCACCACTGTGGACACAAGAACAAATGGCTACAAACTGTCCTTCAGAAAATTTAGGCTTGAAATTAGATGCAGATTCCTAACCATCAGAGGAGTACAGTTCTGGAATAATCTACCAAGGGAAGTGGTGGGGGCAAAAACATTAGGTGCCTTCAAAACCGAGCTTGATAAGTTTATGGAGGGAATATGATGGACAGTGTAGCTTAGCCATTGTCTGTCTTTTACTACAGGTGATGGGTATGATAGTGACCTGCAAAAGGGCATTAATTGGAGTGGGTCCTGAGTTATTACAGAGAAGCTCTTCTTGACTGACTATTGTGGACTTGCCCTTGTAGGAGAAAGTAAAAGGTTAAGAAAGATAAATAAAAGCATCAAGGCCTAGCGAAGCAGTCCAAAAAAGTGGGCCTGAATGGCATGCACACAGGGCATGGGACCCTGATAACCTCATCAAAACTGGCACAAGCTAAATATGAGAATACACTAAGACAAAGATGAGAAAGTACTAAGCTGGGTCGAACTGACCTGTGTAAAGGGGAGGTTTGGCCAAGTCAAGACACCTTGATGGATGGTGATGCCCAGGAACCTATCAAATTAAGGGGTGGCATCAAAGGAGGGATGTAGAAGTCAATTCAGACAAGGTATAAAAGTAGGAGCCCCAGAGCCCGAACTTCCTGCAGCTGAGAGGGTGACAGCTACTCCTGCTGTCAGCTGAGCTGTTCCATTGCATTGAGAACACCAATGCTGCCAACAAATCTGTTGATATGGATTGTTTGCCATAGTGCTACGTTGCAATAAAGCCTAGCCTGGCACCTTCATTTCTACAAAGATCTGTGGTCATGTTGGTTTCCTCAATTGTGAGTGTTGTCTCAGTTTACTCACACACGCATTCACACACGCAACCAAACTGATATCAGCACTGGACACAGAACAACACTGTTAAGAACACATCTTGCCTGACGTGCCTAACCGCACTCTGCCCGGCGTATCACAGCCCTCATACTCAGGGTTTAACTGATCGCCATATTTGGGGTCGAGAAGGAATTTTCCCCCAGGGCAGATTGGCTTGAGCACGGGGTTTTTTTGCCTTCCTCTGTAGCATTAGGCATGGCTCACTTGCTGGTTGATTCTCTGTATTAAAGTCTTTAAATCATGATTTGAGGACTTTAATAGCTCAGTTATGGGTTTGAGGTTCATTGTAGGAGTGGGTTGGGGAGGTTTTATGGCCTGCACTGTATGGGAGGTCAGACTAGATGATCATATTGGTCCCTTCTGACTGTAGAATCTATGGCTGTGTTCACACGGCACTTTTGTTTCGAAACAACCTTGTTGTTTCGAAACAAAAAAAACCATGTTCACACGACGCACAGTTGTTTCAAAACAAGGGGAAGCCCTTGTTTCGAAACAACTGTGTTGTTTCTAAACAAGTTAAACCCCATTTGGGGACGAAACAACCTTGTTTCGAAATGCTTGTTTTGAAACAACGCATGTGAACATGTTGTTTCAGAACAATAGGTTCCGAAACAACATTTAAAGGGCTGCCGCCTCAGCACCCTGGCCAGGGAACACTCAGCACC
>VOCP01051997.1:0-16460 GCA_007922195.1 Podocnemis expansa
TGCCACTCCTTCCACCTCCGGTGCCGCCACTAGGGCACCTGAGGCAGCGGGCACGGGAGGGGCCTCCGCTACTGCCTCTCCGACCTCCTCAGCCGGGAAAAAGAGCAAGGGGAAAAAGGCGAGTAAGGGCCCTGCTGCTCCCGCAGCCCCACCATCAGCTGTGGCCCCTTCTTCCCCTGCCATTCCCTCCACCAGTTCTGGGGGTTTTTCTCCGCCCAGAACGTACGCCCAGGCGGCTGCCACCTCTCCACCCACCGCCACAACATCAGCCCGCACTGCCTCCTCTAATTCGACCTTGGGGGGCCGGGGCCCCTTCCCCTCTTTGACCAGGAGGCACGGTGTCCTCTGCCTCCTGGTGGCTGCCTTGCCCCACGTAGAAACTTACGTGCGGGCGATGGCGAGGGCGGTGGGGCCCTCGGCCATTGTGGCGGCCTCCAAGATGTTCGGGAAGATGGTATTCTTCCTGGCATCGGAGGCGCCGCACAGGAGGCGGTGGTCATGGGCTTGGCGGTGGGGGGCGTCCACGTGCCGGTGGAACCCCTGGAGGACCTGGGCGTACGGATGGTCCTCACCTCCGTTCCTCCCTTCCTCCCCAATGCCACCCTGCTTCCCCTCCTCTCCACCCTGGGGAAGCCGATATCCATCATTAGCCCTCTCCCACTGGGCTGTAAGGACCCCGCCCTCCGTCACGTTCTGTCCTTCCGCCGGCAGGTGCAAATCCAACTGCCGCCGGCGGGGGCGCGTGACGGGGTGACACTGGAGGGGTCCTTCATGGTGCCCCATCAAGGGGCCCATTACAAGATCTTTTATTCTTCGGGGGAGGCCCGGTGCTTCCTTTGTAGGGCCACGGGGCATATCCGGAGGGACTGCCCCTTGGCCCAGCATGACGAGGGAGCAGCTGGGCCCCCCGGAGTTGATACGGGCGCCGGCCACACCACCGCCGGCGACCCAGCCCACCCAGCCACTCAAGCTGCCTCTCCTCTATCGAGGGACACAGCTGCCGCTGCCTCTCAGGACGTGGGGTTGACAGCCCCACTATGCCCGGAGGAGCGGCCGGGCCCCGTCGCCACCTCCACTGAACCATCTGGGACGGGGCCCAGAGAGGAGAGAGCAGCGGCCGTGGTGGAGGCCCCAGATACAGGAGAGGGCGCACCCCAGGGGGAGGGTTCCCATCCCCTTGATGTTCCTCCCCCAGTTCCTTCTCCCCACGAGCCTTCGCCCTTGCTGCCTATTCCTGCCCCTGCTGGCTGGCCCTCAGACACCATCTTAGAGGGCCAAGTTCTCCCCCAGAGGACGCGCAGCAAGAGAAAGAAGGCTCTGTCCCTCCCCAGCGTACCAGATGGGGAGGAGGCCCCCCGGAAGTCTTGGCGGGGGGCTGAGGGTGACACCCTTACTGATGAGCCGCTTGCTGCGCCCTCTGGGGAGGTCCAGCAGGAGGCCCTGGCTGAGGAGATGGAAGCAGTGGAGGAGGGGAGCAGCACCGCCCCCTCCCAGGAGGCCCCTATTGATCCCTCTCCTGGGGAGGCTGCGGATGGAGCCACTTCTGCCCCCCTGGAATCTCTTATCACATCTACGGCTGAAGCAGAGGGGGGCTTAGGCTCCATCTACGCAGAGATCGAGGCCCTGGGTCTGACCTTGGCAGCCGCAAGGGAGGACGATCCTCTGCCAGCGGGCCTTGATCTGGGTGGCAATAACGTTTCGCCACCCCCTCCTTTATCCCAGACCCTACCTGAATCCCAACCTCTATCTGCTGTCCCTACTCTTATCCCGGGGACACCCCCGGGTTGCTTCACCTGCCCGGCTGCTCTGTCTAATTCAACGGTGGCCGCCGAGCCTCTCGAGGCCATGGCAGGCACTGAGCAGCCGGGTCCCGGGGTATTGTCCCTGGAGGGACAGCTGCCCTTACCCTCACTTGTCTATTCCCCCGTATCTGATGCTGAGGATGTGGGGGACCAACCCGCGCCCAGCGTCAGTGCGGATCCCGTTCTTCACTCCCCTCCAGAAAATCCCGTGCTCGGTCAAGGGGAGCCGCACCCGGGTGGCTTGACCACCGGGGCCCCTGTTCCCACTATCACTCCTCCCCCTCTCACCATCACTTCTATTCCTGACCCTAAACCCACCCCTCCCTTTGTCGCCCCCCCCTTTCCTGACCTGACCCCATCCCATTTTGTTACCACCCCCGGGATGGTGGCTCTCCCGATGCCACCAGCCACATCCCGGGAGGTGGTATTTGTGGTTCCCCCTGTCCCTGGGGCTGCTGTCCTCCCTCCACCGCCACCCTTCCTTGCACCGGGGGTTCAGCTGGGAGATATGGTGCCCGCAACATCGGCACCGAGACGGGGCTCTGCGCCCTGTCTTTTACTCCCGGCTGGCTGTGGGGCCACTACCGAGACCCGACCGGAGAACGGCCGGGAACCTCTAATCCCGGGCCCCCTGGTGCCGCTGGGGGAGCTGTGCGCGTTCCTGGCCGACACTCGTGGGGCCAGGAAGCGGGTGCGGCTCGCCCTGCAGCGCTGGGGGGACTTCCACCTCGTCCTCCAAGCTGTGAGGGCCCTGCTGAAAGAGGGTAAAGGGACCGGGAAGCGGGATGCCACGGACTACCAGAGGGCCCGCACCTTCTGTGACTCCCTCATCACTTATGGGGTCAGTCACGGATTGTTGTGTGGCCTGACGGAGCCCGCTGGCATTCCCGCCCGCTCCGAGGATCCCCCCCAGCCACCCTCATGGCACCGACGATCATCTTCGCAACACTAAACACCAATGGCTGCAGGTGGGGTCTCCGCAGGACCCAGGTGCTCTCCTTCCTTCGGGAGGGGGGGTACTCTGTGGCTTTCCTGCAGGAGACCCACACGGATCCAGCCGCCGAGCCCAGTTGGCGGCTGGAGTGGGGGAACGGGGTGTACTTTAGCCATCTGGCCACCCACTCCGGTGGTGTGGCCACCCTGTTCTCCCCCGGCCTGCAGCCTGAGGTGCTGGGGGTTACCGAGGTTGTGCCGGGCTGCCTGCTGTACCTCCGGGTCCAGATGGAGGGGCTGACGTTGAATCTGGTCAACGTCTATGCCCCGACATCGGGCCCGGAGCGGGTGCAATTCTACCATCAGGCGGCCGCCTTCCTCGGTACCTTGGATCCTCGAGAGTGCCTCGTCCTCGGCGGGGATTTTAACACCACCCTTGAGGAACGGGACCGCACGGGGACCGAGCAGTGTCCGGCCGCCGCGGACGTCCTCAGGGAGGTGATCGACCATCACTCCCTGGTGGATGTCTGGCGCGACCACCACCCGGACGATGGGGTGACCTTCACCTTTGTCTGGGTGGCGAACCATTGGTCGTGCCACTCCCAGTTGGACCGCATTTACCTGTCCAGACATCATCTTGCACAGGCCCACTCCTCCAGCATTCGGCTGGCCCCTTTCTCGGATCACCATCTGGTGACCGTGACGGCCTCTCTCTCGGCGGAGAGGCCGGGGCCGGCCTATTGGCACTTTAACAACAGCCTGCTGGAGGATGTGGGCTTCGTGGCGTCCTTCTGGGAGTTTTGGCTGGCCTGGAGGAGGCAGAGGTCCACCTTTCCCTCGGCGCGGCGTTGGTGGGACATGGGGAAGGTGCGTGCCCGGCTCTTCTGCCATGACTACACCCGGGGGGACAGCCGGCGGAGGGATGCAGAGAGAGAGCAGCTGGAGCGGGAGGTTTTGGAGCTTGAGAGGCGTCTGGTCATCAGTCCTGAGGATCCATCCCTCCGCGAGGCGCACCAGGAGAAGCGGGAGGAGCTGCGGGCCCTCGAGGACCTTCGGGCCCGGGGTGCCTTCGTTCGATCCCGCATCCAGCTCCTTCGGGAGATGGATCGCGGCTCCCGCTTCTTCTATGCCCTGGAGAAATGGAGGGGGGCCAAAAAGCACGTCACCTGCCTCTTGGCGGAGGACGGCACCCCCCTCACGGATCTGGAGGAGATGCGTGGAAGGGCCAGGGCCTTCTACGCCAGTCTTTTCTCCCCGGATCCGACTGACCCTAACGCCTGCAGGGTACTCTGGAATGAACTTCCCACGGTTGGCGAGGGTGCCTGGGACCGGTTGGAGCTGCCTTTCACTCTAGCCGAGTTCTCGGAAGCCCTACGTCTCATGCCCAACAACAAATCTCCGGGCATCGACGGGCTGACCGTGGAGTTCTACCGTGCGTTCTGGGATGCCCTCGGCCCGGACCTCGCCGTCGTCTGGGCCGAGTCCGAGAAGAGCGGAGAGCTCCCCCTTTCTTGCCGGCGGGCGGTGCTGGCCCTGCTGCCCAAGAAGGGGGACCTCCGCGATGTTCGGAACTGGCGTCCCGTCTCACTCCTCAGCACGGACTACAAAATAGTAGCCAAGGCCATCTCGCTGCGCCTTGGGTCCGTGCTGCAGGACGTGATCCATCCCGACCAGACCTACACCGTCCTGGGCCGTTCCCGGACCAGATAGAGGTTGCTGAAGATGGATCTCCTAGAGCTTGGGTGTAGGGATGGTCTGTCGTTCGCCCTCCTGGTCCTGGACCAGGAGAAAGCGTTCGACAGGATGGATCATGGGTATCTCCTGGGCACCCTGCGGGCATTTGGCTTTGGGCCCCGGTTTGTGGGGTTTCTCCAGGTGCTGTACGCCTCCGCGGAGTGTCTGCTCTGGCTCAACTGGACCCTGACCGAGCCTGTCAGCTTCGGGCGAGGAGTGCGTCAGGGCTGTCCGCTGTCAGGCCAGCTGTACGCTCTGGCCATCGAGCCCTTCCTCTGTCTCCTCCGTCGGAGGTTGACAGGGTTGGTGCTCCCTGAGTCAGAGCTGCGGCTGGTCTTGTCGGCGTACGCCGATGACGTACTCCTCGTGGTCCAGGACCCGGGAGACCTGGTGCGGTTGGAGGCTTGTCAGGCCATCTACTCGGCAGCCTCCTCCGCCCGGGTCAACTGGGTCAAGAGCTCTGGCCTGATGGTAGGGGCTGGGTGGCCGGTCGGCTCCCTCCCACCCGCGCTTCAGGCCATCCGGTGGAGCGCGGGTCCGCTGCTCTATCTGGGCATTTACCTCTCTGCCACCCATCCCTCCCCGGGGGAGAACTGGCATGAATTAGAGGGCAGGGTTGCTGACCAGCTCCGGAGCTGGACAGGACTGCTGCGGTGCCTCTCCCTTCGGGGACGGGCACTGGTCATCAACCAGCTCATCCTGTCCATGCTCTGGCACCGGCTCAACACCCTGAGCCCACCCCCGGGCTTCCTGGACAGCCTCCAGAAGACAATTCTGGAGTTCTTCTGGCCAGGACTGCACTGGGTCTCTGCAGGGACTCTGAGCCTTCCCCTGGAGGAAGGGGGACAGGGCCTGTGCTGCATCCGCAGCCAGGTCCACACCTTCCGCCTCCAGGCCCTGCAGAGACTCCTTTATGGTGCAGGTAGTCCGGCATGGAGCCACTTGGCACGTACCTTCCTCCGCCGCTACCGAGGGCTCCGATACGACCGGCAGCTCTTTTATCTCGACCTGAGACGTGCTCTGCGAGACATCTCCGAGCTGCCGGCCTTCTACCATGACCTCCTCTGGACCTGGAGGCTCTTTGCAGCCTCCAGGTCGCTTATACCCACCGAGGGGGAGGACCTCCTCGCGGATCCCCTGCTACACAACCTCCATCTTGGTGTGCAGGTGGCGGAGGCCCCCTCCGTGAGGCGGAGGTTGGTCATGGCAGGTGTCACCCGGGTCGGAGATCTCCTGGACTATGCCCGGGGGGACTGGGTGGATCCCCATGAGCTGGCTCGGCGCATGGGGCTCTCCACCCCTCGTACCCCCCCGGGCGCCTACTCCAGGAGGTGAGGGCTGCTTTGCCTCCTGCTGCTCGGGCTTACCTCGGGTGGGTCCTGTGAGAGGTTACTCCCCGCCCCCCTCTCAGCCCTGGCCCTCCAGAACTTGTGATCGGGCCTCGGCCCCATCAGCTCCCCCGGCCATCCCCGCCCCATACCCCGAGCCGGCTGCTAGATCTGCAGCCGGCCTCTTTCCGAACCGCACCCCGTAAACATCTCTACACGCTCGTGCTCCATACCATCCATTTCCTCGCCCTAGCGTCCCGCCCTGATACAAAGTGGCGGGACCTGATTCCACCCACGGTGGGCGAGGAACCCCGGTGGGCCAGTCTGTATGCCACCCTCACTCCAAGGCCCGCTGGGGACATCAGTTGGTGGCTCCTCCATGGAGCCGTGAGCACGGGCGTGTTCTTGGCGCGGTTCACCCCTCGCCCCGACACCTGCCCCTTTTGCGGTGCGAGGGAGACCCTGGCACATGTCTATTTAGACTGCGCCAGGTTGCAGCCCCTTTTCCAGCTCCTCCAGAACTTCCTCTTGAGGTTCTGGCTGCACTTTTCCCCACACTTGTACCTTTATGCACTCCCCATCCGTGGCCCCACCAAGTCGCAGGACCTCCTCGCCAACCTCCTCTTGGCTTACGCAAAAGTGGCCACCTATAAAACTCGGGAGAGGAGGTTGGCAGAGGGAGGGGCCTGCAACTGTGGGGCCTATTTCCGCTCCCTCGTCCATGCACGTCTCCGGGCAGAGTTCCTCTGGGCGGCGTCCGCTGGCTCCCTCGACACCTTTCGGGAGCAGTGGGCGCTGTCCGGGGTTCTCTGCTTGGTATCCTCTTCTGAAACCCTAGTTTTGAACCTATGACCTCACACCCGTCCCTGTTTTCTCTTTCGTTGTCCCCCGGACTCATTTGAAGCCCCGTCTAGTGCCGCTTCTCCCTTAGGCTGGGGGAAGGGCTTTAGAAGTGGGTGGGCTTGCGCCCACCCACCTCCTCGGGATCCTTCAATAGGCTGACCACCTCCTGCTACTGCTACTGCTCCTGCTCCTGCTCCTGCTCCTGCTCCTGCTCCTGCTCCTGCTCCCTCCACCACCACCACCTCTGCTATTGTTCCTACCACATTTTCCTCCCCTGCTCCTGCTGGTGTTGCTGCTGTGGCTGGCTGGCTTCTCTCCTTCCCACCCCCCCTGCTCTGTGGGGAGGGGGTGGAGCTAAAGAAGCAAACCTCCACCACCACCACCACCACCACCTGGAAAAGACCACCTCTCCTGCCTGCCAGCCAGCCAGCCAGTCTCTGCTGCTGCTGCTGCTCCTGGAGCCTGCTGCCTCCCCAGGAAGAGGGCACCACCACCACCACTGAGGGGAGGCCTCCAAAGACTGAGACTTTGCTGCTTGCAGCTGGGGGTGAGCTACCAATACCACCACAACCATTATCACTGCCAGCTGCTGCTTCCCTGGCCTCCCCTCCCACCGCCAAGAAGGCAGCAGGCTTCCAAACATTCAATATCTTTGGACTTTTTTCACCAGCAGGGACCATAGAACCCCCCCTGGCCCTCAGGAGGACCTCCTTTTCCCCCGGTTGTTGAATCCCCCCCCCTGGCCCCCCTCACCCCCAGTGGCTAGAGGGCTTCCCACCCTCTGTTTTGCCCTCCAGCTAATTCAGTGCCCCTACCCCTCACAGACCCCTCCTCAAACCCCTGAGTTTGGTTTAGTTTTCTGCCCCACCCCAGCCCTGAGAGTTTGTTTGTTTTTGGTTCCCTTGCCCCACCCTTCAACCCCTATTGTTTTTCTATCCCACCCTTGATGTCTATCTGCCCCACCCCTGCACTATCCACCCCCAGCCAGAGCTGGCCAGGCCATATTTGTCCCTGATTCCTTTTTTGTTTACCCCCCCTGTGCACTGCATTCCCCACTGATACACCTGTGATCCCCACCCCAGCCAGTGCAGCCAGAGGACCAACCCCTGTTAGCCCACATAAGCCCCTTGTCCTGCCTTTCCTGGCACCCTGCTCCCTTGCCTGCAGCCTAGCAGAGAGCAGTGGTTGCTACCCCGTGAGTCCCATATAGTTTACCCTTCATCCACCCCTTTCCCATTACCTGGTCCCCCCCCCCATTGTTCCTTACCCCACCTTACCCACCCCAAGTAACCCCTCCTGTTCCCTCCATCTTGGAAAATGAAGATCACCCCAGCTCCCTCTGAACCTCTCCCACAGCCTGTTCCCCCATCTCTCCCTGTGGCTGCCCCCTTGACAATTGCTGCCAGTCCTACCACCTCTCGCGCCCCTACTAGGGCACCTGAGGCAGCGGGCACGGGAGGGGCCTCCACTACTGCCGCCCCAACCTCCTCAGCTGGAGAAAGAGCAAGGGGAAGAAGGCGAGCAAGGGCCCTGCTGCTCCCGCAGCCCCTCCACTGGCCGCAACCCCTTCTTCCCCTGCTGTTCCCTCCACCAGTTCTGGGGGTCTTTCTGCCCCCAGAACATACACCCAGGCGGCCGCCACCCCTCCACCCACCGCCACAACATCAGCCCACACCGCCTCCTCTAATTCGACCTCAGGGGACCAGGGCCCCTTCCCCTCTTTGACCAGGAGGCACGGTGTCCTCTGCCTCCTGGTGGCTGCCTTGCCCCACATAGAAACTTACGTGCGGGCGATGGCGAGGGTGGTGGGGCCCTCAACCATTGTGGCAGCCTCCAAGATGTTTGGGAAGATGGTATTCTTCCTGGCATCGGAGGCTGCCGCACAGGAGGCGGTGGTCATGGGCTTGGCGGTGGGGGGTGTCCACGTGCCGGTGGAACCCTTGGAGGACCTGGGCGTATGTGTGGTCCTCACTTCCGTTCCTCCCTTCCTCCCCAATGCCGCCCTGCTTCCCCTCCTCTCCACCCTGGGGAAGCCAATTTCTATTATTAGCCCTCTCCCACTGGGCTGTAAGGACCGCACCCTCCGTCATGTCTTGTCCTTCTGCCGGCAAGTGCAAATTCAACTGCCGCCAGCAGGGGTGCGTGACAGGGTGTCACTGGAGGGGTCCTTCTTGGTGCCCCATCAAGGGGCCCATTATATAATTTTTTACTCTTTGGGGGAAGCCCGGTGCTTCTCTGTAGGTCCACAGGGCACGTCCGGAGGGACTGCCCTTTGGCCCAGCATGAGGAGGGAGCAACTGGGTCCCCTGAAGCTGATATGGGCGCCGGCCACACCACCGCCAGCGACTCCGCCCACCGGGCCCCTCAAGCTGCCTCTCCTCCATCGAGTAACACAGCTGCTGCCGCCTCTCGGGACATGGGGTCCACAGCCTCACCATGCCCAGAGGAGCGGCCGGGCCCCATCGCCGCGCACACTGAACCATCTGGGATGGGGCCCAGAGAGGAGATGGCAGTGGCTGAGGTGGTGACCCCAGATATGGGAGAGGGTGCACCCCAGGGGGAGGGTTCCTATCCCCTTGATGTTCCTCCCCTGGTTCCTTCTCCCCAAGAGCCTTCGTCCTTGCTGCCTATTCCTGCCCCTGCTGGCCGGCCCTCAGACTCCATCTTAGAGGGCTGGGCTCTCCCCCAGAGGGTCCGCAGCAAGCAGAAGAAGGCTCTGTCCCTCCCCAGCACCTTAGATGGGGAGGAGGCCCCTGGAAGTCTTTGAGGGGGGCTGATAATAATAATACTACAGTAAATATAAACAATGCTGAGCCACTTGCTGCGCCCTCTGGTGAGATCCAGAAGGATGCTCCGGCTGAGGAGACGGGTGCGGTAGAGGAGGGGAGCAGCGCTGCCCCCTTACAGGAGGCCCCTGTTGATCCCTCTCCTGGGGAGGCTGCGGATAGAGCCACCCCTGCCCCCCCCCCCGGAATCTGCTATGCCATCGACAGTTGAGGTGGGGGGAGGAATGGGATCCATCTTTGTGGAGGTCGAGGCCCTGGGTCTGACCTTGGTAGATCCAAGGGAGGACGACCCTCTACCAGCAGCCTTGATCTGGGTGGCAACAACGTCTCACCGCCCCCTCCCTTGCCCCATACCCAATCCAAACCTGAACCCTTGTCTGCTGTCCCTGCTTCTATCCTGGGGACACCCCCTGGTTGCTTCACCTGCCTGGCTGCTATGGATTTTCCAGTGGCTGCCGCCAAGCCCTTCGAGGCAAAGGCCAGCCCTGAGCAGCCAGGTCCTGGGGTGTTGTCCATGGGGGGACAGCTGCCCTTTCCCTCACTCGTCTATTCCCCCGTGTCTGATGCTGAGGATGTGGTAAACCAACCACATTCAACTCCCACGCCCAGCATCAGCATGGATCCCGTTTCTCACTCCTTGTTGGAAAATCCCGTGCCCATTAAAGGGGAGCTGCACCCTGGTGGTTCGACTACCGGGGCCCCTGTTCCCACAACCACTCCTCCCCCTCTTTCCATCACTTCTCTTCCTGACCTCCATCCCACCCCTCCCTTTACTGCCCCCCCCCTTACCTACCCTAGCCCCATCTCCTATTACTGCCAACGCCGGGATGGTGGCTTTCCCCTTTCCATCAACCACTTCCCAGGAGGTGGTATTTGTGGCCCCCTCCGTCCCTGGGGCTGCTGTCTTCCCTCCACCGCCACCCTTCCTTGTGCCGGGGGTTCAGCCGGGAGCTATGGTGTCCACAACATCGGCACTGAGATGGGGCTCTGCACCCTGTCTTTCAATCCCGGCTGACCGCGGGGAAAATACTGGGACCTGACCGGAGGACCGCTGGGAGCCTCCAAACCCAGACCCCTGACGCTGCGGGAAGAGCTGCACACGTTCCTGGAGAACACTCATGGAGCCAGGAGTCAGGTGCAGCTCGCCCTGAAGCGCTGGGAGAATTTCCATCTCGTCCTCCAGGCCATGTGGGCCATATTGAAGGAGGGCAAAGGGACTGGGAAGCGGGACGCTGTGGCCTACCAAAGGGCCTGCAGCTTCTGTGACTTCCTCATGACCTTTGGGGTCAGTCACGGATTTCTGCGAGGCCCGACAGAGGCTGCTAGCACTGTCGTCACCTCCGAGGATCCCCCCCAGCCCTCCTCATGGCTCCAATCATCTTTGCCACACTAAATACCAGAGGCTATAGGTGGGGTCTCCGTAGGACTCAGGTGCTCTCCTTCCTTCGGGGGGGGTACTCAGTGGTTTTTCTACAGGAGACCCACACGGATCCAGCTGCCGAACCTAGTTGGCGGCTGGAGTGGGGGAACGGGGTACACCTAAGCCACCTGTCCACCCGCTCCGGCAGTGTGGCCACCCTGTTCTCCCTCAGCCTAAAGCCTGAGGTGCTGGGGGTCACTGAGGTTGTGGCGGGCCGCCTGCTGCACCTCCGGGTCCGTATGGAGGGGCTGGTGTTGCATCTACTCAACGTCTATGCCCCGACATCGGGCCCGGAGCGGCTGCAATTTTTTCGGCAGGCTGCCACTTTCCTCGACACCTTGGATCCTCGGGAGTGGCTGGTCCTTGGCGGGGACTTTAACACCACCCTTGAGGAACAGGACCGCACGGGGACCGAGCAGTGCCAGTCCACCATGGACGTCCTCCGGGAGGTGATTGACCATCACTCCCTGGTGGACATCTGGCGCGACCACCACCCGGACAATGAGGTGACCTTCTCCTACGTCCGGGTGGGAGACCATCGGTTGTGCCACTCCTGGTTGGACCGCTATCTGTCTCGACACCATCTGGCACGGGCCCACTCCTCCAGTGTTCAGCCAGCCCCCTTCTTGGATCACTAGCTGGTGATCGTGACGGCCTCTCTGTCGGCGGAGAGACCGGGGCTGGCCTACTGGCACTTTAATAATAGCCTGCTGGAGGTTGTGGGCTTCGTAGCGTCCTTCTGGGAGTTTTGGCTGGTCTGGAGGTGGCAGAGGGCTGCCTTTCCCTTGGCGCGGCGCTGGTGGGATGTGGGGAAGTTGCATGTCGGGCTCTTCTGCCGTGACTACACTTGGGGGGCCACCCGGTGGAGAGATGCGGGGATAGAGCAGCTGGAGCGGGAGGTGTTAGAGCTTCAGAGGCGCCTGGCCACCAGCCCTGGGGATCCATCCCTCTGTGAGGCGCACCGGGAGAAGCGGGAGGAGCTGCGGGCCCTCGAGGACCTCCGGGCCCAGGGCGCCTTTGTTCAATCTCGCATCCAGCTACTTTGGGAGATGGATCGCGGCTCCCGCTTCTTCTATGCCCTGAAGAAACGAAAGGGGGCTAAAAAGCACATTGCCTGCCTCCTCGCTGAGGACGGCGCCCCCCTCACTATCCGGAGGAGATGCGTGGAAGGGCCAGGGCCTTCTACGCCAGTCTTTTCTCCCCGGATCCGACCGACCCTAACGCCTGCAGGGTGCTCTGGAATGAACTTCCCATGGTCAGCGAGGGCACCCGAGACCAGCTGGAGTTGCCTCTCGTTCTGGCTGAGTTCTTGTAGTCCCTTTGTCTCATGCCCACCAATAAATCTCTGGGCATGGACGGGCTGACCATGGAGTTCTACCGCGCCCTCTGGGACGTCCTCGGCTCAGACCTCGCCATCGTCTGGGCCTAGTCTGAGGAGAGTGGAGAGCTCCCCCTTTCTTGCCGGCGGGCGGTGTTGGCCCTGCTGCCCAAGAAGGGGGACCTCTGCAACCTCCAGAATTGGTGTTCCGTCTCGCTCCTCAGCACGGACTATAAAATAGTAGCCAAGGCCATCTCGTTGTGCCTGGGGTCCGTGCTGCAGGACGTGATCCATCCCAACCAGACCTACACCATCCCGGGCCGTTTCATCTTCGACAATCCCTACCTGGTCTGGGATCTCTGAGAGCCTGGGTGTAGGGATGTTCTGTTGTTCGCCCTCCTGGCCCTGGACCAGGAGAAAGCATTCAACAGGATGGATCATGGGAATCTCCTGGGCACCCTGCGGGCATTTGGCATCAAGCCCCGGTTTGTGGGGTTTCTCCAGGTGCTGTATGCCTCCGCAGAGTGTCTGGTCTGGCTCAACTGGACCCTGACCATGCCGGTCAGCTTTGGGAGAGGAGTGCGTCAAGGCTGTCCGCTGTCTGCCAGCTGTATGCTCTGGCCATCGAGCCCTTCCTTTGTCTCCTCCGTCAGAGGTTGACGGGGTTGGTGCTCCCTGAGTCAGGGCTGCGGCTGGTCTTGTCAGCGTACGCTGATGACGTACTCCTCGTGCTCCAGGTCCCGGGTGACCTGGGGAGGTTGGAGTCTTGCCAGGCTATCTACTCGGCAGCCTCCTCTGCCCGGGTCAACTGGGTCAAGAGCTCTGGCCTGATGGTAGGGGCCGGGTGGCCGGTCAGCTCCCTCCCACCCGCGCTTCAGGCCATCCGGTGGGGCGCGGGTCCGCTGCTCTATCTGGGCGTTTACCTCTCTGCCACCCATCCATCCCCGGAGGAAAACTGGCATGAATTAGAGGGCAGGGTTGTTGACCGGCTGCGGAGGTGGACGGGACTGCTGCAGTGCCTCTCCCTTCGGGGACGGGCACTGGTCATCAACCAGCTCGTCCTGTCCATGCTCTGGCACCGGCTCAACACTCTGACCCGCACCCCCTGGTTTTCTGGCCAGCCTCCAGGAGATAATCCTCAGGTTCTTCTGGCCAGGACTCCACTGGGTCTCTGCAGGGTTCCTGAGCCTTCCCCTGGAGGAAGGGGGGCAGGGCCTGTGCTGCCTCCGCAGCCAGGTCCACACCTTCCGCCTCCAGGCCCTGCAGAGACTCCTTTATGGTGCAGGTAGTCCAGCATGGAGCCATTTGGCATGCATCTTCCTCCACCGCTATCAAGGGCTCTGATATGAGCGGCAGCTCTTTTATCTCGACCTGAGACTTGCTCCGCGAGATGTCTCCGAGCTGCCGGCCTTCTACCATGACCTCCTCCAGACCTGGATGCTCATTGAATCCTCCAGGTCAGTTCTACCCACCGAGGGGGAGGACCTCCTCGCGGAGCCCCTGCTACACAACCTCCATCTCGGTGTGCAGGTGGCAGAGGCCCCCTCCGTGAGGTGGAGGTTGGTCATGGCAGGTATCACCCGGGTCAGAGACCTCCAGGATTAGGTGCGAGGGGACTGGGTGGATCCCCAAGGGCTGGCTCAGCTCATGGGGCTCTCCACTCTTTGCACCCCCTGGCGCTTACTCCTGGAGGTGAGGGCAGCCTTGCCTCCCACTCCTCAGGTTTACCTCGACCGGGTCCTGTGAGAGGTTACTCCCCGCCCCCCTCCCAGTCCTGGCCCGCCGGAACTTTTGATCGGGCCTCGGCCCTGTCAGCTCCCCCGGCCATCCCCGCCCCATGCCCCGAGCTGGCTGCTAGACTTGCAAGTGGTCTCTTTCCGAACCGCACCTCGTAAATATCTGTACACGCTTGTGCTATATACCATCCATTTCCTCGCCCTTGTGTCCTGCCTGGATACAAAAATGGTGGGAAATTATTCCACCTAGAGAGGGCGAGGACCTCCGGTGGACCAGCCTGTCTGCCCTCCTCACTCCAAGGCCCACCGGGGACATCAGCTGGTGGTCCCTACATGGAGCCATGAGCACGGGCATGTACTTGGCACGGTTCATCCCTCATCCCGACACCTGTCCCTTTTGCGGTGCGAGGGAGACCCTGGCGCATGTCTATCTAGACTGTGCCAGGCTGCAGCCCCTCTTCCAGCTCCTCCAGAACATCCTCTTGAGGTTCTGGCTGCACTTCTCCCCACACCTGTATCTGTATGCACTCCCCATCCATGGCCCCACAAAGTCACGGGACCTCCTCACCAACCTCCTCTTGGCTTATGCAGAAGTAGCCACCTATAAAACCCGGGAGAGGAGGTTGGCTGAGGGAGGGTCCTGCAACTGTGGGGCCTATTTCTGGTCCCTTGTCCGTGCACGTATCTGGGCAGAGTTCCTCTGGGTGGCGTCCGCTAGCTCCCTCTACACCTTCCGGGAGCAGTGGGCGCTGTCCGTGGTTCTCTGCTCAGTATCCCCTTCCGAAACTCTAGTTTTGCACCTGTAACCCTCACACCCATCCCTGTTCTCTTTTTTGTTGTCCGATGAAATTAGTTGAGGGCCTTTTCTGTGCCGCTCCCCTTAGGCTGGGGGAAGGGTTTTAGAAGTGGGTGGGCTTATGCCCACCCACCCTTCAGGCTTCTTCGATAGGTTCTTCCTGTAGGGGATTTCCTTTGCCTCCTCCTTAGGGCTTCACCAACTCCTTCCCTCTCAAACTCCCCTGTTTTCAGCCCCCTGTTCGAATCTTTATCCAAACTCCCAAAAATGAGTTTCTATTTGATTTTACTATAGACAAAACTGAGCGTTGTGTGTGAAAGATGTCATTAAAGGTGAGGGGAGGTTGGGGAATGGAGGTAAATGGCTTCTAGAGGGACATCAGATGGGGATGCATTAGAGGGATCCAGAGAAATGTGTGAATGTGGGTGTTCTAGTTTCTACCATATGGAAGGAAGAGTGGGAATCTCAAAGCAAGATGCTTTTGCTCATAGCAACTACTACCTTTGGGAGTAGTTTGCCAGGTGGGCAGAGACACTCCCCACACCATTCTGTAAAGAGGTAGGTCCTCTGTGCTCATGCAAACACATTCACCCATGCAGATTAGTTGTCCATCCCCCCAGAAGCTGTTAGGCACAGCTTCTAAGCCTGCCTTACATCAATAATGAGACATAAATTCTGCTTCAATCTGTTATTTATTTGAAAACAACAGGAGAAGCAGGGGCATAGGGTATCTCAGGCAGCTGGTGGAGGAGGCTCATAAGGATACAAAGTGAGTGTCTAGGCCCCTCGAGGGTTACTGCTGCAGCAGATCCTTGGTGAAAGATGTGGGTGTGGAGATGGGATCTTGCCCTTGGGCTGTAGCTGAACCTCCGAGGCAGTGCCTCCCTGGGGATCACAAAGGCAGAGACCTCACTGCTGCAATGGTGAGTGGCTCTTGATTTGGGGTTGTTTCTCAGATGCTGGGTCCAGTTTGCTGGGGAAAGTCTCTGGGAGAGGTTCTTTCTTCTTCCCATCATCTCAGTTGTGTTGATTTTGGACTTATTATACACAGGATTGTTGCTCATAGAGGGGGAGAGGGTTAGGCAGGGGAACATTTGTAATCAGCACCAATCATCATCAGGCCCTGGAGTGAACCCTCTTCCAGGGAGGACGAGAGGGCCTGGAGTCATCCTTCTGCATTCATGAAACAGGAATGCTCTCACACATCTTCATTTCTAAATTGCATCCCTGGTGGTCTTCACTGAGTTGCCAGTGGAGATTAATTTCACAGCAATGAAATTCTGAACCTTGTCTCTCTTCAGCAGGATCCTCTTCCCTCCTGTATAATTTTTCTCATCATAGAAGATCACAGCTCCCTTACAAACTTGGAAAGAAAAAATAATCATCATTTAGTCTTGGTTTCTGAACACTTAAAAAAACATCTTGACCCTTGAAAAAAAGGGTGAGAATAAAACTAAGCTTCAGAACTGATGACTCCCCGCCCCCACCTTGATCACATGCAGAGATTAGATGGAGTTTCCTCTGAACTTGGAGGAGTAAAAAATACTTTTCTGCTGGAAGGATGATGAGATCCCTTCCATAATTCTGAGCACCAAATATGGCTCAGGGATCTCCATGCACAGTAATGGAGTCAACAGTGTTAGAAGAAAATCTGATAATTGCAGTTGGGTTATCTTCATCGATTGTAACAATATCTGATTAGTACTTCTGCAACATGACAGAATTTGCCATTCTGTTCTACTGTAATTCAGGGTATGGCCACAC
>VOCP01052054.1:0-11638 GCA_007922195.1 Podocnemis expansa
GTTGCTAGCTATCCAAGGGCTCCTTTTTACCTTCATGTCCTTCCTCCCTCAGGCATTCTAAAAACAGGTGATTGTCCAGCCTTTTACTTCTGATAAGTAGACTGGGGGGGCACAGTGCTGGAACCCACCATCCTGATGGTAAGAGTTTGCTGCACAGATGCACACACGGAATAAACAGCAGTTTGGGGGGGGATCAAGGGGCAGTGGAATACGCAGTTATCCTTTATGCCTTGAAGTTTTTATACATGGAATGCCTGGAGCTCAGTTGGTGGAATAACAGATTTGTGATCACAGGGTCAAGCCCTGGGTTGGGTTTTTTACCTTTTGGCCTGTTGCTCCTTAGGGAAGGGTTAAATTGGGAAAAAAATATATAGCAAACACTAATAAAATGAAGGAAAATAAAGTATACTATGATCAAGATTACTAATAGTGACCAATTAAGTAAAACAACTAGAGGGTCACATTTGAACTAGCTAGGAACAATTTAGGACCATTTTTTTTAAATTGTAAAATGGGCTGCTGTGCAAAATGAAAAATGAGAGGCAAGTTAATTGCTTTCACTTTAACTTTTTTATGTGCTTATTCATTTTGGAAAACTGACAAAGGCAGACAAACAGGACTGAAGAATTGATGAGACAAAATGTCATAATAAGCATAGAATACATTCAAATTATTAATAAAAACAATTTAAATAACTTATTAATTTTTCATTGTTCTATATTTTTCAATAATTTCCCTCACGTGACGTTGCACAAAAATTTTATTCAGAAAAAGTTTTGCACACGGGTTCAAAATTTTGCACACAAGCTGTCAAACCTTAGAGGGAACATTGCTCCCAGGCCTTGACACTCCTCTCCCCTTCTGTCATCCACAAGGCATTGTATCAAGGCACCAAAAATAAACACATCTTGAAAACAGGTATTGCTTTATTATGGTCACATCTGTGGGCTGGAGAAGCTGGGAGGGACGTGGACATTGCATCTCTTACAAGGGTCTGTCTGCATGCAATGGTATGGTATGCAAGCACATATTGTACCCTGCCCCTCTTCCTCCCAGAGTGACAGTGTATGGGACAGGTGCTGGAGCTCAACCAGGCATAGCAGAATGTTGGACTGATTCCTCATGATCTGCGGCATCTCTTGTTGCGTTTTGGAATCCTGCTCCCTTGCTCTTCTGTCCAAGGACCCCAGCACAGGCTACAGGCTGTCTTCTCCCTCCCTCCCTCTCTCTCTAAATGGAGCTGAAACCTTACTAGGGTTGCAGGCAGTGGAGGAGTTTCCTGGTGATGGGCAAAAGGTGCAGCATACCAGAGAGACTTAAAAAACCAGAGAATTCTCAGACAGCTCCCCCAGAAAATTAAAGTCTGAGTCAGTACACATTGAAGTAAACCTGCATTATTAAGGTCGAACTGAATGCTACACCTCCTGCAGGGGTGAAGTTACGACACCAACTTCCAGCCCCACTTAATACACGTTTTCACTCACGTGAGTGTGTAAGCATGCAGCTGAAGGGCAAGGTGACTGCCGATAGGTCAATCTGAGCCCTCAATGCAGCTTAGGGCAAAGAGATTTCTTCAGGCATAAGCTTCTGTGGACTCCAACCCACTTTATTAGATGTGGGTTGGAGCCCATAGAAGCTTATGCCTGAAGAAATCTCTTTGCCCTAAGCTGCATTGAGGGCTCAGATTGACCTATCGGCAGTCACCTTGCCCTTCAGCTGCATGCTTACACACTCACGTGAGTGAAAACGTGTATTAAGTGGGGCTGGAAGTTGGTGTCGTAACTTCACCCCTGCAGGAGGTGTAGCATTCAGTTCGACCTTAATAATGCAGGTTTACTTCAATGTGTACTGACTCAGACTTTAATTTTCTGGGGGAGCTGTCTGAGAATTCTCTGGTTTTTTAAGTCTCTCTGGTATGCTGCACCTTTTGCCCATCACCAGGAAACTCCTCCACTGCCTGCAACCCTAGTAAGGTTTCAGCTCCATTTAGAGAGAGAGGGAGGGAGGGAGAAGACAGCCTGTAGCCTGTGCTGGGGTCCTTGGACAGAAGAGCAAGGGAGCAGGATTCCAAAACGCAACAAGAGATGCCGCAGATCATGAGGAATCAGTCCAACATTCTGCTATGCCTGGTTGAGCTCCAGCACCTGTCCCATACACTGTCACTCTGGGAGGAAGAGGGGCAGGGTACAATATGTGCTTGCATACCATACCATTGCATGCAGACAGACCCTTGTAAGAGATGCAATGTCCACGTCCCTCCCAGCTTCTCCAGCCCACAGATGTGACCATAATAAAGCAATACCTGTTTTCAAGATGTGTTTATTTTTGGTGCCTTGATACAATGCCTTGTGGATGACAGAAGGGGAGAGGAGTGTCAAGGCCTGGGAGCAATGTTCCCTCTAAGGTTTGACAGCTTGTGTGCAAAATTTTGAACCCGTGTGCAAAACTTTTTCTGAATAAAATTTTTGTGCAACGTCACGTGAGGGAAATTATTGAAAAATATAGAACAATGAAAAATTAATAAGTTATTTAAATTGTTTTTATTAATAATTTGAATGTATTCTATGCTTATTATGACATTTTGTCTCATCAATTCTTCAGTCCTGTTTGTCTGCCTTTGTCAGTTTTCCAAAATGAATAAGCACATAAAAAAGTTAAAGTGAAAGCAATTAACTTGCCTCTCATTTTTCATTTTGCACAGCAGCCCATTTTACAATTTAAAAAAAATGGTCCTAAATTGTTCCTAGCTAGTTCAAATGTGACCCTCTAGTTGTTTTACTTAATTGGTCACTATTAGTAATCTTGATCATAGTATACTTTATTTTCCTTCATTTTATTAGTGTTTGCTATATATTTTTTTCCCAATTTAACCCTTCCCTAAGGAGCAACAGGCCAAAAGGTAAAAAACCCAACCCAGGGCTTGACCCTGTGATCACAAATCTGTTATTCCACCAACTGAGCTCCAGGCATTCCATGTATAAAAACTTCAAGGCATAAAGGATAACTGCGTATTCCACTGCCCCTTGATCCCCCCCCAAACTGCTGTTTATTCCGTGTGTGCATCTGTGCAGCAAACTCTTACCATCAGGATGGTGGGTTCCAGCACTGTGCCCCCCCAGTCTACTTATCAGAAGTAAAAGGCTGGACAATCACCTGTTTTTAGAATGCCTGAGGGAGGAAGGACATGAAGGTAAAAAGGAGCCCTTGGCTAGCTTGCAACACCTTCCCCTACCCCACCAGCCAATCCTCAGTGGGGCTTCAGGCCTGCCCCCTGCCCATCTTCAGCTGCTCTCCCACCCTGCCCTCTCCCCCAGTTGATCCTTGGCCATGGTTAAGGCCTGTTCCCCCACCCCCCCCATCCAATCCTCAACCACTTTGCCAAACTAGGGCTACCGGATACCAAAGCAGGGAAAGGAGGCCAGGGAAGTAAAAAAAGGAGGATGTTGGAGGACACATACACATCTGGGGCTCCGCCTGGGCCCTCTTCATCCACCCAGCCAATGCTCCCCCCACAATGCTTGCCCCATTCATCACCCGACTCCAGGGAAATCTGTCTAGCCCCTAGTTACAGCGTAAGATTAATTGCAAGAACAGAGGCTCAAGAATATCAAATGAATGGCTTAAGTATTTTTCCTCTTCACATTAAAGTAACCGTAAAGCCAATCACTTTAAGGAGTCACAAAACTAAGTATTGAATGTTTATATCAAGGTGCAAGGAGAATCCCACTGCAGAACTCCTATCCAGACTGATGTTTTAACATTGTGAGTTGCAAACAGAAGCAAACCTCCAATAAATGTAATGTAGTAATTATGGACAAGATTAAAATCAGGTTTAACACAGTAAGTTCCTTCACAGAATTCACTCATTGTTTGACACACAGAGGGATGGGCCCTTGACTACATGAAGCCTAACAGAATTTGAGTTGTTGGCTTCTAAAGGAAAAGTAATCTCTGTCAGCAGTATTCTCCCCATGATGTGAAATTAGGGGTGTGGTGCAGGGGGATGTTTGGGGGGTTTAGGGGGTGCTCACTCATTTGCTCTAACACTGTTACTAGCCAACAACTGGGGGGTGCAGGTGGAGTGTACAGAAATCCCCATCTAGCCTCACTGTGCAGTATTTAAAAAAAAAATCACAGACAAGCTCTTTAGATTTTATACACACAGGAAAGGAGAAATCAGAAAAAATGAGAGCTGCCGGTTTTTATGTGCAGACCTGCCTGAAACATAACCTTTTACCTAAAATGCAAATTTCTGGAAACATCATATCCTACTATGTCTGCCATAAACCACAGATGGATATATATCTATTTTATGACAGTTGACGTTTTGCTTGCTTTTATGTGAAATACACATCGGGGGGGGGGGCGGAGTAGAAGTAGATGTTTGTTACTATCAAATGCTGCACCCAAGAGGACAGCACCTATTCTTGAATGCAATGATCAGTTTTTTCCTAAATATACCAAAATAAAAATAAGCATAGAGCATATAAGCAAAAGCAAGCTGCTTGTTTTCTATGATTTGATAAACTAACAAAGGGACAAATATTGCAATCCTTACTCCATCAAATTTCACAGACTTCATTTAAACTATAGGATCAGGCCCAGCCCAGCAGCTACTTTAGAATGGATAATACTTGCACATCTGTGTATCTTACTAAAATTTAAGGACACATCTATAGTGGACTAATCTCTTCATGGAAAGGAGAAACAAACTGAAAAAAAATCACACTGGGAAAAGGAAAATCTTACAGATTCAAACCTCCTCACAATCAAAAGTGAACTTTGTTGGACCTCTAAACAAAAGATTTGTTGTCAAAAGCCAAGATTCATTAGCAGGAATAAAGATCTGGCTTAGCCCAGCCATTAGAGAAAGAAACCTTCCCAGAAACTTTAAGCCAAGCAGGGCAGCAAATCAGAAAGCAAAGAAGGAGTCACAGGTTTCTCTCTGGGCACTTCAGAGACCCCATCAAGGTGAAGAAAAGCCCCAACCCCTCCAAAAAATAAGATCAAACCTTCCCCAAAGTCAGGTGCAGGGAAAGGGGAGAGGACCTGAGCTGGAGCCTGGAAAGAAGCCGGGGGTAAGAAGCCGAAGCAAGAAAGCAAAGTGAAACCACTTCCAGCCCTGCAGCTGGACTGCCTGGAGCACCAGGAGGGCAGGGCAAAGAGGAGGAGTCTTAAAGTGATACAGACGCCTTATTTTTTCTGGTAACCCTGAGCCTGACCAGCTCCCAGCCGATCTTCAGGGGCTTTGCTGGCCCCTGCCCGGCCCTGGCCCCCCAGCTGGGGGGCCCCCCAGCTGCTCTGCTGGCCTGGCCCCGCTCCCCACTTTGACAGCCTGGGGCTGCCCGGCCCGGCCCGGCCCCTCCTCCCCCAGCTGCCCAGCTGATCCGCTCCCAGGCCGGCCCCGCCCCCACTCCCCTGGCTGAGCCTCAGCGGAAACCCCTGCGCGGGGAGGGGTTTCTAACCTGCGCGGCCGCACTGCTGCGCACGTTAGAGGGAACAGTGCCTGGGAGTGTGATGGGGAATGAGTGCATACAGACAGAAGGCTCAGGCATCATTGCTGTTCAGGGCAAAACCACACCCACAGCCCCCTTTATTTGGGGACCAAACCCTCTTGCCCTCTGGCTATGCTTGGTCCCCAAATAAAGCACCTCCCAGCCATGCTAAACGCCTGAATCCACCACCCCCTGCCATGAAAGCCCCTCACATCCACATACCCCCCATCACATTCACCTGCTGCCAGGGTCCACCTAGTTCACTCCACCCACACTTGCCCCCTCACCATGGACCTGATCCCCGGCCTGATGCTGAGGGACCCTGCATAATCCATACCCTGCACATCAGGCTCCCGCCCGGGGGACCCTGCCATGCCAGCTCTGGGTCTTCCCTCCACCACTGGAGGACTCTGTGGCCTGTATGTGGCTCAGGGCTCCCCTCGCCCTAGCTCCATGATCCCCCCCTTGCCACCAGGGACCCTGCACCCCACACCTGGCTCTGGGCTCCCCCCACCCCACTTCAGGGCCCAGCAGCTGTTGCCACCCGAGCTCTTTCCTTCTGTGTTTGGGGCCGCTCCGTACTGCAATCTGCAGTGCAGACCGGGTTGGAGAGGGAGGAGTTAAAGTTTTCTCTGCCTTGGCCAGATGATGCAGTGGCAGGGGCTGGCAGCTCTTCTCTCCCTGCTACTGGCAGATCAGCTCCAGGCAGCAGAGACAAGGTGCAGAGCCAAATCACTGGAACAGGCAGTGCTCCAGGGCTGGATAAGAGCCCTTGGTAGGCCCGATCTGCCCCCCTCCCCTGGTCTGGAAGTTTGACACCCCTGCTGTAGAAAAACTTAGATGTGTTGGAAACACTGTCAGTAATGGTGTGGAGGAGCTGAGCAGGCTCCATCCCTGCAGCAGATCTGCACGGCAGGAAAAGCATTTCTTGTTTCTCTGTGAGAAGGGGTGTGGAGGTGGCATTGCATCATGGGAGGACAGCTGGCTTCCCACAAGCCCCAATGCTCTGTTGCACTGTGGGAAACCTACTCACAATGCAATGCTTCTAAACTTAGTGTAACAGCCAGCAGTGGGGACACAAGATGCCTAAGCATGGAGTGAGGCGTGGCCATTCCCCTCTGGTTTACCTGTGTAGACTTCTGAATGTTGACTTTAGTTGGCATCCAAGTGTAGACATACGCTTAGGCTATGTCTACACCTAGGTGGTTAAATCAGTTTAACAGGTCCACACACACAACCCCCCCAACCCCCAAATCAAACTAGCATGTCTGAACACAGGACTTGCTAGTTCAATTTAAGAGAGGAGCAACATGGGAGGTGTGGCAAAATGGCCCCCTGGCAGGGCCATGTTGCCACCCAATCCCCTGCCACTGGCTCTCCAAAGCCAGAGGTGGGGGCACCCCTCTTCCCCACCCCTTCCCCCCGCCTTCAGGGAAGTGGTGGGGGATTCAGGGCACCTCTGTCATCTCTGTCCCCACGGCCCTGCAATCCCCACTGCACCCCAACCTCCCTCCCTGTCCAGGGTTCTGATGGGGGTGGGGGTGAGGGATTGGAGGCCTATTTTCCAGGGTACCATGCACCCTGAGCAGATGGTCAAACATTTGAAATGAAACAGTGCTGTTTCGAAACAACACATTCAAATAGCGTTCTTTTGAAAGGACTGTTTCGAATCAAGGGCCATTTCTCATTAAAGTGGGTTTTTCAACATCTCTTGAATCGAAATGAGGGAGCTCATCATTTTGATTCAGGAGAATGTCGTCTGGACCAAATCTTTTTAAAATTAAAATAACCACTGTTATTTCAATGTAAAAAGTACATGTGGACATAGCCTTACTCTTTAAGGTGCCACAGGACTCTCATTGGTTTTGCTTGTGGATAGAGGAGAAGCAGCAGATGTGGTGTATCTAGACTTTAATAAGGCTTTTGATACAGTCTTGCATCACCTTCTCATCAGCAAACTTGGGAAGTACAGCCTGGATGGAGCTACTGTAAGGTAAGTAAAAAACTGGTTGGATAATCGCTCCCAGAGAGTAATCATCAAAGGTTCACAGTCATGCTGGAAGGGCATAATAAGAAGGGTTCCCCAGCGATTGGTTCTGGGTCCAGTTCTGTTCAATATTAGAATCATAGAATCATAGGGTTGGAAGGGACCTTATAGGTCATCTTGTCCAACCCCCTGCCAGAAGCAGGACCACTCCCACTTAAACCATCCCAGTCAGGGTTTTGTCCAGCCGGGCCTTAAACACCTCCAAAGATGGAGACTCCACCACCTCCCTTGGCAGCTCATTCCAAGGCTTCACCACTCTCCTGGTAAAAAAGTTTTTTCTAATATCCAGCCTAGACCTCCCTAACCGCAACTTGAGACCATTGCTCCTCGTTCTGTCCTCCTTTACTACCGAGAACAGTCGAGCTCCATCTTCCTTAGAGCATCCCTTCAAGTAGTTGAAGGTTGCTATCAAATCCCCCCTCAATCTTCTCTTTTGCAGACTAAATAAGCCTAATGCTTTCAGTCTTTCCTCATAGGGCTTGTGCTCCAGCCCTTTAATCATTTTGGTTGCCCTCCTCTGAACTCTCTCTAGCATGTCCCTGTCCTTTTTGTAGTGGCGAGCCCAAAACTGAACACAGTATTCTAGATGTGGCCTCACCAGTGCAGAATAGAGGGGAAGGATCACATCCCTTGATCTGCTGGTAATACTTCTTTTGATGCAGCCCAGTATGCCATTGGCCTTTTTGGCAGCAAGAGCACACTGCTGACTCATATCTAGCTTCCCATCCACCATGACCCCCAGGTCCTTTTCTACACTGCTGCTACTTAGCTGAATGTTTCCCAGCCTGTTGCAGTGCATAGGATTTTTTTGTCCCAAATGCAGGATTTTACACTTATCCTTATTGAATCTCATAAGATTTTTATTGGCCCACTGTTCCAATTTATCTAGGTCTCCCTGAATCCTGTCCTTGCACTCCAACGTGTCTACTGGCCCCCCAGCTTGGTGTCATCCGCAAACTTACTGAGAATGCAGTCTATTCCATCATCCAGATCATTGATGAAAATGTTGAACAGAACCGGCCCCGGGACCAACCCCTGGGGCACACCACTCGTGACCGGTTGCCAGCTAGACATGGAACCATTGATTCCTACACGCTGAAACCGTTGATCTAGCCAGTTTTCTATCCACCTTATAGTCCACCTATCCAACCCATACTTCCTTAATTTGCCAGTGAGAATGCTGTGGGAAACTGTATCAAAAGCCTTGCTAAAATCAAGGTATATGACATCAACGGTTCTTCCCGCATCCAGAAAACCAGTCATCTGCTCATAGAAGGAAATGAGATTGGTCAGGCATGATTTCCCCTTGGTAAATCCATGCTGACTGTTCCTGATCACTTTATTTTCTTCTAAGTGTGTGAGGATGGATTCTTTGAGAATCTGCTCCATAATTTTTCCAGGGATTGAGGTGAGGCTGACTGGTCTGTAATTCCTTGGATCCTCCTTTTTCCCTTTCTTGAAAATAGGCACTACATTTGCTTTTTTCCAGTCCTCTGACACCTCCCCCGTTCTCCATGAGTTTTGAAAGATAACGGACAGCGGTGCGGTTATTTTGACAGCCAATTCCCTTAGCACCCTTGGATGCAGTTCTTCTGGCCCCATGGACTTGTGCACTTGCAGCTTCTTTAAGCAGTCCCTAACCTGACCTTCCGTCACCAAGGGCCTGTCGTCTTCTCTCCCATATGCCACACCCATGGTAGTGGGCTGGGAGCTGACCCTGCCTGTGAAAACTGAAGAAAAAAATGCATTGAGCACTTCAGCTTTTTCCTCATCCTCAGTCACAAGGATGCCTGCCCTATTCAGCAAGGGGCCTACACCATCCCTGATCCTCTTTTTGTTACTAATATACTTGTAGAACCCCTTCGTGTTATCTTTTACATCCCTTGCTAGCCGCAGCTCCATTTGTCCTTTGGCCTTTCTGATTTTATCCCTGCAGTCCCTAGCAATATCTTTATATGCCTTTTTGGACATCTGACCAAGCTTCCACTTCCTGTAAGCTTCCTTTTTATGTTTAAGCTCAGAGCAGAGTTCTCGGCTAAGCCATTCTGGCTGCCTCACATGTTTGTTCTTTCTCCTAATTGGAATGGCAACTTCCTGTGAACTTAGCAGAGTGTTTTTAAAATATAGCCAACTCTCTTGGACTCCTTTCCCCTTCAGATTAGCTTCCCAAGGGATCCTGCCCATCAGTTCCCTGAGGGAGCCAAAATCTGCTTTTTTGAAGTCCAGGGTTTTTGTTTTGCTTCTTTCCTTCCTTCCTTTAATGAGCATCCTGAACTCAACCATGTCATGGTCACTACTGCCTAGCTTGCCATTTACCTCTACGTCCCTGATCAATTCTTCCCTGTTTGTGAGCAGCAAGTTGAGCAGTGCAAGGCCCCTAGTTGGTTCCTCTAGCATTTGTGCTAGAAAGTTGTCTCCAACACTCTAAAAATTTCCTGGATTGCCCATGCACTGCTGTATTGGCCTCCCAGCAGATGTCAGGGAAATTGAATTCGCCCATGAGCACCAGGGCCTGTGATCTAGAAGCTTCCGCTAGTTGTCCATAGAACACCTCATCCACCTCCTGCTTCTGGTCTGATGGTCTATAGCAGACCCCCACCACAACATCCCCCTTGTTGCTTTCCCCTCTCAGTGTAACCCACAGACTTTCTACTGGCACGCTTCCACTTCCATAATGTAGCTCTGAGCAGTCATAGAGCTCCTTTACATATAACGCTACTCCTCCCCCTCTTCTTCCCTGCCTGTCCTTCCTGAACATTTTATAACCATCCATGGCAGAACTCCAGTCGTGCAGACTATCCCACCACGTCTCTGTTATTCCTATGATATTATAGTTCCCTGTCTACGCTAGTATTACCAATTCTTCTTGCTTATTTCCCAGGCTCCTCGCATTAGTGTATAGGCACCTAAGATACCCGGCCGATTGCCCTATTTTGTCATGTTGATTTCCAATTCTATTACATAAACCTCCTTGCATTTTTTCTTGGAGTTCTCCTCCCCCACTCTCCTCGCGTACTGGGGCTTCACTAAAGCCCTTAAGACATTTGTTTGATTTCCCCCCCCATGTTCCAACTACCTTCTCTTTTATTGCTGGTGCTACAGTCCCAGCACCCCCCAAGTTCCATCCCTCCCCCCAGATCACCCACATTCTAACTTACCTGTGGGCTTTGGTCTCCTTCCCCTGTTGAACCTAGTTTAAAGCCCTCCTCACTAGGTCAGCCAGTCGGTGCCCAAATATGCTCTTCCCCTTCTTGGACAGGTGAAGGCCATCTCTGCCTATCAATCCTCTGTCCTGAAACAGGACTCCATGGTCAAGGAAGCCAAATCCTTCCTGATGACACCGTCTTCGCAGCCAGGCATTCACCTCCAGGATACATCTCTCTCTCCTCAGGCCTCTAGCCTTGACTGGAAGGATCAAGGAGAACACCACCTGTGCTCCAAACTCCTTCACCCTCGCTCCCAGAGCCCTGAAGTCACCTTTGATCTGCTGAGGATCACCTCTCGCAGTATCATTGGTACCCACATGGATAAGAAGCATGAGGTAGTAGTCTGAGGGGCGGACGATTTTAGACAATCCCTCCGTTACATCACGGATAAGGGCACCTGGCAGGCAGCATACCTCTCTAGAGGCCTTGTCAGGGTGACAGATGGGTGCCTCCGTTCCTCTCAGGAGTGAGTCCCCAATCACCACAACCCTACGCTTCCTCTTAGGTGAGGTGGTTGTGATCTGACGAGCCTTTGGCGTGGATGGCATCTCCTCTACCTCCTGCATCGTGTCCAGCACCGCATAACGGTTCCTCACCACAATGGATGGTGGGATGTGAGCAGGCGTGGAGCACCGTCTACTGCCGGAGGTGACCAGCTGCCACTGTCCTCCCTCTGCCATAGGCATCCCATCCATTTCCAGAGCTGTGGCAGTAGCCCTTGGTACTGGGATAGGGACCTCCTCCTTGCAGGTCTCATCGTGGACACTGTCAAGGAACTTTTCTAGGGCATAGATACCCCTGAGGCGTGATACCTCCTCCTGTAGCTCTCCTACCTGTTTCCGGAGAGATGCCACCAGAAGGCACCTATCACATAGGCTCATCTCCCTAGC
>VOCP01052104.1:0-11250 GCA_007922195.1 Podocnemis expansa
GCTGAGCGAATGTTATCTGTCATGCCTGAAAACATCGTGTGGTGTTACAGTTGCTGGCAGCCTCTGTATAAAGAACTCCTCTGTAAATATCCCTTTATCACTTTTGTAGAGGGGCTACCCGCTGCTTTTGACGATGACCGGTTGTTTCCTACCAGTAAAGTAAATATGGTTATCATAGATGATCTGATGAACTCCGCTTGTGAAAGCGATGAAATTGAAAAAGCCTTTACCAAGTACGTACATCACAGGAACCTGAGCATTATGTATATAGTTCAGAACGTGTTTTGTCAGGGAAAAAAGAGTCGCACGATCAACCTAAACGCCAAGTACATGGTTCTGTTCAAAAACCCCAGGGATAAATTACAAATCGCCACGCTTGCCCGGCAAATGTACCCAGGCAAGGCGCAGTTCTTTCTAGAAGCTTTTGAGGATGCCACCCAAAAACCTTACGGCTATCTGGTGGTGGATTTAAACGCTTCCACGCCAGAGGCTTATAGACTGAGAACCGGTCTCTTTCCCCCAGACTGGCCTGTGGCTTACACTTTTAAAAGATCAGCTGGGTATAAAAAGAGATGAATCGTCGGCTGGTCCTTTTTTAACAGCAGAGACCGCCGGTTGAAAACATGTCTAGCCGCGTGAAAAGAAACCTACCCCTTCTAAAATTACTGAGCAAATCGTCCCCTCAACAAAGGAAGGCTATACTGTGTGCGGCTTCTGACGATTTAGTAGCCGCCATCTCAGAAATAGCGCTGAACACCTTAAAAGGAAACATACCTTTGACACAGAATCAAGTGCGTGTGTTAAAAAAGAGACGCACGTTGATAAAAACTCTGTGTAATAAAAGGATCTCATTAAAAACAAAAAAGCATCTGGTGAAGCAGTCCGGAGGATTTCTCGGACCTCTGCTAAGTTTCGCTGTCCCTCTGATAACTGGACTTTTGACTAAGCAATAATGGAGTATGCGGAAAAAATGTATCTGGTGCCTGGTCACCAGCTGGAGCAACTAAGGGCTCCCCCTCCACCGGAGGAAAATATCAGAAAGACCGCTACTCGTTTGCTGGATGGCGAAATGAAGTCTATTCTTCAAAGGACTGACTTAGATGAACATGAAAAGGCTAAATTATACGCCGCTGTGCTTCAAAGGTACCTAACATACGTGAAGCACAGTGATTTGGATCAAGGGAAAACAACTCCCTTTCTACCTGAACAGGAACAAAACACCCCTGCCAGCCCTCCAGAAACCTTTGACTCTGTTGCTCAGGAAGTGTTGGATAGCATCGGTAAGCGTTATGTTAGAAATGCAACGGTGCTACTAAATAAGCTGGGGCAGGATAAAAACATATCTTCGTGGAACGATAAAGGGGCTTTTGTGTACAAAGGATCGGTGATTCACGGCTCTAACATACTCGACTTAGTCAGGGCCGCCACTCAGACACGCTCTGTTCCTAACAGACACGTGCCCAAAGGCTGGGATGCATTTATGAATGCCATGGCAGAGCTAAACGTGCCATCTTCCGTCATGGGCAACGCAGAGAACAGAAATCTTTTGGAGCGCCTGAAGGCTCCCCCAGCTGACACAGCAGCAGATCATGAACCTTTTTTCCCTTCCAAAAAACGAAAATTGTCTAAAAGACCCAATTGGCTCACTCTGTGATTTTTCTTATTTTCATGCTTAAACCAGGTATTTTAAATGGTAATGGTTTTTCTTTTTCAAGCTCTAAGCCGAATGGTTTTTTTTTCCCCACACTGTAAATGAAAAGTTTTAAAAGGTGATTTTTTTTTTTGCTTTGAATAAAATTTTTGTTTACTTTTTAAAAACTTTTTGTCACGTGTATTTTTTTTAAAAAAAACAAACAAAAAAAAACACAGACACAAGATGTCTTTAAACCCCACGCCTGGGGCGTTTTATTAAGTAAAAGTCATTGCAGGATACACATGTCTGGGCTTGTTGAAACATGTTTTGAGCAACCCCAGGCAAGCCCAAGAACTTTCTTACAAAATTCATCACCATACGGTCATTTTTTACCAAGTCATCAGAATACAATTTTAAAATCTGGTCAAAAGGCAAACCCTTGCTACGGTGATGTAAGAAAAACACACAGTGATAGCCACAAGCATCAGAACTGGGGTCCTGTAATTGTCTAGTCTGAAACACAATGTCGGTGGCATTTTTGTTTAAAAAGTTCATGATGTTTCTGGGGAACAACACGCTGGTCGGGGGGTGGCCATATGAGTCAAAGAACTCTCCATGGTTGTTCTCTGCCAGGTACAAGGCTAGCCAGTGTTCACCCGGTCGGTTGTGCGGATGCGTGTTGACCACTAAACTCAGGGGTCTCCGTGTCAGTCTGCCGCCGGGGAGCCAGTCACTGGGAAACACATCTAAGAAAGTCTTTTGCGTGGCAGGGTCTGCCAGTAAGACACGTGAGAGCTGCATGGTGTCCATGTTCACATATAGTCGAACAGAACGTTTCTCCTCTGATTTATCTCTATCACGTTGTCAAAAACCCCGTACACGATCATGTTGACGGTGGTTGTCAAAGCATTGGCAAAACGTATTTCTGCTCTCAGGTTTCCCGTTTTGATCAAGGAATAGTGATCAGCGCATTCCTGATCAGGGGAGAGGTCAAAGGCAAACAAGGTATAACCCTGAGCAAACTCAACGCGGTCAATGAGCAGTGCACGATCTTTCATGTATTTACCGGCCGTTTGCACCAGATTCATATACTCCCTCACGCAGAGCCCAGCCTCGAAGTCTGGTTGGAGAGGCTTGGTGGGTATCTGTTCCCCGTCCACGTACAAAGCCAAAAAATTAATGTCATAATGCTTAAAGTTAAAGGGGTTTTTAGCATAACTCCCGCTGAAAGTGTCGTTATCCACAAACCCCAGGACAACCATTTTGGGTAGCTGTCCCAAGAACAGGTTTTCCTGGTTACTGACCCTGCTACCCGCAGGGATGCTAAACACTTTCATCCCCACACGGTCCACAGGGTATTTAGCATTAGCCGTGAGCAGGGCCTCTGCATGCCCCAGACGTACGCCTGGGGCTACCCGCACTTTCTTCACAAAAAGGGACGCTGATACAATGCGCAGTTTACAGCCTTGGGCTGCATCCCCCATTAAGCAGAAAGCGTCCTTATTGCGTGTCAGTTTGATTTTCACATCCACACCATTCAACAAAAGCTTTTCTTGAAAAAACAGATCACTGTGTAGATGGCCCAGCAGCTCTATCGTCCTGCTTTGGGCGGTCAGGTTTGCACGCTTCACAAACCCTAGATTCTCACCATCCAGCTCCGCAGCTTCGTGTTTTCCAGGGGTGTCTTTATAAAACAGGCCTGCGGAAAATTGCGTGGCAAGAGTCTCCTCGCTGTAATTGAGCACCGATTCTATAAAGGCCCTGTAGGGGTAACAGTTGTTGCTTTGACTTATGAGGCGATCCCCCAGCGTGACGTCCAGCTGACTGAAAATAGATGCTGCAGGATAGTTCACCAGACCCACCGCGGCATCCCTGGCGATCGCGGTTCCATCTGCTTTGACAATCTTGCAACGAAGGTAAAGAAGGGTATTGTTTAAGTCCATGTAATCTATGCCGTTCCCCGCTATAAAGAAGTCCAGGGGCGCAGCCTCTGTAATGGCTGATAGCGGCGGTACTTCGATGTAGATGCTTTTCTCGATGCTGGTCTGCGTAGGGGCTATTTGAAACAAGTCTAGTTCCGACTTGGTGCACTCTTCAGACCCGCAGTGAACAAAAGCCATGCTGATTAAAATATATCTCTTTTGCCAGGTGTTGAGCGCCTCCTACGCTTTCCCTTGGTCTTTCGCTTCTGACTAGTCCTGCGTGCTACAGCTTTCCTTTTAAAAGGTCTGGGCGGGCCCGTGCGTCGTGGGCGTGACACGCTTCTCTTTCTCTTCCTCCTTTTAATGTACATCAGCCCTGACCCCTCCTGTTCAGGCGGTTTTACCACCTTCTCCAAAACAGCGCGGGAGACGTTGCCTACCACGTCTCTAGCTATGTTTTGAGCAGCAGTTTTCACGTGAGGCTTAATAATCTCTAGCCCCCTCCTCAGAAGCGGTACAGCTTTTCTAAAGAGGCTGCGAAATATTCCACCCACGCCTGCTCCATACATCACGGGGGAGCCGTGGTAACCAGGAAGGGCATATCCAGCCTGGGCTTTGTAATAGTTGCTATAGATGGCGGGGTCACCGTAATTTTTTAGAATCACCATGGTGTTGTTTTTGCTTTACCTTTCAGAAACCACGCTCTCTCCGGGGACGCAGGTGCAGCTTGACGATCACCTTACCAAAGCGAAATGAGACGTGTCTGTTCTGGTCGGTCTTTATTTCAATGGCAACGGTGTCGATGTGGTGCTTACTGACAGGAACATAATGTGGTTTATCGTAGGTGATGGTGACAAACTCATTGTTCCTTCCTTGGACAGGGACGCAGCGTAACAGGGGTACGGAGAAGTCCCCCACAAACTGGTGTTCCACGATATCTGTGTACAGATACAAGGAGTTGAAGCCTCCTGTGATGTCTGCCGAGAAAGGGATTTTTTTGACGCGGGTGTTGGGGTACATGCCCAAAATATTAGCCAACTCCCCGCCGGTTGAAATCATATAAGCAACATCGGTGGACTTAAATCTAACTTTTCTACCCACAGGATCATAGTTCAGGGTCACCCCTGGTGTTTCGGGATGGCGACTCATGACGTTGTTCATGTGCTCCAGCACATCAGGTATAGAGGAGTAATAACCTCGTCGTAAGACAAAATTCCATTTCTTATCTTCACAGGTGATTTCAAAAGGGGCGTCTTCATTGATGTTGTTCCAGCTGTGAGGGTATTGTATTTCCACCAACCCCACCTCCCAAGCACCCGGGAGATCCAAGGGTTTAATTAGTTGCACGGTAAAGTTCGAGCTGGTGTTTTGGGGAAATACCCGAGAGCTGGCGTTGCTGGGCAAAGTGATGTAAAAACCACCATCGCCCATTTTCTTTCACGCTGTCTTTATTTTTGCAGGCGTAATCTTTTGCGTCTAAACCTCACAGAGCTGAGACGCTTTCACCCAGCTGTTAAACTTCTCTGGCCACCCCAACCATTTCACCAAGAGCTGCTTTTTTCTCCCTCTTCCTTTCACCTCTAGAACTTTTTCAATCCTGTAAATCCTGTCAAGTTTGGGATTTACTTTTTGTAATTCTTCAGGGTAAAAAGATCCAGCCACCGTCTCACCCTCGTAATCTCTTAAATGGTATACAGGTCTCTGGCCCTTTGTTAAGGCTTCGTCCACTATGAATATCTCATCAGTAAACGTTTGTTCATAACCTTTCTCAAAAGCTCCTTTGGTTTTAGATAGTCTCACGTGGTCGCCTTTTCTAAAAGGGTGGGCAACCGGTTTTACTTTTAAATTGTCTCCGTATACTGTTTTCCAAACCTGGAGGGAATTCGAGGGTGTAACATCAACAGGCCTGGCCTGTATGGTTCTGTGAAAGCTCCGGTTGTAACTCTTTATAAAGTCAGGTAACACATCGATGTAGCGAAAGGTGTTGTGGGAGGTAAAATATCTCCACATCCTCGACTTTAAAGTTCTGTTAAACCGCTCCACGACCGCCGCTTTGACCTCATTATTAGTCACAAAATGGTGGACACCGTGCTGCTTAAACAGCGCACTTACAGGTTTGTTTAAAAATTCTTTTCCACGATCAGTTTGTAATTTTTGAGGGATGCGGCCTTCACTGAAAATAGCTTTAAAGGCCTTGGACACTTCACTCCCTGTCTTGCCTTTGAGGCCTAAAGCCCAGGCGTATTTAGACAAAATGTCTACCACTGTTAAGATGTACTTAACACCGCTGTTGTGTTTAGAGAACCTTTGCATGTCCACCAAATCCGCCTGCCATTGCGCATCCACGTCTGAAACAACCGTCTTGTTTCTTTTAAAACTTATTCGAGCTGGTCTGTGTAAAGTGTAAGCATCCTGGTCCGAAAGCCAGGCTGCTACCTCACCCCTGTTCAAAGTTTTACTTTGCTTTTTGGCTGCCTGGAAAAGAGCATCCACCCCTCCAAAGCTCCCGACTTCCCCGGGGCTGTAATATATTTTTTTTAAAAGAGCCGTCTGCTCCGACATGGCTGCCACCCCAACGTGTTTTAACCGCGCAAGTCTGAAGGAGACACGTTCACATTAACAAATTTAAATGACTTTTTTTATTAATCACCAGATTTAAAACCACCCCTCATTTACAGCGTCCTGCAAAAACGTTCACCAGCCCTTGAAAGAGTCTGAGCTGCTTCATTCTTCCTCTCAGTGCTGTGTACCAGGCATGGGCAGGAACAACCGGTGCGTATTTCATTATTCCAGTTTCGTCGTCCCCTCTCGGCTCTCTGTGCCAGACACGGGCAGAAACAGCTGACGCACGATATGTTTGTTTTCACAGGGCTACTGATGTGCAGGTTCTCAAAGGCCTGTATAAAGTCGTCGTCGAGCTGTTGAGAAGAGAATTTTTTTTTCAGAAACATTAAAAATAAAAAGGATCCGTAAGTTCACCACCCTGTAACGCCTTTTGTTTTTTATAGCCTTCTTTACCTCTGCCTTCAGCTCCCGTGAGCCGTGTTCGCTTCCCTCCATGGGGACGGACAACGGAAGGCCATCGGGGCTATCGGGTTCCCTCACGATCTCTGGGGGGTCAGTCGACATATTGGCCATCTCCTCCACCGAACTGTCGCTGTTGCAGGGTTTTCTCCAGGGGCCAGTAAAGGTTGTAGCCAAAACCAATCCCGAAGGCCTGGCGGGGGTGGTGAAGGCGTCCATGTTCTGCACGAGCTCTGAACCACGCGGTCTTGCGCACGAGCCAGAGGTCGTAGGGCTTTAAAGCCCCAGACTTCCAGGGGCGGCGCCATTTGCCACCAACCGTCGAGGCCCACAGATCGGGCATGGGGTTCCAGCCCTCCCGATTGGCCCAGGAGCCACCGCCGGCCCGATCTAAAACCTTTTCCTATTGGCAGAGCGTCACATGACCCTCTTCTGGGGCGGGCTGCCCCCGCCACGTGCCCTCCTGCGACCAATCCCGCTCTCGGGGGCAAAACCCGCTCCTATTGGTGCAAAGGCCTTCTGGGAGGGTCCACGTCATCCCACTTCCGCCGGAAGTCACACCCAGAGGGCAGGACCGGATGTCAGGTGACTGGCTGGGGGTGGGACTTCCGGTGGCAGGTGGGCAGGGGGCAGGGCCGGAAGTCGGTAGGAGGGATTTCCGGCGGAAATGGGGCGTGGAAACGGTTTGATTGATGGTAGGGCCCTTTACTACTAACCATTAAAGCAGGCACATATCCCTGCAACAAGCCACACTGCCAGCTTTGCCCAGATGTCTGTGCAAAAGATACTATTATGATCTAATAAGACCAGCTATTCCATCAAAGGCTCATTTACCTGCTCATCCACCTATAGATGTGTCTACACTATAAAAGCAAAGTCAACTTTATTAAGTTGACTTAATAAAGTCTACTTAAAGTCGACTTTAAGTAGACCTTATTAAGTCGACTTAGTAAAAGTCAACTTTAAATGGGTGCCCTGGCTTAAGTCGACTTTATAAAGTCGACTTAATGGCCCCACTGCAGTAAGTCGACTTTATTAAGTTAACTTAGTAACTCCACATTGCCTTAAGTCGACTTAATAAAGTCAACTTAACTGTAAAGTTGACTTTATATGTGGAAGTAATAAAGTCGACTTCACCTGATGCTAAAGTTGACTTTATTGCCCTACAATGTAGACAGAGCTTTGTTTAAGTCGACTTAAGGATCCTTAAGTCGACTTAAACACACAATGTAGATGTACCCTATGTGATTTATGGCATCATGTGACAGAAATGCACGTACTTCATATGTTGGTCAAACAGGACAGTCTCTGCTTAGAAGAATAAATGACACAACTCTGACATCAGAAATCACAACATTCTAAAACCAGTGGGTCAGAATTTCAATCTTCGTGATTACTCAGTTAGTGATTTGCTAATTGTGATGCTCAGACAGATGAATACCAGATCAAGGCTTCAAAGAGAAGCTGCTGAGATTGAAGTTACTTGCAAATTTGGTTGCATTGCTTCAGGACTTAACAGGAACATTGGAGTTTTCTTTTATTACAACTCTTTTATTACAAATCTTTACAACTGTTTTGATTTGTTGTTCAAGTGTGACCTGTGTAATAACCCGTGGGATGAAGGGGTTAACGCTCTGGTCAGTGAGTACTAGGACAGCCGATAGGAACAAAGCACAGCTTTTTGAATTGGAACAGCAGCCTTGCCTGTTCCTGTTTGGATGTAGCAGAGCTCCTGGGAGGATCAGGAGGAGGCCAGAGGGGCCTGAGGAAGAATCCAGCAACATCCTTACCAAAGATAAGTTTGTTACTGACCAGGCGTGGGTAGATCAGGGAATGTATACTTAGGCATGGTCAGGGTATTTTCTTTGTTTTTGGCTTGGTTTTGGATTTCTCTGTGCTGAGCACAGGTACCCCCTCCCCCTCCCCTGTAACTACCTAAGTTAAATCCCAGAGAAGCAACTCTCTGTGTTTCTTATCTGTTCTTTTTAAAGATTTTACCTTTTAAGTAAGCTCTGGTTCTGTGTCCTGAAAAGCAAAAGATGTGTGTGCATGTGCCTCAGCCTGCACAGTCAGCTACTAGAGGGAACTCTGTTCCAGTTCCAGCTCATATTGCAGCTGGGGTTCAGTCACTTTCCTCAGGGAGGAATAAAAGTGATTGCAAGTACCTCACAGGAAGGAATTCCCAAGTGCGCCTTCCTGGGTTTTCAAAAGGTTTTTTTGCATTTGGGTGGTGGCAGCGATACCACTCCAAAGCCAGGCATTGGAGGCCCTGGAGAGTTTCAAGATCAGGCTTTAAGACCAGTGGCTTTTAAGGCCTGTTGCAGGCCCCCACCTTCTGCACTCAGAGTGCCAGAGTGGGGAAACAGCCTTGACAACCTGTTCCCATGACTTACACTCCCCTGCATTTATTTTCTCCCATTCTGTAAGCTCCCCCATCTTCAAAGTATCTGATGAAGTGGGATTTTCTCCCATGAAAGCTCATGCAATAAATAAATATATAGTTTTTAAGTGCCACCAGACTCTTTGTTTGTTTTTCTGAAATAGACTAATATGGCTGCCCCTTTGGAATTTACTAGATCTCAGGACCCCAGCCTAGAAGAGCTTTGCTTGTAGTTTAACTGAAAATTACAGCAGGGACCACCTGGACAGCCCCATTCTCGGGGCTCCCTCCCCACCAGTCCCTCACACAGGACTGGCCTCTTTCCCCCAGCCACCCCCTGAGCTGTTCCCTTGGCCCTCTCCAGTCGTTTGTCTCCTTCCCAGGCTAGAGTATCACTCCCCTGGTCTTCACCTGCCCCAGACTGTTATAACTACTTGCTCAGAGGTGGGGGGCACTGGTTGGGTCAGCATACGTGTGGCTGGGGAAGGCCCTTCCGCCCTCCTCTGGTCTCTAAAATGATCATACACGCAGGTCCCATTGCCAACATACACGTATGATGCTTGTGGGGAAACTGAGGCAGGTACTCAGAGAAAACCCCAAGAATATAATCATTTCATCACATTGGTATAGAGTGATTGTTGCTGGGCTCTCATCCAGCACAACAGCACTAACCATCCACCACACAAATTCAATATGCCAGATATCCCTGACTGTAGCCAGCACCCGCTGACTCATGCCAGCTCTCCTATCTATGAGGAGTGCAGCTCATCTAATTAGCATCCCTGCAGGTGTGTCATAGGAAAAAGGCCAGTGCACCTGGGACTGGTCAGCCAACCCCCAGCTGGGCTTAAGAGAGGGCACCTGGGTCCCAGTGGGGAAGATGCTGGGTAAGCTGGGACCCTGGGAGGATGCAGACATAGGAGCCTGGCAGGTGAGAGACCTGCCTGAGTCCAGAGGAGATGGAGACCTGCTCGAGAGGAACAAGAAGAGGCAGGCAACTACAGAGAACTGTACATCTTCAGCTCCTGACCAGTTGCCTGGGGGGAGGGACAGACCTGGTGGAGGTAGCTGAGATTAACTGGGATCTGGCACAGAACCACTGGGAAGACTGAAGCCAGGTGGATCCTGCTGAGTCGACACTTGGGCAGTGGCCCCTGGGCAAAAACGAGGATCCAGGTTGGTTGGGGAAGCTAGGCCTAGGCACCAGAGGGTGGGCATGTCCTGAGTGGGACTAGGATCCCAGGCTGGGCAGCTGGAGACAGAACAGGGGGATGCTTTTTTGTGGGAGAATGGATCTAGGGCTCTGGGTGGTGGGAGGCGGGGACACCTGGCGAGTGGCCCCTGAACTGGGGCCCAAAGAACTGGTGTGGGGAATGGAGAAGGCTTGATGAAATCAGTTTTCAAACCCTGAAACTTTGGAAATGTCAGCATGTATAGCACCTGTGGATATTTAGAAATGTAGCCTTAGCAATTCCACTCTATCAACAAGTGTTGTTTTCCCAGAAGCTCCATGCTCAGCAGTGCCCTGTGCATTGGTTTTGGCTCTCCAGCTCAGAGGGAGAACAGTTGCATACCATCATATGAGGTTCAGTACCAGACCTCTGCCTCCCCAACCTGGGCTGTTTTCAGCTGCAGGGAGCACTGTTACCAACACTGGCCACCAACTGGGGGTATGCTCATTTATTAGGGTTACTTTCTCTTTGGGGAAGATGGTAATCATATTAGTGTGCTGCATGTGTCACTTGTGTTTCTATATGGAGCTCAGATTTCCCTTCTGCAAGCTCGCTCCGAGTGGAGCAACCCTTGCAGGACCTCGATGTCCCACGACTGGATTCTTCCAACCCCCACAGCCAAATAACCACCCCAATATACACATTCGTCAATTAACAAGGTGCATCTGAGCGGAGCGGGTATATCAGCACTCTCAGCTGACCTCTTATATGCCCCTGAACTCAGCAGGCTGAGTCACACAGCACTTCTCTGCTGCTACCCTTATGTGCTCCTGTACCACACCAGACTAGGCTTGATTATGGATCTTGAGCAGGCTGGGTCAGAACAGCATTTCTTCTTTGAGCACTGCTCGGATGCATTCAGTATTAGGTGTCTCTGTGCTGGAGCACCGGAAAAACTTTTGTCCTAGCCTGTCAGAAGAGGGGAGACAGCCACCGCCCCTCACACCACCTGCGGCTACATATACGGCCGCTGTTACCAACTTTGCCCACCGACTCGGGGTATGCTCATTTTTTAGGGTTGCTTTCTCTATGGGGAAGATGGTACTTCTATTAGTGTGC
>VOCP01052120.1:0-10129 GCA_007922195.1 Podocnemis expansa
CAATCACCCCCAGCCCCAGTTACACACCAGGAGCCACTGTCTACAGAGATTGAGACCAGCTCCCAATCACAGCACACCCAAGTCCATCCATGTAACAAAGAAATATATTGTCACCAGCCTTCTTTACTCACATCCTCTACAGATCACACAGGTTTAGATAAAACAACTACTAATTTATTGATCAGATTATAATTCTAAATGAGCATATAGCTAATCATGGCAGAATAAATGCAGGGAAGTATAAATCTTGCATAAGCGTAAGACAATGTCACCTGTTCCCATGACTTACAATTCTCTGCATTTATTGCCTCCCATTCTGGAAGTTCCCCCATCTTCAAGGTGTTTGACAAAGTGGGATTTTCTCCCACAAAAGCTCATGCGATAAATAAATGTCTTAGTTTTTAAGTGCCACAGGACTCCTTGTTTGTTTTTGTTTCAAAACTCTCCCCCACCCTCTTTGTGTAGGGTTACCAGATACCAAAGCACAGAAAGGAGAACAGGAAAGTACGAAAAGGAGGACATCGGAGAACACATTGGAGAAAAATAGTATTAATATAACTGTCATTCCCATATTACATCATGGAAGATGGGTAATGATTAATGAATGCACTGTTAAAACTGTGCAAAGTCATGTGTTTTTTAAATTATTTTAAAATACAAAAAATACCAAAATGTTTTCTTTTACTGAAAACTGGATTTTTTTAAGGAAATGAAAGCTTTACATGACCCTTTCATTAATGCTCATGAAACTAAAAAAAGTTAAAAAACTAAATTTGCAAATATAATCTCAAAAAGCACCTAAAAATGTGTAAAAACAAAAATTAACTTGCATCTTGTTTTTCATTTCCCACAGCATCCTATTTTACAACTTTAAAAAATTTGTCCTAAAATGGTTCTAGCCAGTTCAAATGTGTCTCTTTGTTTTACTTAATTGGTCCCTGTTAGTAATTTTATTCATGGTATACTTTATTTTCCTTCATTTTATTAGTGATTGCCATATTTTTTTCCCCAACCTAGCCCTTTTGTAGGGAGGAACAGTTAAAAAATCAAAGCACCCAACAGAAGGCTCAAACCCATGACCCTATGATAAAGGGTGTGTGCACACACAGGTTTTAAATTGAAATAACGTTGCTTATTTTGATTTTAAAAAGCTTGGGTCCACACAACATCTTGTTGTTTCAAAATGATGAGCTCCATCATTTTGAAACAAGGAAAGTTAGATTGATTCAGTAAAACCTCATTGAAAATCGAAATGACGCTTAGATTGCAACAGTTATATCGAAATAACACTGTTGGCATGTTATTTCGATTTAATGACTCTTCCGATTTAACGCTTTTGCCCTTCTCCTTCCCAGAGTGCCTTTCTCTATTCATAGATTGGGTGAGGACATGGCCCTTCTAGGAAGCCATCTTGCCACACCGCCCATGGTGCCCCTCTCCTAAATTGAACTAGCAAGCCCTCTCTCTGGACATGTTAGTTCGATTTGACTTTCTGGTGTGGACCTGTTAAATCGATGTAGCCTAAATGAATTTAATGATTTTATGGTCATTTTATTAAATTGATTTAAGTTAAATTGATTTAACTGCCTGTGTGTGGACATAGCCTATGAGCCTACTGCACTACCAACTGAGACATAGAGGCTGCTGTTATAAGAAGCCTCCAGGAATAAGGGAAACTATGTGCTCCGCTCTTCCTTGATTTTTCTGCAGGCTGCTCTTTGTCTCTCCTGTGTGCAGCAGACTCTCAACCACATGGTAATGGGTTGGAGCCCTCTCTTGGATGTTTTTTTTTTTTCCCCTCTTTTTAACATTCTACTCATCAGAAGTAAAAAGCTGGACAAAATTACCAATTTTTTGAATGCCTGGAGGACGGAGGTCACGAAGGTAAAAAGGAGGACATGTCCTCCTTTTGTGGGACATCTGATAACCCTACCTGTGTGAGCAGAGGTGATCTCATTGTCTCTTCTGATCCACCTCAATTGGCCTATCTTTGCTGCTTCCCTCAGCTATTTGCTTGCTGCTGTGAGAGAAAGCTCTGTTTTTTTCCATCACACCGACCCCATGAGCCATGTTAAACATGCTAAATGTCTTCTACAAGCAAGAAGTTGTAGGAGACATGATATCATACTAATCATGTAGAATAGGTTAGGAGCATCCATAAAGAAACATAGCATGGTGTAAATGGCAACAAGTCATACAATGAGTGTAGAAGTGAACAGGAAAATCATAATATAGATCATAACCCAGGGTGCACAGGTGAGCATCGTGTGACAGTAAGGTACTACACAAATGGAAAGACAGACAGCCTTTATTCCAAAGAACTTACAGGCTAACCAATGAAGGTATAGAGAAAGGAAGTGAAGTGTCCTAAGTCCTATAGGAGGTGAGAGACACAGCTGGTCTGGAGCCCAGGATGTGTCCTGGATTTTGAAGATCTCATCTGAAAGACTCCAGCACAGTAAATTGCTTAGAATGCCACCTGGCTACCTCATAGGGCTAGCAAGCCAAGGTGACCTGGCTACAGTTCAACCCTGCAGGAGTCAAAGCTGATGTTTAGATCGCTAGACGCTTCCTTCCTGAAGACAAATTCCAAAGAGGTTGCTGTGTCAGTCTACTGTAGTTCAGCAAAACAAACAAGGACTCTTGTGGCACATTAGTCCTTAAAAGTGCCACAAACCTCTTTGCTTGTTTTGCTGTTCTTTGTTCTGTGGCCTTTGGGAAATCATGTGTATCAGGTAAGTTTTCAAAAGCAGACACCGATTCTCTCTCTCTACCCTGCCTCCTACCCCCACATTGCCTCAGTTATTGGATGTTGACTTGAGACACCTAGGGACAGAGAGAGCAAAATTTTAGTATGCACATGGTAAATGTTATTTATTCATTAAACTTAAATTCATCAGCATTACATTGTATTTTCATATTTAGATGAAAGGACTGAATTGAGCTTGCTATTTGAATTTTAGGTTGTAAATACACTTTGGAAAACCTTTTTCATCTTACATGAATGAGATTGGGGGAGGGTGCCAAAGCAAAATTTGGCTTGGGGCACCGCAGCCCCTTGAGCCGGCCCTGCTCAGCCCTGTCAACCTGGGAGAGATCTTGTAGTATTGTTGACCCTGAGCTTTATCTTCGCTTCCGCCCTAATCCTAGATGAGTTCAGAAACAACAACCAACAATTCATTTGTTTAGGTAGGACAAAGTGACATAATAAGTAGTACTTTCATATTTAGTTATGAGCCAAGGATGACAAACTGCCCATAAGAGGACTAGTCTGCTAGCAGCTTGACCTCACTCGAAGGGATGGGCCCTTTCAGTAAATAACTGGTGGGTCCTCGGAGGCTGGGAAGTTCATGAATGGGGAGAGGGAATGGTTTGTTTGTCTGAGGCAAGGGCAGCATGCACTGAGGGGACACTTCCCTCAACACTAGCGCAGGAGTGGAAAGCCTGGACATCCTTTGATAGCGTAGCTGAGAACAGCAGAAAGGAAAGTTTCCGTGGGTTCTGGGTGAACGGTTTGTCAAGAGTGGATGTGTTGGATGTTCCAGGGGTGAGTGGAGTGACCGGAGGCATTTGGGATGAGAGTCAGCAGAATGAGAGGCACAGCTGCCTCAAGGTGGATGCTCAAGCAAAAGCTGTTGTAACAGTTTGGAAGAGCAACACAGAGGGGCCCCCAATGAGATACGCCAATGAGCAGAGCCCTGGACAATTACCTCTGCTGAATGGGCAGGCTCAGTTATTAAGATATCAAGGCGTGAGGACCCGTAATTGTCTTTTGAGCTGCCCAAGAGTTAAACTGGGAACTATTCTGAACCATCTAAGTTAGTGAGCCTAGGGTATTTGATCTCTTTTGGCAGTCCTAGTAAAGGGAGTATTTGCATGGTGCTGTGTGTCAGAGAGATTTTTGGATTCACCAGCTGCTTCAGCTCAGGGTGCCTGACAGCTGAAGTTTCTTTAATGGTTTCCTCTGAGACACAGGACTTCTGTGCTACCAAATATTGCAAGTGGAAAAGGTCAATGTACAGCAGAACTCCATAGACCCCAAGAGGTGAGGGTGATCACAGCAGTCTTAGGGAAGCTTGAGTTGTTTAGGAGACCATTTGTATTACAAATGGAAAATTTTACATATAGATAAGGGAATGTATAAACTTCCATTGGTGATCAAGCCTGCCAAGAACTAAAAACAGGGGTGGGGGTGGGATGGGTTGGTTAAGTAAATTTACTCAGGTTGTTACACCTCCAGAGAGGTGCCATTGTCCAGAGAGAAGCTTGTATTGTCTAGTTCAAACTGGATTCTCCAGAGACCTGAGAAAGAAATGATTTTTGGTTAAACAGCCTGAGTTTTAACTAACTCAGGGCCTTCTTTCTGATCCAGTACATTGGCATGACCCTCTGTGCAATAGGGTAGCATATGTGCAATCCTTGTGGGAGACCATGACCTACCAAAGCTTTAGGTTGGAGTTAGGGGTGACCTCTGCTAAGTTTTCTTTAGGATATGTGTAGATTGTTATTGTTTTAATGTTTTCTGCATAGTGTTTCTACCTTAAGAATAAATGTTGTGACTTAGAAAGACCTGTATGATAACCTGTAACCACAGGCACTCCACTCTCTGTAGCCCATGGAGAGGAAGCATCACAGGTCATCATCTGTTCAGGCAATCACATGTGCTGGTGACATCACAGAGAAGATCAGGGAGCTGGGCAGCCTAAACACGGTAGCTAGGAAGGAGAGAGATTTAGGTCTTTCCCCAAGAGAGGTGATAGCTAAGGAGCTAGGGTTCTTGCACTAGTGCCCTTTGTGGACACAATGGGGGAATGCAGGCGTGGTTGCCCTGGACAATGCCAGTGGGTAGGTAATGTTAGAAAAGGTTACTGATGGTGTCACTGTCAATTTACTGATGAGCCCCAAACTTCCCTTCCCTTCAGCTGTATGTTACAATGGGAAACAAGCTAGTCACCCCACCTCAGTTTTGATGTCCTAGCACCAAATGCATTTAAGAAATGCACAGTTTAAAGATGCTCCATTTTATAAACACTCCCACCCAAACCTGCCTCCAGTGCAAAGGAGTCTTTGCCACCTGTATGTTAGCTCCTTGACACAGCCAGCCTTTCAGCCACTCAGGCACTCTCCTCTGGACTGTGCCAGCCCTTCCTTTATCCTGCAGATTTACAGTAGATGAACATCAGCCCCAAGTCCCTTCCAAGTGTCGTCCTGTAGTATCCAGTTCCTAAATCCTGAATATTCACAGAAATCTCAGATTCTTCTCCCAAAAGAACAAGAAATCCAGGTTTTACCTTAGACCCCTACTCAAATTAAAAAAAAACAAACAAACAAAAAAAAAAAAACAAGGAGTCGTGTGGCACTTTAAAACTAACAGGTTTAGTTTTCAGATGGGCTTTCGTGGGAGAAAATCCCACTTCCTCAGGTGCTTCGAAGATGGGTGAACTTACAGAATGGAATGAAAATAAATGCAAGGGGGTGTAAAGCATAGGATCAGGTCAAGCATGCATAGCACTCAAGTTCTCCTACAGTAATGCAAAAGGAAATGTATTTAAGAAAGAACTGACAGAAACAGAAACAAGTGTGAGTAATGGAAAGAACGGCTCCATATAAAACAAATGCATGAAATGAAAATATCAGTTATTACATTTCCAGTCCCATGCACATTATTTTCAGCCCATGTCAGTCTTTTGTAGCATCATCTAGCCCCCAAGATCCAGGATTCGGTCTTTAGGGAAGCACACTGACTTATCAATGTGCCACCTCAGTGAAAGTGGGCAGAGTGTCTTTCTGCACCCTGACATGTACTGAATCAGTCTTTTTTCTTTGCCCATAGACAGAGCCATTCACTTATAACACTTTTATTTTCCAAGTGGTTTGGATACTTACAGTATGTCTTTGATAATTTTTCATTTATTTTATGGATTTATGCCAGGTCAGAAATTAGCAATGCACTTACTCTTTGTCTTTATTGGCATCAGCTCAGGGCTATGTGACAGTTCTCTCCTTCTTCAACTGGCCATCATCAAAACATATTTCTGGGCCAGAGGAGTGTATTTTTCAATATGGTTCTGTTTTTCCTTCAGTATCACCTGTACATACCTTTCTCATTGATTACAGGTATTGATAAGTTAGAAGTTTTCCAAAGAGCTCACATACTACTTGCATGAATGAATGCCATGAAAGGAGTGTGTTAGGTGGAGTGAGTTTGTAAGGAGCTGTTTGTAATGAACAGTGAACCCTTTGCCACTTGACAGCAGGGGCCTTTGTTACTGATGACAGTTGGAGATGGTGCCTTCTTTAAGGGGGGAACTGGGCCAGACAGACTCTATGGGTCACTGAATCGAATTTGGTTTTGGTGGGAGATGTTTGCAGACACTAGGAGTTTCAGGTGACAGAGATTTTTCAGGAAAGGCACTGTAGCAATCCTAGTTTTCACAGGGTTGTAAGGTGAAGCCTGGTTGGAGACAACTGTTGAGGGTAGGATATGGGGCTGGAAAATCTGAGTTGAGTTAATTGTTTTAAATAAGCAAGGGGCAAAGAAGAGAAATGTATGCTGCATTTAAGTCTACACGCCTTTTTTGGGTAGCTTAGACAAGGAAACTGAGGCAGTAAACATGATGAGAAGGCCCTGTTAAACCATCTAACCTCTTTCTTTTTCGTATAGGTGAAGCCAGAGCTGGAAAAGAAAACAGGCAGGCACTTTCTAGACTATTATGCCATGACTTACCGATCCCAGCTTGTTCATGGAAAGAATTACCTCATTAAGGTCAGTACTCAACATAAGATGCAAGAAGTGAGGGACTCTGTCAAGTGTTCTAATAGAAGAACAACAGCAGGATGTTCAAATAACAAGCTAATATTGCAGGGAAAGTTCCACAATGACTTTTAATTAATGTAGGGACGATCTCTCTTGTGCTTGTACAGTGCCCAACTAGCAACTGTTAGTTCTAGTTCTCTACAAAAGAAAAGAAAAGTTACCTATAGTAACTTGTGTATTTCCCATTGACTCCCTGACATCTATTTAATATGGCATTCTCTAGTGTTTTATGTCAGTGGGAAATGCAGTCCTGTTGACACAGTGTTATGTTATTTACTGGGGAATTCTTAATAAAACAACCTCCAGCTACTTCTGGGTTCAGCTGTGCAGATCTTTACTGATGCTCAGTTGAATTTAGAAAACTGATCCTCCACTGTTGGTGTCACTGGTGGCAGTGTAGATAAGACCTAAAAAATAAGATTCACAAAAGGCTGCTCACTGAGCGAGAAACTACCTAAGTTAGCCAAGAGGAAACATTGAGGAAAGGTGTCTGTGAGTCCTATGTGCCATCCTTCAAAAAACTGTAAGGCTATGTCTACTCTACAAAATTAGTCCAAACTAAGCAAGCTCAGTCCAGACTAATATGAACCCTGTCTCCCCTAGACTTTGCCTGGTTCAAACTAAAACAGTTTTTAGTTCAAACTAAGCAAAGCTTAGTTTGAGCTAGTTAGTTCAGACTAACTGCTTAGTTCAAACTTATTTTGAAATTTAGTTTGAACTAGCCTGATGGAGACATTCTAATTAAACTAAATAAGTTCAAACTAGTGGTTACTTCAAACTAAGCACATTTTTAAAAATTAAGACGTTAGTTTGCATTAAAAAAATGTGCTTAGTTCAAACTAAGTTCTAACTACTAATTTTGCACTAAGTAAATCCGAACTAAGGTTTTAGGTGTAGACATAGCCAGAGTCACTACTTCCCATGGCAGAAGTCCTCATTCCGTAAATATGGCCTACAGTCTTAATTCCAAGATCTATACATTTAGCCAAATTAAAATACATACTGTTTATTTTCACCCACTATACAAAGCAATCCAGATCTCTCTCAATGAGCTTGGAGGGAGGCACTTATCTCTAACTTGGGAGTCACAGACTAGAAAATGTAGAAGTGTTCAGTGAATATTTCTATTCTGTATATGGAGGAAAAATAGATGGTATAGATCTATCCTGTGTGATAACACTTCTTCTGTTCCTTTATTATCTCCAAATGGTGTTAAACAGAAGCTATTTAGGTTAGAGATTTTGAATCAGTAGTACCAGACAATGTGCATCCAAAAGTTCAAAAAGAGCTGACTGAGGAGTTCACTGGACCATTAATGAGAATTTTTTAACAAGTCTTGGAGCTCTTTGGATGTCAGAAAGAAAGTTAGTTATATCACTTTTTAAAACAGGTCCATGGGATGAGCCAGGTAATTATAGACCTGTCTGTCTGACGTTGATTCTGGGCAAGATAGTGGAGCAGCTGACAGGACTCTCTGGCTATGTCTACACATGCATCATTATTTCGAAATACGGATTTCAAAATGAGTTATTTTGAAATAAAGTCCTTATTTCAAAATAAGTTAATTTGAATTAAGAAGAAGTTAATTCAAATTAAGGGAAAGCCTGCAATCCAAATGGCTGTTATTTCGGAAGGGATATTTCAAAATAAAGCCATTAGAACTGTTGTTTCGAACAGTTGTTTCGAAACAACAGGTCTAAACAGCATTATTTTGAAATATCCCTTCCGAAATAATGGCCGTTTTGAAAACATCGAGGTTTTACTTTTTCAGAATGACGATTCTTATTTCGAAAGGACGGAATCCATCCTTTCGAAATAAGAAAACATTGTGTAGACCTAATTTCTTTTATTTTGAAATAACTACTGTTATTTCAAAATAAAAGTGCCGTCTAGACATAGCCTCTTAGTAAAGAATTAAAAATGGTTATGTAATGAATGCAGATCAAGATTGGCTTATGAGAAATAGATCTTATCAAGATTAGTTCATATCTTTTTTTTGATGAGATTGGACATTTGGTTGATAAAAATAATAGTGTTGACCTAACATACTTAGGTTACTGAAAGGTGTTTGACTTGATACAACATGACATTTTGTTTACTGTCTATAGATGTAAAACCACATGTCATTGGGTACGTCTACACTATGTGTTTAAGTCAACTTAAGGGCCCTTAAGTCAATTTAAACAGAGCCCCGTCTACACTGCAGGGCAATAAAATTCACTTTAGGGACCAGTAAAGTCGACTTTATAAGGTCCACTTATAAAGTCGACTATATCGTTAAGTCGACTTTATTAAGTCAACTTAAGTCAATGTGGACTCACTAAGTCAACTTAATAAAATCGACTTAGTGCAGTGGGGCCATTAAGTCGACTTTATAAAGTCGAATTAAGCCAGGACACCCATTTAAAGTCGACTTTATATAGTCGACTTAATGTAGTGTGGACTCCCTAAGTCGACTTAATAAGTTCTACTTAAAGTCAATTTTAAGTAGACTTTATTAAGTTGACTTAATAAAGTTGACTTAGCTTTTACAATGTAGACACAGCCATTTAGTGTATGCCTAATTAATCGGTCTCAAAATGTAACTGTAAATAGGCGATCAAGTAGGTATGGTGCTACAGGAGTCCCTCAGGGATCAGTCCATCCCTCAATGTTATTTAACATGTCAGTCACTGACCAGAAAGAAAAACATACTGATAAAGTTTATGAACAACTCAGAAGTTGAGGGAGTGGTAAACTATGCAAAAGATAGGTCACTGTGTTACCTGGAGTTCTTTGGACATAAATCTCTTGGTACATTTCTCTATGCAAGTTAAACTCAAGAAATAAATCAGTAGACATGTAGCCATCCGACCAACACGTGACTTGTACAGTCAGTACAACACAAGAGTCCTCTTACTTCAAGCTGTACTTTACCTAGTGTCTGACAGGGGAAGGGGACCAAAGCCCACAGGTAAGTGACAATGTGGGAAACCAGGGGGATGGGATGGAACTTGGGGGGTGCAGGGACTGTAACTCCAGGGATAGAAGAGAGGGTAGTTGGAACATGCGGGGGGAATCAAATAACCTTCTTAGATGCTCTAATGAAGCCCTAATGCCTGAGGCAGGTGGGGGAGGTCAACACCAAAAGAAACTGCAGGGAGGTAGATACAATAGAATTGAAAATCAAAATGGGAAAGTAGGGCAATCAGCCGGGTATCTTAGGTGCCTGTACACAAATGCAAGGAGCCTGGGAAACAAGCTGGAGGAATTGGTAGTACTGGCGCAAAGAACTATGACATGATTGGGATAACAGAGACATGGTGGGATAGT
>VOCP01052121.1:0-10385 GCA_007922195.1 Podocnemis expansa
GGGCCTGCTCAGAGGGGCTAGCACTTCTTTGCTGCCCTCTGATGCAGCTCCTTTTGTTATTCAGCTGAATAATAAACTCTGAACCAGACCTCGTTCTCTGCTCATTGGAGTCTCGGCTGGGAACGGGTCTGCTTCACTGGGGAGGCTCTGGTGTGCCTCTTTCTAAACTTGAGGGCCAGAGTTAGATTTTTCCCCCCCAAATTTGGCGACCGCGGCAGGACTTACCCAGCTCACCCCGGAGGTGCTGCCATCCAGCCCCAACCCCGGCCGGCCAACAAACTGGGTGAGTTCACCTATGGGAACTTGGGGCAGGACGGCAACCCCTTTGGGGCGATAAGGTGACTCCTTTGTTTGTTATTCTTGTGTGGTTCACATTTTTGTACTCAGGATAAGTCCTCCATCCTGTCTGAGGCAGTCTAAAATTCTTGGAGAATTGTTCCTGCCCTTTCCAGGTTGGGTAGGCTAGGCTGGGCCAAGAAGACAGGCTTTGGGAAGAACTGGACCCGTTGAACGGGTCGGACCTGTTGGACAGGTCAGGAAGGAACTAGACCCGTTGGACGGGTCAGGCCTGTTGGACAGGCCAGATCTGTTGGACAGATCAGGAAAGGGACGTCCGCCTAGGGTGACAATGGGACAGGGTCAGTCCATCCCGGAAGAAAGTCCCCTAGGAAAGGTTCTGGTAAACTGGAGTTGACTCGTGGCCACTGGGGTTTTGGAAAAAAAAAACAAAAAACAAAAAACAAAAAACAAAAAAAACAAACAAACCAACCAGAAATTGATTGATCTTTGTCACATAAACTGGCCAGGTTACACCCATGAAAATCCAAATTTACAATGGCCCCAATTAGGAAGTTTAGATTCGGACAAATTGAGGTACCTCAGGAAAATCCTTGAGATTTTCCACCCTAAACAACTGGATTATTGGTATGTGTGGGCAGACATGCAGGAGTTGGAAGCCTGGCAGGAAAAATTGGCAATGACAGCCTGCCTCCTTTCAGGTGGCCTATTGCTTTCTGTACCTTTTTAACCTTAGAGTTTTCTTTTTCATAAAGTGCTTTCTTCTCCTCTTCTCCCTCCTCTGTCACTGTCACTTTTATTTGAAGAGTTTAAGTTAAAGCCACAGTTGGAATGGTGCTGTAAACTTGTATTCTAAACAGGGTTAATTGGTGGCTTTTCACCTTACTCCTCCTTTGCAGTTTTGGTTTGCCAAATTTTGAGTGAAAAAATATTTTGCACATACTTTAAATGTAAAAGGGTGTTGTGAAAGGTAAAGTCTTAGTTTCTATGCAGTCATCCTAAAAAAGAATGGGTCTTTTGTCAAGCAAATGGTCTGTAAATCGTAACTAAAGCATTTAAATGTGAATAATTTGATTGAAATCACTCAGAAAAAAAACATGTTTGTGTACATCTGTAATCGTGTAAATATGTAAGCTTTTAAAAACTTAAGCCAACATTCTTGGTTTTAAAATCTTGCATGTTTTGGCTTTGTTAGCATTTAACACTTTGAAAAGCTAGCTGTGGGTATGGCAGTCAGAACCAAACAAATTCAGTAAAAAGTTTACTTTTAGTTTATGTGGTTGTTTTAAGCAATACCCTGTCTCCCTTCTCATGGGGTAGGAAAATGTTCTTTTTTTTTTTTTCGGAAGCAAAAAAAAACACCTGGCACCAGCAAAAGTTGTTGTTCATGTTTTGTGTTTTATGGTGTTTGTCTTGTTACTAACCTTGGTGTGTATTGTAAATTTTTGTTTTGTTTTTCTTATAAAGTAAGGTAAAGTAAAAATGTGTATAATTTGGTACAAAAAAAAATTTAAGGGGGCATAACCCCTACAAAACAGTAAAATATGTATTTAAATTGGTATATACATAAAAAAATGTCTAAAAGGCACCAGAAATCAGTTGTCAGGAGTCTAAAGGACTCCCAGGACAAGCTAAAAACTCAGTTTAAAAGTTAAAAATTCCAAAATACTACTGGCCAGTCAAATGTGTTAAATAAACCCAGTACACCTCAAGTGCCATTGTTATCCCCTAGCTTAAGCAATAAGCCCAGGTTCTTGTTTTCTTGGCAAAGGTGCATACCCTGCACTGTGAAATCGGGACCTGAAACTTGTAACAGTAGTAATGTGAGAAAAAAAGGGTTAACAACTGAGGATAAAAAGCTGAAACAGGCTGTTATCAGAGCACTTCTGAAAAAAAAAAAACAAACTCCTTACTGGCTGTGCTTTTGAAAGCCGTCCAGCAAAGAAAGCCAGCAAGAAAGAGGGGGTTGCGGTAATAATCCACCCTTGCTGTTCTCCACAGAACCACCACCCCACCATGTCCCAAGTAAAAGTTCGGGCCCTGATTGCATCAAACGGGAACCCTAAAATGTGCAATGGAAATGTGTAAAATTTCAGCAATAATGGTAAGGGTATGGAAGAAAAAAGAAGCTGAGCCAGGGGATCATCCTGCAAAGGACATCTGACCCCTAGTTACAAATGAAGCTAAGGGACTATCTGGCGTGGCCCCTCAACAGGTACAGATCATGCAGTCTGGTTATTTTGTGACTGCAATTTGATGTGATTAATGTGAATATTAATATTGGTATAATTTTGGTTGTCTTTTGTAATGTAAGCTGTTGGTTTGAGCAAGTGATTTGTGGGAGTAGTGCAGAGAATCTGTTGTTCCCCTCACCCCAAGGTAACACAAAAAGCATTAAGTTATGAACATCATCCTGGGGATAAGATAAAAATGGAAACAAACCTTTGGCATTTTGGTAATGTTAAGGCACTAAGTAGGCCTTCATGTGAAAGTAATTAAGTTGTAGATTAATGAGGCTTCCCTTTGGAAGCCTTGGTCCAAAATTAAAACAAAAACTATGGCAAATGTGACAGGCCCTAAAAAGCCTGTAGCATGTTAAAGTGGTAGCTATAAGTTTAAGTTGTATAATATTAAATACTACAAATAAGCTGCAGATGGTAGGTTAGCTAAATTTTGCAGTGCTAATTGTGGCCACTAACTTTCTCCAAAGTCCCCCAAATAGTCTGCTCAGCCTCAAAAAGGGGGGTGGCTGGTGTGAAAACTGAATGGCAAAAGCCATCCCGCTGAATGTCCTGCAGTTGTTTGTTAATTATAGGGATGCTTTGCCAATCAAATCATTTTTGCTCATCAGGGGTGTAATGTAGGGCTAAAGCAAAAATTTTGTGACAAAAAGGTAGCATGGTATTTACACCACTCCTGGGAGCGACCCGACCGGAAACTAATGCTAGGCTCTAAGCCCAAAGCACCAGCTAAAGTCAGTCTCCTGTAAAAACTGGCTGGGGCCTAATATGATGTGTTTTGCTGTTCTTCGCTGTTTCTGTAAACTGTCTTAGCCTTGAGCCTAAGTGTGTAAACTCAAAGCGGGCTTAATCCCCCCCGCCTTTTCCTAAAATGATGTAAATGGCTTAAAAACCTTTTCCAGGGTTATCTGCAGCCATGCAAGGGATCCCTGGCTGCTAATGGGGATGTGGGATGGGGCGCATTCCAGCATTCTAAAAAATTTTCACATGCCACTATTGTGGACAATTGGGCCACTGAAAGACAAAGGGTCCTTACCGGCCTGGCCAGCAGGAAGGGACACTTGACTTTGCAACAATGCCTCCACTGCCCATGTCCCAGCCCTTTAATCCTTAATTTTCTTCTCATGAGGACAGCCTGGCAAAAGGTTGCTTCCCCACACTCTGTTGCAGCAGTCCTTTTATAAACTAAATACAGCATTTGTTTCAGGCTAAATTAATTTAATATAAATTTTTTTATGTTGTCTGCAAACAATATTATTCTTATTTGATGTTCTGTTTTAAATCCCACTTCTTTATTCCCAGTTCTCCTGGATGGAAAACCTCATAATTGCTTGTTTGTCACCATTCAGTTAACAATGCCTTAAGTTAAATTTAAAGATACTCCTTTACAAAATCCTGATTTTTCTTATAAAAAAATGGGTCTTGTCAAAAAAAATTTACAAGGCAAGCTTGTGGCTAAATATGTTGTTTGTTTGCAACACAAAGTATTTAAAAGTAACCCATTTTACTGGATCAATATTGTTATACCTGTACAATTTGTCAAGCCCATAATATTGGCAAGCCTGTAAAAACAAAAAGGGGACCTTGTGTACATTTTCAAATTAATTTCATACAAATGCCAAAGTGTATTTTTATAAATTTGTATTAGTTGTATGTACCTTTTCAGGATGGCTAAAAGACTGTCCTTGTGTTAAGCCGGTTTTTGCTACTGTTAGCAAAAGCTTTTAAAAGATCCATTTCAGGTTTTGTTAATCACCAATACAGAAGTCAAGCGCCATGGACTGCCAATGTGAATCCATGCTTCACACTGTACAAGTTCTACACCTCCAAAAAAACCCAGAAGAATTAACAACACAGGGTGCATGTGCTAGTAACCTCTCCCCTGTTGTTAAAAAGGATTTGCCAAGCCAAAGTGAAGAGGATTTGCCACTACCACATTCTTGATATCTGCAAAGAAAAATAGCCTAAAGACTCTTTAGTATGGTCCCAACAAGTCTGTGGGGCTCCATAAAATCAAAATGTTGTCATTGTTACCTGTAATTTATATATGTTCAAATTTCTGGCTTCTAAAGTTTTTAAGGTATTCTCTTCAATTTTGCTATAGTGTTTTGCAATATAGTTTCTGGTATGTTATAATCCTTAATGTAAGCTTAAATTAATAGGTTTAAATGTAACAAACTGCTGTGTGTGCTCCCACTTCCCCCTTACCCTTGGAACTTCCAAAAATGGTGTTGGTTTATGGCACAGCGACCCTCCTAAAATCCTCCTTCTCCTCTTGCTTTTATCTGTAATAACACTTGTTACTGGAACACAACTCTCAGCTATTTGTTTGGCTTATTATGTGTCTGCCCCCTTTGTTTCACTTCTAATAGCTCTGGGTTCTTCACAGGTGTTACATCCTTTTTGTCTAAGCCAGGTAAAGCTCGGCTTGAAACATTACTTTTCACTGGAGCTCCCCCTCTATTTCCAGTGGTTTATACTCTGGATCCAATTTAACTTATTACATTTGTGGCACTTCAGCCTATAAGTGACTTGGGCCAACTGGTCAGGCTCCTGTTATTTTGGCCTGCTGCTCCCGTCTGTCTACATGTGATCACACTTGGAAGAGCGGGTGCGGAACAAGAGGAGTAGTCCCCTTGCTCCCACTATTCTCCCTTATTTTTCTGACGTTCAGGGATGCATGGCATCTATGGGCTCCTTTGATGTTCTGGGTGCTGCATTTACTGGATATGGATCCATTGTAGCCATGAAAGGGGGTGTCTGTTCCCTAGTTGGCTCTGAATGCTGGACTCTCATTCCTAACAAAGCATACTAGGCTTATTTCTTGTTTTGTTTTTACCTAGGTTTTCACCTTGTTTCCTGCTTCCTTCCTCTTATCTGTCAAAGCTGCCCAATCTTTCACTCTCGTTCTCACCTGTCCCCTCTCTATTATGAGAATCCATAAAACTAGTGTTCCTATTATATATATTTAAATAGGAACAAAGGGGGGAGCTGTAAGAAAAATTATATGTAATCTCTTCTGTAGGACAGTGAGAAAGGAGCTAAAGTGTAGGCCTCGTTGGAGCCGTGGGTTGCTATGGTAGTGGGGTCGTTTCTCTGGCAAGTCATGTATCTAAGTTTCTTTAACAAGCGGCCTAGAGTTGATAGTTAAAGTGTGTTATCGCCCCTTTCTCATGCTTTTTCTCCTGACCATCTGGACAAGGAATGTAAGCTAGACTGTCCGTCTTTGTTCTAACTGAAAAGGGAGTATTACCTCCTATCTCCTGCTCACCCTTCTTGGCACCATAGCCTCACAAGAATGTAAGGTCAGCATCTCTAGGGAGAAATTAATGAGTTTGCAGGTACTGCGGCTGCCCAAGATAATGCAAATGATGTCAACAGTAAACAGAGGTGGGGATAATTATATGCATTCTTTAATCATTAATATGTATTTAATAATGTTGATGTAACCATATAAGGGTCTCTAAAACATTGTCAATCATGTAAGCATTATCATACTGTACTGGATAAAAGTGTTGTAATGCTGCCCCTTGGGGCTCTCTCTTGCACTCGAGTTGTTGGGGGGGCCTGCTCAGAGGGGCTAGCACTTCTTTGCTGCCCTCTGATGCAGCTCCTTTTGTTATTCAGCTGAATAATAAACTCTGAACCAGACCTCGTTCTCTGCTCATTGGAGTCTCGGCTGGGAACGGGTCTGCTTCACTGGGGAGGCTCTGGTGTGCCTCTTTCTAAACTTGAGGGCCAGAGTTAGATTTTTCCCCCACACTTGCAATCATCAGATTTTTTTCCTGATGTGGTTTCCTCCCAGGATGTCTGACTTTTAACTCACCAGCTTCTTTTATTTTATTCAAATTTTAGTTCAGTTTTAACTGTATAGTTACACTGTCTCAGGTTGACTAGAGGCCCTTTTAATAGCCTTGGATAGCCAATTTAGGACAAGCAATAAGCAAAGAGTCTGAGAGTCGAATATAAAGTTTTCAGTAAAAGGAAGGAAGGAACACAGCTCTGGTTTGGGAAAACAGGGTGTCATCAGAGGCACATCCGTGCACCGCTATGGTATGATCTGTGTTAATATCACGTTCACTTCTGCAATGTAATTTTATGGTGTGATGCCAACTATGTCATGCAAGGGATCCTTTATGGATGCTCTTAATGTATTCTGCATTATTATTCTGGTATCATGTTTCCTGCAGCATCATTTATGTGTACAGATGTGAAGCATTATGTGTACAGATGTGAAGGAATTTCACATGGCTCAGGAGGGAGAGAGACAACCACAGGGGCCTACCAGCAGCATATAAACAGTCAGTGTTTCACTCACACATTCAGAGAAGATAACAAAGAAAATGGCCTCGTTAAATGCCTTTAGCACCAATGCTAGAGAATGGGAGGCTTCCTGCCCTTTATGGACAAAGAAAATCACATCAAACCAGGAAGTTACGGGGAGGGGCAAAGGAGTTTGGAAACAAATACAGACAGTTTGAACAGCAAGAAGGTTTTTTGGCCAGAAAGACAATCTTTAATAATTTTCCACCTGAAAGAAGGATTGGGCCCTGCCTAAGTACAGGCAGAAACTGACTGTAAAAAAATCACAGTAGAGCATTGTGAGTAATCCTGGACAGTAACGTTCTCAATGGGTAGCCATGGTAGTCTAGTTCAGCAAAACAAACAAAGAGTCCTGTGGTACCTTTAAAAACCAAGTGTATTTGTGTATTTGTTTATTTATTTATTTTTATTGCATGATAAGCAAGGAGTCCTCTGACACTTAAAGACTAACAAATTTATCACAGGAGCTTCGTGGGAAAAAATCACACTTCATCAGATGTTTTGAAATTGGGGGGACTTACAGACTGGGGGGAAATAAATCCAGGGGAGTGTCAGTCATGGGGTCATACAGTAACTGAAAACCAAAATAGTTCTTAGCATTCAAATACTGAGAAACAGCACACAGAGAAAGGTGAGATCAAATAACCTGTTTGTCACAGGTGGCGCATCTGTGCACCCTGGGTTACGGTCTATATAATTTTCTGTTGATTTGTACACTGTGACTGCATGATTTGTTACCAGTTATAGCACACAATATTTCTCTATAGATGCTCATAACCTATTCTACATGAATAATATGACATCAGGTTTTTTACAGCTTCATGTATGTGCTCAGATGTTTAGCATGGCTCCAGGGGTTGAGTGGCCTACAGAGCTCTCCCAGCAGCAGTGAGCCTGAGAGAGACAAAGGGACGCTAATGGAGGTGGCTAAGAACAGACAAAGGCATCACCTCTCCTGTAAGGAGAGGGGTGAGGGGAGTGTTGGAAAGAAAGACAGAGACCTGGAAGATTTTGGGACTTTTGCACAGGGATTCTTCATCTTGAGACAACTTCAAGCAAGATCTGGGCCCTGCCTGGCCTCAGGCAGAGGCTGACTGTGCAAACATCTAACAGCAAAATGCCTTGAGCATAAACCTGTTTGGACTATGAGGTTAGTTCAAGTAGAACCATTAGGTTAGCATACATATTTCCCCTTTTATTTTCTTATGGTTTCTCCTGACTCATTCATATTGTGATTCTGCTATGACTGGCCATGTTCTCACTTAAAATTATAAACTTATGAATAAACTTGCAGTTGTTTTTTTCTAAAGCTGTGTGATCTTTAAAGGGTGTGGAAGCAGAGGGCTGGACATAATCAATTTCTTTGTCAAACGGACAGACCTGACTGTGTTGTGATTGGGAGTGAGCCCCAGTCTCTGCAGACAGCGGCTCCTAGTGTGGTAACTGGGGCCGGGGTGCTTGCTGGGGACTGTCCATCAAGTAGCCAGAGGACAGACACCCACCGCTTGGGACTGATTGCACACCAGAGGCCGGAGTGGACTGACTCCAGAGTGAGTGGTCACTTGGCAAAGTGAAGTGAATTGGGGTTCATGAGTGGGAATTGTGGTCATGGCAGCACACCGAACCAGATCTGTGGAGCAGCCTGTCAGACTGTTGTAATGGGAAAAGAATCCATAGTCACAATTTAATCCTGCTTTCATGGAATTGAATCTGCATATCTGTTCCTATTCTGCAATTTCTCTTTGAAGTCTTCAAGTGCTACCCATTTACAAGAGCAAAACTACCAAAAAACCATCAGTGGAGTGAGCAGGGAGGTTGAAGTGCTTGGCTATTGATTTTTTAGTGTTGTTATTTCTTATGTCAGACTCTTCTCCTCTCTGCCCTACTGACCACTGGAGTTGTACTGCCCAGCTTTCAGGGTCAGGGCCCCTTCGGTCCTTTCTAGTAACTCCTGCCACCGGCCAGATGAAGGCCTGATGGGTCCCCTCTGCCACACTTGCCAGTATCCAACTGCTGCTGGCTCCTGGGGTAGGATCCAACCATTGCAGATTCCCATCAACTCCACGCCTTGCCAGCTCCCCTTTCCTGACTCCTGACACCTGCAGGATTTCCTTAGTTTACACTGCTAGCCCTTGCCATCTACAGGGTCCTCTCTGCTGGCTGTCGGACAAGATTTCCCAGTTCAATTAGTGATTTAAGTTCTTATTTAACTTTGCCCTGTAGCTCATGGGAAAGCCTTCTACTGACACAGGAGCAACACCCCTCTCCTTAACACAACAAAAGACTCCGAGGAGAAACATTGCATTTTTGTTCCCATTTAGCAGTGGAAACAGAGAGTTATTCCATGCCTGAAGGCTGCCCCTTCTCAGGACTAGTGCAGGGAAGTAACACCACCCTCTCTCTTTTTTAACACTCTCTCACATCTGAACACCGCCTTTGCTGAGTTCAGTTGGGATGAGAGTGAATCTTTCATCAAAAGGATGAAGAAAAATTCTTCCGCCATTTGTTCAGAAAATAGGGAGAGAACATTTCATAACCCCTGCAGTTAACACTGCAGCAATTTGTAACCCGAGTCCAGCCACACTGACTGTTTCCAGTCATGCTGTTCAGCACCTCCTTTGGCTTATGCAGATTCAGAGCTCATGCAAAGGAAAAGCCCCTCTCTCCCATTCAGATGGCTGAGCAGAGGGAGGGTCACACAGGCTGTGTTCACACAGAGGCATTATTTTGATACAAGTTGTGTCGAAACAACTTGTATCGAAATAATGCCTTATTTTGAAATAACTTAATTTGAATTAACAGTTTGTTAATGTGCATTAAGGAAAAAAGCTTAAAGCGAAATGGCAGTTTCAGGCAACAGTTATTTCGAAACAAGTCACTGTTGTTTCGAAACAACCGTGCGTCGTGTGAACAGGGTATTTCTTATTTCGAAACAACCTCTGTTGTTTCGAAATAAGAGTGCTGTGTGAACACAGCCATAGGCACTCAGTCCTTCTTAAGACATGAAGAAAGAGCCTCTGCCACTGATGGCATCCAGTGTTAACTTATTTGGGAAACCATTGCATTGCTCTTCCCATCTAGGTGGGATGCAGAATCCTATTGCGTGATGGGCCTCACTCTCCCACAGGCTCATCCCACCTATTCCCTTGGAAACTTGTGCACTGGGAGCACACATGCTACAGAAGGCAAATGAATGCATTTTATAGAAGGATGATGGGGAGCCAGCCAGAGACCAAGACCTCTGAAACTGGCTTCTTACTATTCTCACTGTCCGCAGCATAGCAGAAAGAAGAGAATCCACTCAATCCATCTGGCAGGCTTGCCTTGTGGTCTGGCCGCTGTTCTGCGTCTTAAGAGAGCTGGGTTTGATTTCTTTGTCTTTTAGCACTGTGGAGAAGCCATTCAGTGTCTCTAAGACTCTGAACAAGAAGATAATAGCCTTGCTTTGCCTCACAGAGTTGGCAGGAGGATAAATAAGTCCCAGGTGCTCAGATATTCTGCTGGGGAGGTCAGAGAAGACCCTAA
>VOCP01052123.1:0-17625 GCA_007922195.1 Podocnemis expansa
CGTGGGGTCCCTTCCAACCCTATGATTCTATGATTCTATGATTCTATATCGCTATAACAGAATGACCTTCCTCTCAGAGTGCTTTGCTCCCTGGGAGGAATTCCCAACCCCTCCTCAGCACTCTGGCCAGGGAGCTGAGAGGAGGTGGGGGGGGGGGCGGTTCCAGCCACTTTCCTGGCTCCGGCGGGCTCCGGCTGCAAGCCAAGAGCCATGGGGCACGGCGGCTCCCCCGACCAATTGCCCCGCTGCCGGCTGGGGGTGGCAGCAGCCCCGGGGGGTGGTGGGAGCTCGACCCGCTCGCCCTGTTGTGGGCTGCGGGCTGCAGCCACCTCCAGCCGGCAGCGAGATGAGGGGGTCGGGCTCCCACCACCCCATGGGGGCTGCAGCCAACCCCAGCAGTAGGGCCAGCCTGTCTGCACAGCCCCCTGGGCCTGCATCCAGGGAGCCCGCAGCTTTCCCACCCCTGGGCAGGGCTCAGGGGGAGCCCTGCACCCCCATCACTGGCGGAGCACCCAGTCCCCCAGCCCCTGGCCTCATTCAAGAGGCAAGGGGAGATGTCTGCTCCCCCAGCCCCTGGCCGGCTCCGCAAGCTGGCCAGTTTCACCTCTGTGAAATTGACCAGCTGGGGGGCCAGCCAGGGGCGCAGGACAGACGTCACTCCTGGTCCCTTGCAAGTGTCCAGGGGCTGGGTGGTCTGGCGAGCTCTGCCGCAGAGACTGGCAGTGGGGCCAGCCAAGTCCCCCACCTGCCACCCCGCTGGCAGTGGGGGATGCCCCAAGGTCCCTCCCCTGCTGGGCCACCAGCAGCAGGGGTGGCAAGGCAGGGGGATCCCTGCCCTGGGGACTGTTCTCCTCCCCCTGGCTCTCCAGGTGAGAGCCAGGCAGTTGCCAGACCTCCCGTGCTGCCCCTCTGCTGAATTGAAATAGAAAGTCCTCACACAGGGCATGCTATTTCGATTTGAGAGCTTCCCTTAATTTGAATTAACTTATTTTGAAATAACTCATTCTGAAATAACTTATTTCAAAATTACATTTAATGTGTGGACATAGCCATAATGGCCCACTCTCCTCTCAGAGCCAGAATAAAGATCAGGGTTGTGGGCTATATCCTCTCTGTTTGCTAAAATCTCTGTTGCTGCCTGTACTGCTGTAAGATACCTAGACAGAGTTAGGACTGGTCTTCACTGATGGCAGGACATTTTCTGCCATCAGTTCGAACCTTCTGATTTGCTCAGAGGCTCTTCAACCTGTTCAACAGATCAGGAACTCAATCTCTAAACACCACCTTGGCATCTGGGTAGCACTGAACTGAAGGGAGCCCCTCCCTCCTGTAGACATGCTGGGAGTAGAGAAGCCAAACACAGATACTCAAGTTATTTTAGGTAACTTGAGTATCTCCATTCAACTGTCACAGAAAAGGGAGGGTGGTACAGACCTGACCTAGATCTGTTCCTTTGCTCAGGTCTTTCTCCATTCCTAAATTGCTCCCTCCCGCCCCCAAACCTCGCCTCACTTCTGCTCTCTTTCTTTTAAAAGTAAAAAGTTTTAAGAAGTATTACAGAAGCCACCATTGCTAAAAAGACGAATCAATCCCAAGTAAAACAAACAAAGAGGAAACCAAGAAAGAATTTTTATTTAAATAAATCCCGTAAATTAACTATTTTAACCCTTCAGAAATGCCACAGTGGAAGTATTTCTAACTTTCTTAAAGATATGGTTGTGTAGCAACAGAAATGTGGCCTCTGCTTCTAATTCTAATGACTAATGAATATTTGAAACAGTTTTCCTTATTTCCACTTAATACAGTTGCAAATAAATACAAAGTAATATTAAATGCCTTAAGTTCATAAATTAAGCAGACCGGAAGGTGAGAAAGAAAAGCCTACCTTAGATCCCTGCACCCTACGAAGAGGATTGCTGCTTCTTGCAACTTAAGCCTTCAGACTTGAACTGAAACCGTAACTGAGATACGGTTGACGTCACCTAAACTTTGGGACTCCTAGGTTTCTTTCTCTCAGTGTTTCTGTGAGGACTGTTCTGTTTAAATTCATTTTGTTTTCTTATGATCAGATTTATCAAGTTAGTAGAAAGTTCATTATGTTTGTTCATAGTAAGTATTTTAATGCAGGGAGGGTAACTGAACAATCTCTGCTGTGAGTCCCTTAGGCTATGTCTACGCCTAAAAGCTTAGTTTAGACTTGCTTAGTTCAAAGTTAGTTCAGACTAAGCATGTCTTTTTAGTTCAAACTAACTTTAGTTCGAACTAATCACTAGTTTGAACTTAGCTTGAACTAGCACAGGGGTGTCCAACCTTTTTGGGTGAGGGGCCACATTGCAAATCTTTTCTCAGTTGGGGGGGGGGGGGCTGGTAAGAAAATTTTTGATAGCTAAGACATACAAATCTTTATTAATGAACTTTAATAAAATAATGATTAATGTGATATTTGGCATTGCTTTTGCTTGCACAAATTGCCAATGTCTGCCTGCACAGTTGATGTAGCAATACAGAGTATTCCAGAAAGCCCTGGCCAGCCCCAGCTCCCAGACTCTTGTGGCAGCATTCGGTGGGCCAGATAAAAGCCCTTGATGAGCCAGATTCTGGCCCTCGGGCCACATGTTGGACAAGCCTGAAGATGTCTACACTGTGTTAGGGCAAAATCAAAATTCAAATTAGTTCAAACTAACTGTTCAAACTAACTAAAAATTCTTTAGTTTGAACTTGGCAAAGGCTAGTGTAATCAGGGTTCAAATTAGTCTGGACTAATTTGTTAGTGTAGACATAACTGAAGAGAATCAGCTTCAAATGCAAGATAGCTGTAGATCATTCTGACCTCAGATACTCTCACTTCAGTGTGCGCCGAGCGCACCTCTCTGCCCTGTAATGCAGATGTAAAAGTTGGGCTGTGCTAAGGCAATGCCCTGAGCTCAAAGCCCATCCCCAAGAGCCACAAGGACATTCAGGTGAAGCTGGGTCCTCAGAGAGCCTCAGGTACTTCAGGTCCCCCTTTCTCATGCACCCAGGCATGAGGAGCCATGAGCACAACCGCCCTTGTCAGACAGTCTTATGCATCCTTATTGCTTGAGTACTGCTGATCCAAGAAAACAGTTTTGGTAAACCAGTTCCTGGCTGTTTTCCTGTAAATGGAGTTTGTTGACCAAGCAAGTCCCGAAGGCCCTGGACTTGACTGGAGGTAGGAACTGAAATAGAAAACAGAAGTTTAACTAACTGGAAAGCACAATGTGAAACTGAATTATAAATAGATGAAACTATGTAAAAGTTAATTTTTTTCTATGAGAAGTTCCTCAAATCTGGTGCACAGCATAGGACCTACAGGGACCAGCAATCTCTGAAGGAAGAATATATGTTGGTTCTCTGAGGTGAAAGGTACATTGCTGTCTGTGTTTGGAACTTGGGTGCAACCTTTGAAAGAAGGGCTTGTAACAGGAGCAAATGCACTGAAATTGCTTGTTGAACAGTTTGTCAAAAATAGCAACTGGGATTTTTACACACAAAAATTCTGGGTGTTTCGCATGATGGCCAAAATTTTCAAAAGTGGCTAGTGGGTTGGAGGTCCTGCTTGACATATTGACCTGATTTTCAGAAGGTGCTGAGCACTTGCCCCCTGGTGATCAGGCCCCTCTAAGAGTCTCCAGTTAGGCCTCTGAAAACTGAGGCCCCCACAGCCACTGATCACTTTTTAAAATCTTATGCTTAACATTTCCCAGCCATACACTTTCTGACAAGAATTCAAGCAGTTCACACTGGTCTGTGAATCTCTTCTGTTATAGGTAATGCATGACATGCACTTTCTACTGGTGCAGGTGACCACTATGGATCTTGCAGACATTGTGGAGGCAGAAAGTTTGAACTGATGGAAAACTTTCTGATCTGCTCAGACAGTCTTCAGCTGGAAAGGCTGGATCTTACTGACACTGTGGAGGCAGAAGCAGAATCATGTGAACATGGTCTGGGGAGTGATATCCAGGAGGTGCTGCCTGAAGAAGGGTTGAAATGCGGAACTGGGCAGTGAGGGAAAGTGGTGAGACAGAGCCACACAGAGAGAGCTATGAAACCAAGGCTGCAAGTTGTAAGGAGATGATACGCATAAAAGGTGTATTTCACCATACTACATTTCCCAGCCTTTCACTTTCTGATGTGAATTCGAGCAGTCACTCTGGTCTGTGAAGCACTTCAGCTATGTCCACACACACGCAGTTAAACTGATTTAACTTAAATTGATTTAATAAAATCACTATAAAAATCATTAAATTGATTTAAGCTAAATTGATTTAACAGATCCACACCAGAAAGTCAAATCGAACTAACATGTCCAAGGATGGGACTTGCTAGTTCGATTTAGGAGAGGGGCACATCATGGGAGGTGTGGCAAGATGGCCCCCAGAAGGGTCATACCCCCACCCAGTGTATGAATAGAGGAAGGCACTCTGGGAAGGAGAAGGGCAAAAGTGTTAAATTGAAACAACTGTTAAATCAAAATAACATGTCCACACTGTGTTATTTCAATATAACGGTTACAATCTAAGCATCATTTTGATTTTAAATGAGGTTTTATTGAATCAGTCTAGCTTTCCTTCTTTTGAAATGATGGAGCTCGTCATTTCAAAACAAGAAAACTCATGTGGCCCAAAGCTTTTTAAAATTGAAATAACCAGCGTTATTTTGATTTAAAACTTGTGTGGACATACCCTTTCATTCTTACAAGTAAGGCATGCCGTGCACTTTCTACTGGTGTAAGTGACAAGGTGCAAGGCAACACAGGCCCGCAGAGCTAAAATTTGCTGTGGTAAAAAACCAGAAGTGACAGAAGGGAATCGAAGAGAAGAAGATGCACTTGGAGAGCAAGGAAAGGGAGGTGATGTTAGCAGCAACATTTATGATAGATTGAGGTGGGCCAATGTAAAAGCAGGGACAATGGAGGGATTTTGATGCAGTGGTTAAGAAACGAACACTGGAACAGATTCAGAGGTGCTCCTTCCTCAGAAAGCCTCTAGAGCATGGCTTCTTAAGTTACGGGTCATGACCCAAAAATGGGTTGCCATGCCATTTAGGGTGGGTCACCATGATCCTCTTTAATAAATTTAAAAGGAAATACATTATTAATTCAAAACTGAACCATGGCTTGCAAAGCTGACTCGCAAACTTAATCTGGATCCCGGCCAAAAAGGGTTAAGAGCCCCTGCTCTAAAGCCACCTCTCCAAAAGCCCCAGCACACATGTGTAGCAGGGATATTCTGGGATGGGCAGAGACATGACCGGGGCATTCTTACATCTCAGCAATGGCTCCTAGGAACCACTGAAGCAGGGCACAATTAAGGCAGCCCTGAGTGTATGACTCCCCTCTGCACCAGCTGCAGCACCATGACGGGATGAATCTGGCCAAGGGCTGTAGCTGATGGTGGGGGGTGTGTGTGACAAAGAACAGGTTATTTTTCATTGAGGTTACACATGAACAGTGACACGTCACAACAAGATCCTGGATGAGAAGCACTTCAGTACCATGGGGTGACATTCTGGGGACCCCCCAGATCTGTGAGGGTCCATCACCATCCATCCCTGACCTGGAGGCCTTAGTACTACTGGTGTGGCTCCGAGTTCTGGCATCAGTAGCCAGCCCACAGGTATAAAGGTCTGATCCTGGCTTCCAGCAGCATTATTGTCCCTGTAGGGTGACCCCCAGCAGACCTTCCAGTCCCAAGTGTCCCCAAATTCACCTACCTCGAGTTCTTAACTGCCTGCATGGGACTTTTCCCCTTTTCTGGGAGTTAGCCTTGGTGGTGGGGGAGGCAGCCCCTGATTGTCTGGAGACCACCATGCTGCTGGGAGGAGGAGATAAAACTTTACAGGAAGACAGTCTTTATGTACACAATCTATAAATTCCTCACCATCTTCTGGGTAAATCTCTACTAGTGATTGTGTAACCCATATATATGCCTAAGAAGGTGTGATCTCTTTTAGGGATCTCTTTTGGCTGAGTTATGTTGCTGGGCAGATTCGGCTGCCCAGAAACCAGAAGTTTCTGATAACTTGGAGTAGTGGTAGAAGCGTTTTGAGCTTGCTCCACAAGTTTTTTCTATTGCTGCTGGAGTCAGATGCCTGAGAGAAGCCTGTGAGCAGCATCAGTCCTGAAAGGAGCAACTACAGAGAGCTGTAGAGTTCATGTGCTCAGTGATTGAAAGGAGCTGAAGCAGAAGTGGACTGCAGGATGTTTTCTCCCTGCTTTGGACTATTTTGCAGGGGCGTTTTCACCTGTGAGACTGAGAGCTGGATAACCAGTAAACAAAGTGTCTGGTGCTGGTCTTGCAGGAGAAAGAAAGGCCTGCATGGGATTCCCCTGAAGATTCCTGCTGCCAGAGAAGAAGAGGATTGCTTTTACTTTCCATTCAAGCCTCAAGGACTTGAGCAAAAACTGCAAATGAGATAACAGTGACTCCACCTCAACTTTGGGACGCTTGGGTTTCTTGCTGTTTTGTTTAAATTTAGTTTGGTTTATTAGGATAAGGTTTGTTAAGTTAGTTAATAAAGTTTATCGTTATGTTTATTCTAAGTAGTATTTTGTTGTAGAATGGTAACTTCGAGCAATCTTTGCTGTGAATCTTGTACAGACTGGATCCTGGCTCTCCAACTGCTTTCTTCAGGGGTTTCACTCTGTTAAACACTGGAGAGGGGCTAATGAATGGGTTCTAGCCCACCTTATAAGGTTACAATTGCAAATTATAGAACGTTACAAGCTTTCAGAAGAGGCCTTGCTCAACATTATCATACACAATGACACTATACATAATTGGTTGATTCACTTGGTTGTTCTTTGGGGTTCAGAGCTCCTGTTCTGCTCCAGAAAAGCATTTTATCAAACTAGCTGCATTCTGCACCAGGTGAAGCTTGTGAGAGGCGTGAAAGTACAGCAGATGCAAGTGCCCACTAGCAATTCAGTCTGGAAATGAGGAGAAACCTTAATACTCAGGGAGATACATGTTCTGTTCCCAGCACCCCACTGCATGGTTCACTGTTTGGAACAGCCCAGTCTATGGTCTCTCTTGGGTTGCATCTTTATGTGGCTCTGAAAAAAGAATAGCTGCGAAACTCACTCCAAATACAATGAGAGTCCTGTGGCAAATTCATTTGGGCATAACCTTTTGTGGGCCCCCATAGGTGTCACCTGGTACAGAATGCAGCTAGTCACTTTCTTGGTGGGAGTTGTGAGTTTGGGGGGGGGGTGACACACTCATCTATGACACCCATGCTCTGTGCCAGTGTCTGCTTCACTTCTGGGTGCAGTTCATAGAGTTCATGTGACCAGTCAGTCTCTGGTCTGGATGGATCCTGGCTACCCAGGGATGTCCTCTGGGTGAGTTCTCACAGGTATGATCAGCTGAGGAGATGAAGCTGAGCACTGCCACCCTGGGTTCCCAGTTATCTGCAGAAAATTTCTGACATCACAGTGTTAGGCAAGCTTAGAAGCTGTGCCTAACAGCTTCTGAGGGGAAGGCAACTAATCTGCATGGGTTTAGTATTTGCATGAGCACAAAGAACATATTAGCATAAATACACCATGGGTGCAGGGCATAATGGGTAATGGTATTTGGGGTTGATCTGATCACAAATCTGTCAATAGCTATAATTCTACTGAAGGGAAATATGAAATACTGTCTTTTGTGATATGCTACTTTCTGATTGTTCCAAACCTGTTTGTGTTAGTTAAAGGGTAAAAGATACCCTTAGCACAAAAGAAAGTTGTAAGAGAGGTCACTGCCTGTTCCAGCCTGAAAACTCAAGATAGGGGTGGGAGTGCATAGCCCAGTCTGGAGCTATGCTTGAGGCATTCACCTCACTCCCTGGCTCCACTGTCAAATGATAGATCTGACTGGGATTCTTTTGAGGCCTTTCTTTGTTATTTTAATGGAAGAAGCTGTTACCAGCTACTTGAGGTTTAAGAGCTGAATTCACTGAGAGAGGCAAACTCTCTCTCTGAGCTGAAATCACTAAGAGAGGAAAATCTGGGGGCTTGAGCTGGTTGGTGCTTTAATGTTATTTGGAAACCCCTAGATATAGAACCCGGCCCTTGTTCTGCCAGCTTGCTCTGGCAGAAGGCTTACAACAGCAATTTTGCAGTGTGTGCCTCTGACAATGTGAGTTGGAGCCCATGAAGGGGCATGCCTGAAGAAACCTGTTAGTCTGTAAGGTGCCACAAGACTCTCATTGTTTTTGCTGTATATGGACTAACATGGCTGCCCCTCTGGAACTAATCACTCCAAATAGCTTTTCTATAAGCATTTGCTGACCAAGCACCTTTGCTTCCCAAACCCAAAATCCTGACACATACAGAAACTGAAATCTGTTTCCATCACTAAGTACGAAAGCACAAGAAGTCATATAAACCCAGAGCTTTTCTGGTAAATTTCCAGCAGCCCAGGAGACAGCACAGAAATCAGAGCCAGCCACAGGCTCTGAGGGGAGAACCAAGAACATTCTGCAAGCTGAGTGGGCAGCACCAGGTATGTGTGTATCTGAAGTCTGGCTACGGTGTTTGACCAGAGAATCTGGGGTGTTGACAATTGTTACTGGAAGCTTTAACTTGTACAGGGACTAAATGCCAGCCAGGAACTACAGAGTGCTTGATGGTTAACTAGGTGGTCTCTGGTTATTTTTATTTATTTTTTAAGCACAATAATATTGTTTTAGTAGGTCCTCATAACAATAGAAGAACAGACGGAGTTGGTCAGACCAATGATCCATCTAGCCCAATATCCTGTCTGCTGACAGTGGCCAATGTCAGGGGCTTCAGAGGGAATAAACAGAACAGATAATCATCAAGTGATCCACTTTAGGGGTTCTCAACCTTTTCAGGGTCACAACACAGCTGGGAGGCTTCCCAGCTGTGTGTGACACACCAAGGCTCCTACCCATCACCTAGTAAAGGCTCCCCTCCCCTCCCTTCAGGGATGAGCAGGGCAGGCTCCAGTGCAATGCCAAACAACATGTTCTGGCAGATTTTGTTACTCTGGTTGGACAGTAACAAAATCTGCCAAAACATGATTTTTGGCACTGCACCAGCACTAAGGCTGGGAGTCTCCCAGGGCTGCAGAGACCCCTGAAGCCTTGGGACTGCCCTCAGACCCAGTGCTGCCAACTCCTCTGTAAGCAGCGCCATCCCTAGGGTAGGGCAAGTGGGGCAGCTGCCCAGGGTCCTGTGCTTTGGGGAGACCCATGGAGCCTGCACTGCTGCCACCCCATGCCAGGGACCAAGCGAGTCAGCAAAAAGCGGTGGCCCGGTTCAGCGCTGCCAGTCCATCCCCCCTAGCCATGTTCAATGCTTTCGGCTCTGTGGCAGAGCAGCAGAGAGGGGACAGGAGGCAGCACAGAGCCTGTACTGCTAGCCTCCCAGCCGCACTACCTCCTGCCCCCTCCCTGCTGCTCCAGCACAGAGCTGAAAGCATTGCACATGGCCGGGGGGGATTGTGGACTGGCAGTGCTGGAACCAGACCGCCACTTTTCACCAGCTCACCCAGTCTCAAGCTCCTCTGGGCCAGCCAGCCCTGCCCCTCACTGCTGGTGGTGGTGGGGGGGGGGTGAGTGGGGGCCCCACAGAGGGCCATTTCCCTGAGGCTCCACACCTCCCTAGGGATGGCCTTGTGTCTGTAAGGGTGCACATACTTAACACTGGATTACAAAAGAATCATCTCTGCTGTCTCCACAGCACACTGGAAAAACCTTGTTAATTGATCCAGTCATAAACTGTGCTAATTGACTCATTTATAAGAGAAAGTGCTCTGACCACATATAAGGAGATGCTTGGTAAAGCTGCCTGCTGCATTTGTTCTTGACCACTGAAAAAAGCCACTTCTCTTAAAAAGCTATCACAGGAGCTGAGCTGGAGGTGGAAAAGAAGAAGGAGGAGGAAGAGAACATTCTTTGAGGTGAAGGAGCAGTTCACTCCTCCATGATCTATTGTTTCAGGCTGTTTTTGGCTCCACAGGGTGTGCTCCTTCATCTGAGAATATCCCATTGAGATAAATAGGCCACTTCACACCTCTCTGAGCTGCCTGTGCTGCAGAGGGAACACATGAACCTCTCCCCAGACATGAAGCTCAGAAGGGGTCAGGATGCTGTCACCACACTCATGTTTCTTTCTGCCTCCAGCTGTTTGAAGTCCTTGTCTAAGATAGCATTTATCCTGGCATTAGGTTTTCTGGCATATGTGCTGTGTGTACAGTGCTATGTCAGTGGGAGAGCATTTACCCACCAACAGAGTGACCACTGCTCACTTTGGGGGTTTAGTATGCTGGAAGGAGAATGCTCTCCAGTTGACATAACACAGCTACACGAGTGCTCTTACAGCAGCACAGCTGTACAGACACAACAAGTTGTTAAATGGAGACTAGCCCCAAGAGACACAGTGGGAGGGAAAGCAGATTTCCTCTGAGGAAGAGACCAAGAGGTCAGGTACTGAGCGATGGCTTTGTGAAATGTGTTCACCCACAAGTGATGCGGTGTTTTCATCTTTTATCATTTTTCCATGAATTCGTTCCAGACTATAATCATTGTCTGGTTTCTCCCAAACCATGACAGATGTTGCCTGAACTACTCCCCTCTTCTGGCCTTCAAACATCACCTCCCCCCAACCTTACTTAACCCATCATCCTACATCACACATCCAGGACCCATCAACTCACAGCAGAACCAGACCCTGCCAGAACAACAGATGCAAGAGCTGTAAACAGGTCTCCTCTGCTACAGTGAGCAACACTCCCCCCAACACACCTTTTGAGATCCATGGTGTGACATGAGTCTCCCAGGATAACTTCCTGAATCTGCAAAAATAAGGGCAAGCTGCAAAATCAGGGGCCAAACCCATGAAACAATGTTGGGTGATAGTTAAACCAGGCAGTGACAAAACATGCTTCTGATTCCACACTTTGGTCATCACCAAGCATAACAAAATAGAAACAGCCCCCTTTTTTGCACATCAGCTCCTCCAGTCCCCACAAACCCACTGGCTTTCTTAAAGAAATAGGTTCTCCTGATCACAAAGGGCTAGCCACATTATCCTGAACAATATAGGCTTGGATCTTACTCAAAATACCACATTGCCAACCAATCCTTTAGTAACTACAACTAAATGTTTAATATAAACAGAAAAGAAACAAAATATGAGATGTTAAAGGGTCAAAATGAATGACATACATACAAAAGATTCAGAGTCCATAGAAAGCAAGTCCTTGAAGAACTTGGAGTTTGCAGGTTAGTCCAATTCTTCCGGTAGACACCTAGCACCTGGGCAGGTCTCAGTCCTTTGTTCAGTCCCAGAAGAATAGTTCCAGAGGAGGGTGTTGACCACAGGTTGCAGACTGAAGACAAAATGGAGATGGGGCCGCTGCCTTTTATCCCCTCTGGTTTTCCCCATGTTCTGCAGAGTCCTTGACAAATCAAAATGGAGTATAATCACATGGTCAGTCTGGGTGACTCATCAAACAGGTTTCTTCCTACTCTCACAGTAGCTGGGAGCTTCCTTAAAGGGCCATTAAGAGGACAATGGTTTTGCAGATACCCAGTCTGGAAGTGTCCTAGAATCAAATAACTTGGAACACAAATAGAGCAAACATATTCCTAACTTTGAATACAGATGTGACACCTACCTATAAACCATACAGTCATTCCCAGCAGATTGGTACCAAACACGGCACATCACATACAGATTATTGCAAATATGGAATATTAATATGAAAGATAATCCTAAACAATCCCCCAAACCCAGACAGTGAGTGTCACATGGTGTGTTTCAGATTGGGAGTTTGGTTTAAGCACCACCAGTCAGTGTTTGGAGAGTCTTGACTCTGAGTTTTGCAGCTTGCCTTGATTTTTGCATATTCAGATGGTTATCCCAGGACATCCAGGTTACGCTCAGCAAGTCTCACTGTGCATCCCCACATGTTCTCCCCAGTCATGTGCCCCTCCCTACCATCACTTCCTCACAACCAAGGGAAATTTACAGCCTTCCAGAGCGTTGAGGGCACCAGTAGTTAAATCTCTGAAAACCAGGAAACCCCGAGTGATGATTCACACCAGCGCCACACTTCAGCTGTGACTGTGCCTCCTTTGAGTGATGTTCCAACGCAGCTAACAGATACCATGATGTACTATCTTTCCAGATGGTGGGGAATGCTGCAGGAGTGTAGCACATGGGGACAGCAGAGGAAACTCTCAGACTGTGTCCACATGAAAAGAACAGCAGGCCTAGTGAACACTGTCTGGTGACACCTGACCAATACTTGCCACACTGTCTATTCTATACAGACCAACCCAGAGTGGCCAGACATTACTCACTGTTGCCCTTAGGAGCAGTGGTTAAAGTATAGTTTGACGGGCCTTGGACCCCTCCTAATCTCTGGGTCCCCTTCCTGTATTGTCTGTGCCCCCTTCATGCATATGTGGGCCCCAACCCAGGTAGGCATTTACAACCACTTATCAGTACCATTCGTATCTGTTATCACTCCATAAAAAAGGGCTATCGCTCCATAAAAATACTGGTCCCGATCCTGGCCTCACACACCACGACTCCTGGGCCAGGACATTCCACTCAATTTTTCTATTTTTTGGGGGGCCCAGAATTCTGGCCCCTCAAATTTGTGGGCCCTGAAACTGTGTGCTGGGGCCTTCCTGCTTAATTTAACCCCTGCCCTTAGAAATCCCCTTGAAACATCACCTGCGCTTACTGCTGCCTGGGAATACATGGCCATCTCTGTGACAATTCCCCACAGGAAGAACAGACTTTGGTGTTCCTCTGCTTGCTCAGTGTGATGCTGTCTAGGTCTAGGGCACTGTTCATTAATATTTCATATTTGCAATAATCTATATATCATATACCATGTTTGGTATCAATAGAAAGGCTGTAATCTGCTAAGAATGATTATATGGTTTGTATGTAGGTATCAAGCCTGTATTAGAAATTAGAAATCTATTTGGTTTAGGTTAGGGGTTAGGGTTAGGGTTAGGGTTAGGGTTAGGGGAAAGAATCTGTCCCCCACTGAAAGATGAGGCAGATATTGAGGGATTTTTGTATACATTTGAAAGATGAGGTCCATAAAATCCCTGATGAGAAAAGGATGCCTGTTCTCCTCACCAGACTGTCTGAGAGGGCCAAAGAGATATTTAATGCTATGGAATTGAATGATGCATTAGATTATGGAAAGTTTAAAGAAACTGCATTGCAAAGGTTTAAAATTACTTCTGAGTCTTACTGGTTAGAATTTAGAAATGATAAGAGATCTGACAATGTTACCTATACTGAAATGGCTCACAAGCTACTGGGGTATTTGAAAAAATGGATTATGAAGGCAGGCACTGATGGCAGTTATTACAAGGTGGTTAATTTGTTTGCCAAGTAGCAGCTCCTGCAAATAGCTCCCCACTATATCAAGGCAGCTGTGCTTCATAAGAAGCCCAGTACCATTTTGGAGGCAGCTGAAATTGTCGATGATTTCATTCAGAACAGGAACCAGGACAAGTACAAGCCTCAAGAGAAAAACAGCTTCTACCCCTCACAGGCTAGGAGAGAGGATGGGCCCAAGAATAGGATTAGCCACACTGTGGCTAGAAAGACTTATGTTACCACAGAGGCTAAGACCTCTTCCCCAGGGGGAAATCCAGCTTTGTGTTATCTGGGGAGGGGGGCAGGCCACATAAGGGCAAACTGCCCCAACCAGGGGAGCGGGAATGCTTTAAGGTCAGCATCCCCCAGAATAATGTCCATTCAAATGCTGTCATTCTAGACAAAGAAGGGGATGCTGTCGCTGTGTCAGACTCTCCAGTTAGGTCTGTGGCATATGTCAATGCAACCACTTTATTGTTCCCTGAAGTGGGAAACAAAAGGAACCTCACCAGGGTTAGGGAGATGGAGACCTGGAGGGGCAATCAGGAATTTATGAAGGGGGCCAGAGTCAATGGGATTATGTGTACTGGGTGGAGGGATTTCGCCTCAGAAATCAACCTGGTTAAAAGGGAATTGGTTTGGGAGGAGGACTACCTGCCAGGTCAGGATGTGACCCTAGTGGCACTTTCTGAATATGTGACAAAGGTCCCTTTAGCTAAGATCCATTTGGAATGGGAAGATTTCAGGGGTGACGTGGTGGTGGGAGTTCGGGAGCTTCTCCCGGCAGACATTCTGATTGGAAATAATATTGTGGCTGTGGATGGCAGTATTGAGGTCAGAGCCTAGCCACAGGTAAAAAATAAATGTATGTCTTCTGTGTTACCTGAAGTCAACAGGGAAAGTGATGAAGTAAAGATGCCTGATTCTAAGTGGTCTGTGATTAACTAGGAATGCTGTAACAATCAGGAAAATGTCTCTAGCTCTAAAACTGTAAAGAACAGCAGCTTGCCCAGGCAAAAGGTTAGTTTGTCTGGTAAAAGACAAACTGTCTCCCAATACTGGTCTGTTGGTAATAATGTGCCTGGTAAAAAAGACATCCCTCTTTCCCAAAGTAGGTCCACAAACAGCCAGAAGGCCCGGGACAGGGAGCAGAGAACATTAAAAGGTTTGTCTGGAAAGGACAGCAGTTTATCTGCTAGTAAAGTATTTGTCCCTAGTTTACTGTCCGTGAACAGTAGGGAGCAAGGAGTTTCTATAGGTATGTCTGGGAAAGGCAGCAAAGCGTCTGCTGGCAGAGAAGTGGCCTCTCAGGATTTGTCATTTGGGCCAGAGGTAGTTCTGGTTTCAACTGAAACTCAGGAATAGAATGATCCCAAACCTGTGCCTGCTGGGGTTACTGGTTTGCTCTTCGAGGGGCTATCCCAACCTCCAAGCATTTGACTGGGAACAGCCATGTGTGCTGGGATGAGGAGGAGATGGCAGTTACAGAAGATTGGACTGGTGAAAATAGCAATGTATCTGCTGGTAGTGAGTTTGTCTCTCTGGATTTGCCTATTGTACCTGAAATGGTTCTGGTCTCAACTGAGACTCAGGGAGGGAGAGTTTGTGAGCCTGGGTCTGCTAGGTGCAATGATTTGGCTATGGGGGGACCTACCCTAATCCCTGAAAGTGCATCTGGAAACAGCCAAGGAGGCTGGGATGATCAAGAGGGGATTTCAAACTGTTTGGATGTTAAGAATAGCGGTTCACCTGCTGAAAGGGTTTCTGTCACCAATATTTTATCTGAAGAGCAGGCAAAGGATGTCCTCCAGTCCATGTTTACTGAGGACATAACAATTGTCTCAGAGTTAAATCTGGATCTAGGTGAAGCCCAGCAAGAATCTGTTCGTGCTCAAGGAAGCAGTGCTTTACAAAGACCCTTCTCTGGACAGAGAAAGGGTGGACTTTCTGTGGGAAAAAATTGTTGCTTGGGGCTGCCTCAGGAGGAGTAAGGTCTCCTGATGGCTTTTGCAAGCAGTTTGCTGCAGCAGGAGGGTGTGGAAGTAAAGGGATGGAATTATCTCCTCAGGGGTCCCTGTCTGCAGCACCATCCAGCAATCTGTGTGTTAAGAAATTTGGGGAAAATTCTGATTGCCAACGTGTTTTACCTGTAGATAGATTCACCGACTTGGTTTTTGAAGGATCTAGTGTGGATACCTTAGAAAAGGTTTGAAATGGAGTGGAAATTGATGAAAAGCTTAAACAGCCCTGTAACCAAACAACTACACTTGGTCAGTGTTTTGGAGAGGCAGTGGTGTTAAAACCTGAGTGCGTCCATGAAGCCGACTCTGTGAGTGAGCAGATAATGCCTCAGGATCAGGAGATAATTGGGCAGCTGTAGCTTCAGAGCAGGGCAGCTGTGCAGTTGATGTCTTGAACATGTAATGGGGAGCTGAAAAGCTTTTATACCGAATGTTTTGGAAGTATATTGCAGTCTTTTTGTGGATTCAGATACAACTTGGTAGGGTTTCCAGATACCAAAGCATGGAAAGGAGGACAGGGAATACAAAAAGGAGGACATTGGGGAGGACACACAAATATCTGGGTCCCCTTCACCCACCCAACCACCCTAGCTACTGCCCCACTCCCCCAAATGCTTGTCCCACAGATCACCAAACTCCAGAGAAATCTGTCTAGCCCCTAATTACCGTGTGAGATGAATTGGAAGAACAGCAGCTCAGGAATATCAAATGAATGGCTTAAGTATTTTTCATCTTCATATTAAAGTAACCATAAAGCCATCCACTATATGGAGTCACAAAATTAAGTATTTAGTATTTGTATCAAGGTGCAAGGAGAATCACACTGCAGAACTCCTATCCAGATTGATATTTTTACATTGTGAGTTGCAAATGGATGCAAACCTCCAATAAATTTAATGTAGTAATTATGGACAAGATTAAAATCAGTTTTAACATAGTAAGTTCCTTCACAGAATTCACTCTCATTGTTTGACATACAGAGGGACAGGCCTTTGACTACATTAGTCTAGCAGAATTTGAAGTGTTGGCTTGTAAAGGAAAAGTAATTTCTGTGGACAGCATTTTCGCCAGGACTTCAAATTAGGCAGAGTGTAGGGGGAGGTTTGGGGAGGTGTAGGGGGTGCTTACTAATTTGGTCTAACACTGTTACTGGCTGACAACTGGGCAGGTGCAGGAAGGGTGTAGGGAAATCCCTGTCTGTAGGTTGTTAGCTTCAGTTTTGAGCCTCACTGTGCAGTATTACCAAAAAAAAAAAAAAAAAAAAAATCACAGACAAGCTGTTTAAGGTTTGCACACACAGGAAAGGAGAAATCAGAAGATGTGAGAGCTGCTGGGTTTTATGTGCAGACCTGCCTGAAACAACCTTTTACCTAAAATGCAAATTTCTAGAGACATCATATCCTACTATGTCCGCCATAAACCACAGAGGGATATACATCTATTTTATGACCATTTACATTTTCTTTTATTTTTATGTGAAATACACATCAAATAGGGGCAGGGGAAGTAGAATTAGATATTTGCCAACTATCAGATGCTCCACCCAAGAGGACAGCACCTATTCTTAGCTGCAATGATCAGTTTTTTTCCTAAATATACCAAAAGAAACACTCTCCCTAAAAATAAAATACAAGGAAGGACAGAATATATAAGCAAAAGGCAAAACCAAGCTGGCTGTTTTCTGTGATTTGATAAACTACTAACAAAGGGACAAATATTGTAATCCTTGCTCAATCAAATTTCCCACTGACTTCATCTAAAACTATAGGATCTGGCCCAGCCCAGCAGCTACTTTAGAATGTATAATACTTGCACATCAGTGTATCTTAATAAAATTTAAAGATACATCTATAGTAGATTAATCTCATCTTAGAAAGAAGAAGCAAACTGAAAAATCACATTGAGGAAAGGAAAATCATATGCATTCAAACATCCTCACAATTTGAAGTGAACTTTCCTTGACCACTAAATAAAAGTTTTGTTGCAAAAAGCCAAAGTCCATGAGGAGAAACAAAGATCTGGCTTAGCTGAGTCATTAGAGCAGTGTTTCGCAGCCCGTGTGCCATGGAGCACAGGTGTGCCACAAATTTTTTTGGAAAACTACTCAAAGAACTGTGGAGTGGCTCACTGGCTCATGAATATTCATAGGTTCATTTGGAAACTATATGGTGATGCATTTTAAAGAAACCCTGCTAAGGGCACAGGAAGATACAATTC
>VOCP01052125.1:0-11472 GCA_007922195.1 Podocnemis expansa
TTTTTTTTTTTTTTTTGGTGAGTTTTTCATTTGGATTGCTACACTATTATGGTACATAATTTCCAAATTTAAGATGAAGTTGATTCTAAACATTCTTCCAGGAGTGTACAACTGTATACATACATTTGATTTTTTTTTTTTTTTAATTTCAAAGGTCATTTAAAAAAAAAAACCTCACATTTTACATTTGTGTTTTTAAAGGGACACTGGCATGTAGCATAGCTTCAGACTGGATGTTAAAATCATTATATCCAATACAGAATGCCCTCCACATTCTAAACAGCTATGCCATGGTTTGAATTATCCACTCTAAGAAACTTTTTTAAAAGCCAGAACTGACCTGTAGTATTTTTGCTGTGTTGCTGCAGAGACAAATGTACTTCCCAGGAGTTAAAAACATCCTGTTCCCAGAAATGTTTGCAACACCACCAAAAATGCTGGCTAGGCACACAAGCAGCAAACAAAGCAAATTACAGTCTTGTTACCCTGAGGTGGAGGGGTGGGGACAGACATGAGGAAAGTGGAAGTTGCCAAGTGGAAAAGGAGAAAAACAAAAGAGGAAGCTCCATTACTGTCAAGCCTCCAACTAGTGTTATAGATAGGCAGAAGTAAAATAAAGTGTTCGGTAGCGTACCTTGTTTCTTTCTGTATTTGCTTCTTATAGATCAGTGGCCTAAAGGAAGGTGTCAGCTATTTATTCCGTGTGCGAGCAACAAATCAGGCTGGTGTTGGGAAACCATCTGATACTACAGACCCTGTCATAGCAGAAACACGGCCAGGTTTGTTTACACACTTGTTTTGCATCTAAATAAACTAGATTTACATTTGTCAGGCATGTTCATAAGCAAAGAATACACACAAAGGAACTGATCCATCTGTCCTTCAACGTATTACCAATGCGCCAAGCTCTTTTCCTAGAAAGGATGGCAGTTGAGTGCAATTCTTTACCTCTTTTTTAAAATAGATTTTCTGACTAAGCTTGGATAGCTGTACTATAAATACACATTAATACTGGAACACACAAATACAGTGGAATAATATTTGAATGCAATTGCATATAAATATGTAAACATAAGGCCCAATTGTCTCCCTAGTTGGATCAGTGCATGGAGTGTACCTTGCACATCTGGTCTGTCCAACCCATGGCTTGGGGGACAGAAAGCAGCCCACCAAAGGTTGCTATCCAGCCTGCTGAATGCAGCAGCAGTCCTCCCCCATGCCCAACAGGAGCCAAAGAGCAGTCCCTTCCCTCTTGGCCTGTCCCAGGCAGGAGCAGCCCCTTCCTTCCACTCCAACCCCATGCACTGCCCTGCATTGCACCATCTGGGACTCAGAAGCAGGGGCAGTTGTGGGAGATCAGCCACTTCTGGCTGGAAGGGGCTGCTGCTGTAGCTGCAGGCTGTGTAACTTGTGCCACTTCCCTCCCCTTGGGAAGCTAACCACCCCCTTTCACCCAGTGCCTCGCTCCCACTCTCCTGCTGGCCAAGCCCAGCAGGAGTTCAGGCCAATCTAGCACTCCTGGAGCCTTCACCCTACAGCGGCCCCAGCCAGCTGGGATCCCACAGAATGGCAGCTGGCTATGAGAGCCTGGCTGGGGGATGCAGCCTCTCCTTTCCATCCAGGCTGGCTGCTGGAGGCAGGTACTGTGTGAACCAGAGCTCTGAGTTCCCTCCTTCTCCTCTCTTCCCCCCATTTCCAGACCGGTTCATTTGGGTACCTGTCCAGCGGTTATCACGGGGCAGGAAGAGAAAGCCATTTCCCCAGCCAAGCCCCCCAGGCAGGAGGGTCCAGGGTTGGAAGTGAATCCCCATCCACTCACCCAGCTGCCAGGGAGATCAGCCAAATGGGTGGTGGGGCAGGGTGGGAGAAGGACAGAGAACCCCTTCCACCCTGTAAGTGGGGCAGGGAGTGGGGCGTGCATGGTGACCATGGGCAAGGGGGAGATACATGAGTCACATGACCTGTTACATCTCCTTCCCCTGGTCCTCTCCCAAAACACCTCAATCTGCCAGGACCCTACTAACAAAAATTAATGTTGGTACCTCTACTCCCCTCTCCTGCAATCTTGTGCCAACCCATCAGGTGCAGCAGCAGCCCCCAACCCAATCTGAAATTTGTTCACCAGCTTCCAAGGGAGAAAAAAAATTTAATGTGGCCCCTCATGCTGAAAGATTGGACACCCTCTTCTACATGTAGGCTTTAGTCTTCTCCAGATAGACAGGAGATCACATATCCCTTCTGTCTCTTGACTAGTGAGGGGGGGAGTGGAAGAGGGAAGGCAATGAAAGGACCAAAGAGAATCTATTTTTCTCCCTTTGCACTATCAGTAAATCCTTTCACAAGTTAATGCAGACACTATCTTTAAGTGAAGTTCCCAGGGCAGCTGCTGGCTGGAGAAACATTTGCAACATGTCTCCAATGAATCCACAAAGCGTAGAGAGCATCAGGGAGCCAAGAACCAATGTGAAGGTGCAGAATTGCTGCACATAGCTGCACCAAGAAGTCCAGTGGATCCATGGGTTTCATATATATCTGTGGTTTTGGACTCTGGACCCCAGCTGTTTCTACAGGACACATAGACCAAACAAAAAAACTTGGAGAAATTCTGTTAGACTTATAGGCTGTGTTTACACTGCAAGCTGAAGTCGACTTAACCTGCCTTAAGTTGACTTAAGCAACACCCAGGCTATATTTAGAATTTATTAAGTCAACTTAAGTTCTTGTTTAAGTCGACTTAATAACTCCTGCCCTGAAAGTTGACTTTAAGCATTTAAGTTGACTTTACATGGCAGGGCCCACCCCATGCCCCACCCTGGCTGTCCCCATCAGGCTCCAGGGCCCCAATCTGGCCTCAGGCAGCAAGGTCTGGCAGCTGGTTCCTGCTGCCTAAGGAAAGAGGCTGGGAGCCCAATCTAGCAAGCCTGCTGGATTGGACCCTCAGAGCTAGATTGGGCTTCAGAGCCAATCAGGACCGGGGGGGCAAGAGGGGGGACGGCCAGTCCAGTGCAGACAAACCCTGAAGTTGACCTTCTGAAGTCAACTTCCAAGGTGCTCCCCCCCACCCCAATATAGACATAGCCACAGAGCTTTCCTCCGTCCAGATGTCTTCCATTGGTATTTCCATATGGGGGGCTGTGGGGACCATAGATTTTAATCTTCTCATAAGAGGTAGTACTGTTGTTAGAGTGGACGCACAAAAGTAAAACAAGACTTTGAGGCTCGTGCAGTTATATATTTTTGTACTGTAAACAAAAAGATCCAAGATGAAAAATGTATTCCAAAATATCTTTCAAATTCATTACAATTTAGCATAAAATAAACATACAGAAGACTGCAATGTAGTAGGACTCTGCCCAGACACAGGGCTTTATGCACAGGGATATGATTGTAGGATCAGGGCCTTAAACTTCACTTATGTGTCCTGCCGGTGATCCTCCTGGCGTAGAGTTAACATACGGACGTGTTGGGGGACTGGCTTTTGGGTAAGGACCTGTCTGGTGCGCTGCTGTGCTCTGGCAATCCTCAGCTGCTAGAATAACTGTTTGAGAGCTGTTGCAGCCAGGAGTAATTTAGAACTGGCTGTTCCAAGTTATCCCAGAACTGTGGACTAATTGAGAGGGAACTGACCCACAGGCAGCCCTGGGGCAGGGTGCATAAAGTAGTATTAAGTTCTTTTTGTCTATTCTCTCATACCACCTCAGACCCTACAATAAGCATAGCTCTGCTAGGCCCAAGAACTGAGCCCACTGTGCCAGTATATTTCTGCTGTTTCACCCTAGGCCTATATACTGTTATCCATCCCAGTTGCTGTGTAGCTGATCAATAGGCAATTTCCAGCTCAACAGGAAAATTTTTGGCTGCATGTTTTGGGAACTGTAAAGCCAAATTTCAGAAATTAATAAAAGTGCCCTGGTCACCCATTCCTCTGTACAGCTCAATCTGAAATGTTTCCGGTGACTATGATCTGGCCTCCTTATCAAAAAGCTCACTCTTTCTCTTCATTGCAATGAAACTCTGAGAGAGATGGGGATAATTCATATTTGATATGAGAGGCTCTATCTTTAATACAGGTCAAGTATTTCCCCTCGTCCTTTAACTTAGGCTAAGTCTAAACTGACAGCAGCAAATTTGCTGCCATCAGTTCGATCTTCTGGGTTCAACTGAGCAATCACTCAAGACCTGCTCAGTTGATCTGGAGTTCAATTTAGTAACTCCAGCTCTTCAAGACGAGTAGTGCTAAGTCAAAGCGAGAACATTTCCCTTTAACTCAGCACAGTGGAGACAGGGAGGTAAGGGAGCATTAGAGAGTTGAAGGGAATTACACAAGATATTTTACCTAGCTTGCATATCTCCCTTTGACTGCTGCTGAAAACAGCAGCAAGTGTAAACAAGGCATGAGACTCAAAATGAGGTGTTGAAACCACCATGGTGTCGGGACAAGGGAAATTTGCATGATATTTTTATATCTACCTCTCCAGTTTCTTTTTTTGGGGGGAGCGTTGATGAGTACCTCTGTTAGATAAAAGCAATAATGTAGAAGCATGCTTTAGTTTCTTGGTGGCATGTTTAAGTATTTAAGGCAGAAGTAAAGCATCAGCAAAATGAGAAAAAATGAACTCATAAAAATACATGCTGAGCTGTATAAACATCACCACTCCTAGAAACTGGGGCACTGCCCCCCTGAAAAAAGTGGAAGGGCCTGGGCTGCATCCCCTTTCGTGCAGTCCTGCCCCTGGACCCGATCCTGTGCTGGGGTCTGATCCAGCTTGTGCTGCTGCCAGCCAGCATAGCAAGCAAGCTGTTAGATATAAATTACCTCCACATTCAACATGGAGTGAAGACCCACCTCTGCAGTCATACAGAAAATGAAGTTCTCTTGGCTGCACAGGTATGCATGAAGGGCAGATCCTAGTATGTTCTGGCACCAGACCTGTTATTCCTTATTCAGTGCCTACCAATGCACACTGGATTGTCTTACCCTTACCAAGGATTGCAAGCACTGGAGTAACAGCCAGTAATCAAGATCAGCTCTTGGTTTCAACCAAGGTGTTGCACTTGGCAGCCAATCACAAAATCCCCACTGGTGTTCACAAAATGTGTCCCACTGGCTGTGGCAGGGCAATATGTCAGACTTGATTAATCCAACATACGTACATGTGAATGAGCCACTAGGAATAAAAACATTACCTGTACAAGTGAGCGATGCTGTAGTGATTCACTTGTGACACGAATATGAACTCTTAATTTCCCATTCATCTCTCTACCTTTCCCAAGAATACTCTTGTGTATCTGGCATTTTATTGGGCACTCGTATTTTATTTGAAAAGTAGTTTTGCCCTATGTAATGAACACTATAATCACCCCTTACTATTGAAGGAATGTTTTTCCAATAGTTTGAACATTTAATGCATTGTAATGGAATTGCCACTGTTTCTGTTGTTTTGTCAGTGCATTTTTATTTTCAAGCCACAGATAAGGTTTCTTTCAGCCCAGCACCCAATGCACCAACCTTTACATATGCATAGTCCTAGTCATGTGCAAGTAGCCTCACTGACCTATGAACCCTTTTTAATTTGTTTATTAGTTCAGTGGAATTATCCACCTAGATAAGGACTCTTATCACCAGTAAAAAATCAAGAGCCCTAGCCTGTTGCAGCAGCTTATGTATGAGGAAAAGGAAGGGAAAGGCTCTGCTTAATTTACTCTGAATGATGTGCATGAAAATTATTTACACTACTTTCTGCTAAGAAGTAGAAGTGTCTTGTTTTGCTCTTCCAGGAACTAAAGAAATGGAGGTAGTTGTGGATGATAATGGAGTCATTTCCCTGAACTTTGAATGTGACCAGATGTCTCCGGACTCTAAGTTTGTCTGGTCCAAGAATTATGAACCAATTGAGGACGACTCTCGATTAGCTATTGATACCAAAGGTGGAAAGTAAGAAACCTTGCTTATAGCAGCTCTCTTATGTTTAGAAATCCTAGGAATCATAGAAATCCTTCTCTTTGGAGGGGAATCCCACTAAGATTTCTAGGCCTTTGTCACTGGAAGGTTGGATTACTACAGTGGGTATGTCTACACTTAAAACTTATTTCAGAATAAGGAGGCTTACTATTCCCTGTCCATGCAGGCATTTTATTATTTTGAAGTAAGCGTTTCTTGATTTCAAAATAATGAGACGCTATTTCAAAATAACAAAACCTGCTTCTACTTTGAAATAGAACATATTTTGAAATTATTGTTTTGAAATAAGGCATTCCAAGCCGTGGAATCGGCTTATTTTGAAATAATGGGCAGGGATTCCCGCTGGCAGTCTGGTTTACCCACCTGGAGAGAGATTGCCCTGGTGGGCTGCTCTTTTCTTTGCAAGGGAAGGGATTTCCCGGCAGGCTCCTTTCCCCACTGGCTGGCCAGGGAACCCCAGCAGGGCAGCATCCCCCCACAAATGCATGCCAGTCTGGCCTCCCCCAGCCCCTCTGTTCAGACTGTGGGGTCTAGGAGAGGACTAGGAGCCAGATCGAGCTCTGAGCTGTTTGTGGCCCTCTGCGAGTAACTCTGAGCCTGGTCAAATTCACAGCCACAAGCAGCTCAGAGCCCAATCTGGCTCCTTGCCCGCTCCTAGCCCCCCACAGCCTGAAGAGAGAGGCTGGTGGGGGCCAGATCGGCATGCATTCTGGGGGGGAAGCATGCCAAGCAGGGGTTCCCTGGCTGGTTGGCAGGGAAAGGAGCCCCACTGGGGGAATCCCTCCCCCGGCTAGGGAAACCAGCCTGCCGGGGGATCCAATTCGAGTTAGAGAGTCTAATATAGACTCTCTAACTCGAAATAATGATGCCTACTTTATTTCAAATTAGGGAGGCTTGTGAAGACTCCCTAATTCAAAATAATTATTTCAAATTAATATCAAAATAGTTATTTTGAAATAACATTGACAGTGTAGACATAGCCAATGTTGTCTACATGGGAGATCTCTTTCTGACTATTCAGAAATTGAAGCGCACACAGACTGATGCACTCCACTCATTTAAGCAGTATTTTGAAAGAGAATAATTACACTTGTGTTCTGTGACATGCACTGCCTACAAGATATGCAGATGCAATTTAGTATTTTTTAACATATTTAACCTAAATTATTTGGATCTTGACTGCTTCAAAAACTTTCCCATGTTATATGACAATAGTTGCAATTCTTTGAGGTGCTGGAGCAAACATCATTCTTGTTGGATCATGTGGGAACTAGTGTGGGGCATTCTGAGTGAGTATTAACATTTTTGTTCAACTGACCCCAGGTTTGGTAACTTTTAGGATGGTCTGATTCCCCTGTTTCCTCAGGCATTTTCTAGGGAGGAAGGAGATGAAAATACACGGATTCAAAAGTAATCTGTGTGGGAGAAGCAGAGGTTTGAGGTGGTCAATCATAGAACCTCAGAAACCAAGGGAAGTTTTCCTCCCTATTTACTGCAATCTGCAACACATCCCTAACATCTCACATGAAAACTAAGTCCAGATATGTTTTCTAGAAGCAGCCTGGAATTACAATACTGCCAGCAATCCATGTGAACCCTCTCTGGCCATCTTTACTTAATCTCTGATACACTCTATACTGCAGGCTTCCATTTCTCTTCTCTGCAGGACTAATCTGGACTTATTCAGATCTTTCATGTACCACATATGCAGTCTGTGGCATTCAGCATGTGTGGTACACACTGTGGGATATGTCTTTTTATCAGTAGTTATGCTCCCCTACTAGCTAGAGCCAAAGCAGAAGCAGCACCCACTAGTAGGGGCGTAGGGAATGTGTTCTGATCGATTTTGGTTACAGCTTTTAATCAAAATGTTTTTGCCTGAAGGTCAAAAGCTGCTTTTAAAGATCTTGGAGAAGAAGATTTGGGCATTTACTCTTGTGCTGTCACAGACACTGATGGAGTTTCATCAAGTTACACAATTGATGAGGAAGGTAAAAACAAAACCTATTTCTGACCCATGCCTATGCCTGTATTCTTTTTCACATCTCATTATTTCTTCTGCACTATATGAAAAAGTAAGAAACTCTGGAATCATTATAACCAGTAAAGCAGACAAACATATGTAACATTTCTTTTTTTTTTTTTAAGAGATGAAACGCCTGCTTGCTCTCAGCCATGAACACAAGTTCCCAAGTAAGTGTACTGAGCACATCCATAGAAGAGAGACTGGCATGCAGTGTGAAGAGTTTTGGCATGTGTATGAAAGTGTCTGCTAGCACCAGCTAGGCAGAAGCTGCTCCGCTGGTTCACAAGGAAGGCATGCATGTTTGAAACTGAGGTCATGGTTTCTGCTCGTCAGTCTTTCAACTCTTCCCAGTACATTAATGTATTAATATATGGCTTTGCTGCTTATTTAGATACTACTCTCTAGATGTCTAGTATAGGGCATATACTGAATGTGTAGTAAACATCCCAATGGATTTGTTTTTTCTGGAGATCTGAACTTTACATTTACTCAGGTCACTATGAATTGCCATGCTAGTGTGAGAGTTTATAATTTTCAGCTTCTTGAACTTTGATAACTGAAAAGATTACTCCAATATAAGTTAAGGCCATATTTGAGGTTGACAAATCAAAACATCATAGTAAGTCCAGTTAGAGTGTACTATCTGCATAGGAGTTTTCCTTCTGAAATTCCCCACCTTCTTCTTTTTCTGTTATTGTTAACAACCTAACCCAGGGGTGTCAAAGTCGTTTGCTTTGGTGGGCCAGATTTGACTTAAATGTATTTCAAATGGACTGTACATACCATAAATCAAAATACTGTGGCATTCTTGTGACATCGCAGATTACTTTGTATGCAAAATTGTGTTCCGTGATACTACTCTTGTGGCATTGCGGAGTGCTGGGTCTGTGAGACCACACACACACTCTCTCTCTCTCTGGTAGGGTGAGAGTATGGTCCCACTGAGTGCAGTCATGGGCCAGTTGAAAAGGTTCATGGGCTGGATGGTTGACACCCCTGAACTATCCATTCTTCCTGTTGCACAGGCTTCTACCTTGGGGATTATATTTGATGATTCCCTCTCCTGCTATCCACAGGTCTTACTTATCACTGTGCAACTCCATTTTTAAGCTGGTGTGATGTCACTGTTTTAAACAGTTACACTGGCGAACAACCAGGGTACCACAATGGTAAACCCAGTTCCATATTTCTAGGTCATGTCTAAATCTTGCCATGTCTTCTTTCACTGCACTTCAAAGACTTAACTATATCTCTCCAAGTAATTAAAGTTCTTGTCCATGCCTCAATCAACTCCTATGTCAGTTATTGAAACCTCCATCCCTCCTGCTTCAGACCCACATTACACCAGTCCAGCCCATCCAAACGCTGATTGCTAAAAGTCTTCCTTGCCGTTAAGTCTGACCAAAGCTGGCATCTCTCGTTCTGAATCCCTCCAGTACCTGCCTTTTCTCAGCATTTCAAGATCCTACACAGCTCTGCTCCTATCTATGTATCAGACTTGGTCTATTGTGTCACCACTGGCCTTTTCTGAACTGTCAGTGATACCAGACTCCCTGTCTCACTTGTTTGCTTCTTCCCCAACAACCTCTATGACTTTTTCTATGCCATTTCTTGCACATGGAATGACCCACCAAACCCCATGAGCTTCTACTTTCTCATTATTCAAATCTCTTCTTAAGACTTACTTCAATGATGTCACAGCCAGCAAGTCAACAATAATATTCATTATAATAAAATCAGAAACAAAAATAAATCTAAAGTTAGTAACCACACTGTTTTATTTCATCACCCTTTGCCCTTCTTCACTCCACTTCTCTGTTGATTGTTCCCTCCCACTGATTGTGTCATACAATGTTCCATGTAAGAGTGTGAGTTCTTCAGGGCAGAGATCATGACTTTGCCTTTGTATTATCAGGTACCAACCATACTTCTAAGCATTTGATGATGTGGGATTTTCTCCCACAAAAGCTCATGTGATAAATAAGTCTGTTAGTCTTTTAAGTGCCACAGGACTCCTTGCTTGTTTTGCTGAACTACAATAACATGGCTACCCCTTTGGAACTTGGCACCATACTTCTAGGCACTGCAAAATATTAAATACTAATAAGATGAGCTATATCCACAGATGCCTAAGAGAACAGAAAATGGTAATGAGCCCCCTTGGGTATATGAGGCGCTTCAGTCTCATCTCTTGATAATCTATTTTTATAAGCACTAACAAAATTAGTAATAAACAAAAAAATCAATCATGTGAAATTGAATGTTTATCTCAAACATTTGCATGTTAGTTCATTTGAACTGCACAATGCTAACCTTTAACATGTTTAACTTGTGTTCAGAAACAACTACAGCTGGCAAGTTTATTGGCAAGTGGGCAGTTTGAGCAATCTACTCAAAGGGTATTCAGACTGCAAAGAACCACCCATAGCTGGCCTGTGCCAATGAACTCAGGCTCAAAGGGCTTAGGCTACAGCTGCCGGGCTGTTTCATTTGCTATGGAGACTTCCAAACTCAGGCCGCAGGTAGGGCTTTAGGACCCTGAGGGGTGGGCAGGTTCCAGAACTCAGGCTCCAGCCCCAGCAGAAAAGTGTCCAAACTACAGCAAAAAAACTAACAGTCCCACAGCCTGAACCCAGTGAGCCCGAGCTATCTGGCACAGGTCAGCCACAGGTTTTCTTCGCTGTGGTGTCATACCCTTCCTAAGCACGGACAATGTATAACTACAGCAGCTACACCGAGCCAAGGAGAAGGATGGGAAAGCTCCTTTTATAGCTGCTCTTCAACTTGGTAACTGCTACAAGCAGTTTAATCAGGTGCTTGTGATAAGTTGAGATGCTATACAGAATAGGACATGAAACCTGTAAGCAAGATTGCTAGAAGTTTCCAGTACTGCTTCCGGTTAGTGCTTCATAATACAGACATGTTTTAAATGAATGTTTTTGTTGGGAAGTACAAGGGCTCGATCTTGTTAGTCAGATTCCCGTCGACTGTAAATTCTTTTCACAAAAGAAGATGCTTTTAGTTTATTTCAGTCCTCTATGTAAGAGCCTCTGGGGTGCTTCTTTTTATAATTCCCATTTTAGGCTACACCATTCCTGGTTAATTGCATACAAATCAAGTTAAGAGTTTAAAATTGCCACACACATGACACTAAGACAAAAGCAACACAGCCCAATTTCTTCATTTAGACCCACTTCCTGTTGCAAACACTGGCACTTATGCCATTTCATTCCTTTTGTTTTTAGAGATTAAGTAAGACCCAAGGTCTCTCTCTCATTTCTCATAAGAAGTGAGAAAGAAAATGAGGATGCTTTTTACAGCACCATTGCACTAACATGCAGGAGTCAAAATGAGGAGAAAGCGATGGTGCTTTTCTCCTCTCCCAATTACCATACCCAACCCCCTACTGATTCCTTTTCTGCCACCTTTCCCTTCACCTGTTAGCTACTGCCCATCCTCCTTCCCCTTTTGGCTATCCCCCCCC
>VOCP01052127.1:0-10990 GCA_007922195.1 Podocnemis expansa
TCCATCAACCACTTCTCAAGCGCACTTTTGTACATATAGACTAATTATACTGAGGTGGGAGTTTTAGAAATGCAAGTTATCGAAATCTGGCGTGACAGATGCACTCTGTTGAATCCATTTGGAGAGTTACGTATTCTGAGGAAGAGTTGAAGAACAGAATTAACAGATGGATCTGGGAATCAGTGGATACTCTTAGTCAAAATACTTGCTATGAAGAATAAGAGGAAAAAGTTATATAATATTGCATGTAGAAACATTTAAACTGTGGTGTAATGCCTCAAATCTTGTCAGGTGTGGGTGTGCAATTGTGGGTCAGTAGGGCCTATGATTTGTTTGCAAATGGGATCCAAAAACCAGACACAACTTTCAGAAAATGATGGTATTTTAAAACTAGTATTTTTACAACCCCAAACACCTGCCCATGTACATGCCATCAAGAATTCTCGGATACACCAAACACTGTTAGGATTTTGGATTTATAAACTGGTATGGGAAAGTTTCAAAGGGAGTCATGCAGGCCCGTAACTAGAGATATCGGTGCCCAGGGCAAACAGCCCCAAAGGAGTCCCGTCCCCCCCCCACACACACACACACACTTGGGCCCCAATCCGGGGCCCATCCATTCCCCCTCCCTCAGCGGCCAGAGACAGGCAGGGGATTCCCTACTCTGCCATGGCCAGAGTGCAGGGGGGGACCCCTTCCCCTGCAACGACCAGCGCTGGGGAGGAACCCCTTCCCCTGCCATGGCCAGAGCCAGGCGGAGAACCCTTTCCCCCGCTGTGGCCAGAGCTAGGTGGGGTTTCCCTTTCCCTGTCATGGCTGTAGAGCTGAGCAGGAGTTCCCTACCCTGCCATGGCTGCAGCTGGGAGGGAGCACCTTCCACAGCTTTAAGGCACATTCCTTTTTGGGGCCAGGAAAGGGTCTGGCACTCTTTCAAATTGGCGTCCGGGGCCTTGCCTCTTTCCCCCTGCCATGGTTATGGCCCTAGAGTCATGAGTTGTGAGCCCCAACCCCAGTCAGGTGCGGAGCTGTGAGCCCCAGCCAGGTGCAAGGCTGTGTGAGCCTTCCTGCTTCCTCATGGATAGGGTTACCAGATGTCAGGCAAAAGGAGGACATGTCCTCCTTTTTACCTTCACGTCCTCCATCTGGCAAGCATCTGAAAAATACATGATTTTGTCTGACTTTTTACTTACAGGGGTTCAAGTATGCTGAAATGTCCCAGAACACCCTATTTTTAGGGGGAAGCGTTTCAGGGCTCCCTAAAAACAGAAGAATATTACATTAATACTACATTTTCTCCATGTGTCCTCCTTCTCATACTTCCCTGTCCTCCTTTCCATGCTTTTGTATCTGGTAACCCTACTCATGGAGGAGGAACATGGGAGGAGGAGGTGAGCGGTGATACAGAGACTGCTCACAATCTCTCAACATTCTTCTGTCTCTCCCTAGGGCACTGGGAGGAGAGTGCAAGGAGCAATACGAGGGCTCCCTGCATCCAGACCCCTTTTCCCACTTGGGCTGTGCTGTGAGATGAGCAACATGAGCTGCTGCTCTCTGCCTTCCCCTTATGTAGCCCTAGTGGGTAAAGTGAGCTGGATGCAGGGAGCCCTGAAGTTCCTCCTTGCTGCCCCCACCTCACAGGCCCCTAGGGGTGCACAGAGGAGCAACTTTGGAGGGGGAAGCAAGCAGCAATGCCAGCCACTCTGTGCGTGCAGGTTTGTTTCCAGGTGGGCGCAGGACACTTGTGCCTAGGTTAGGGGTGAAGAGGGCACAGTGCAGGAACTGGGGGTGAAGCGGGAGTGAGGAACCTGTAAGGGTCGGGGAGAAGGGAGAGGGGTGAGCCTATGGGAGCCAGTGGCAGGTACCCACAGGGATGAGGCAGTTGCACTCAGAGGCTTGCTACATGAAAGGGGTCACCAATACAAAGAGTTTGAGAAGTCTGCTGTGACTGTCTATTTGAGAATTCTCTTAGCTGTTGCTTCCACAAAGGAAATTGTATGGAGGTAATCCCCTAATGGATTTCCAGAGTGGAAAGATGGAACTTACGCAGAGTAACAAGCTGTGACAAAGGCATTCTTTGAACAGAAGATGGAAACATCACTATATATTTTCAATTGGGCATTAAAAAATATCTCCCCAGCAAATCCTGCCAAAACAAAACATTCCTCTGCATGCACAATTCTAGGATAGCACAGAAAGAACAGATTACATACATATGACAGAAATTAGTCATGTCCTTTAATTAATATACCATAGATAAAGTGGTGATAAGGTTGATATAAAAGTCAGTACAGAGTAGAATATATTTTGATCCTCAGTTATCTTTCTTATCAGCCACTATTTTGCATAGAATAGTGTAGATCTGATTAATCCCCTATGGGAATTTGGGAGAGACGTCTAATTGTGTTTCTCCCAGATAAATTAGTTCTTAAACATGGGTCTTATTTTCCTGCTACAAAGGATATAACATTTCTCCTACACTAATTGAAATCTCCAAGTTTCATTTCATGCTAGATCATCAAACAAGTTGGAATAATGACCAAAGTTAGCTATGGTCAGAGCAATGCAAGTCTGAAGAGCCTGAAAGGAAATGCTGCTTATTCTATGAGAAGTTCAGTAGCATCATGAAGACACAGAACTTCCAATGACAGACTCAGTAATATAGTAACTTGGAAAGCCTTTTTTCTATTTGTTAATCAAACTGTGTAAAATTTATTTTTCCTTTCCTGTGTTCTTAAAATGTGCCCTTGTTGCCAGAAAATGTCAACAGCATATTGAGCTGCATCAGTAGGAGCACTGCGAGCAGATTGAGTGATGTGATTATTCCCCTCTATTTGGCACTGGTGAGGCTGCAGCAGCTGAAATACTGTGCCCAGTCTTGGGCTCCCACTACAGAAAGGATATGGACAAATTAGCAAGAGTCCAGCAGAGGGAAAATGAAAATGATTAAGGGGCTGAGACACATGACTTACAAAGAAAGACCTAAGGAACTTGGCTTATTTATTCTGCAGAAGAGAAGACTGAGGGGGGATTTGATAACTACCTTCAGCTACTTGAAGGGGTGCTCCAAAGAGGAGGAAGCTAGGCGGTTGTCAGTGGTGACAGAGGACAGAACAAGGAGCAGTGGTTTCAAGCTGCTGCTGGGGATGTCTAGGCTGGATATGAGGAAAAGTGTCCTCGCTAGGAGAGTGGTGAAACACTGGAATGGGTTGTCTAGGGAGGTGATGGAATTTGGACATTTTTAAGACCTGGGTAAATAAAACCCTGGCTGGGATGATTTAGTGGGAGTAATCCTGCTTTTAGCTGGGGGTTGGACTAGATGATCTCATGAGGTCCATTCCAGCTCTAATATTCTATCCTAAAAATATATTATTAAAGATATGAAGTCAAGCATTTAAAAGTTAGGAGATGAGTGAGTAAAAATTGCCCACCAAATGAGCAACTCAATTTTTCTTTTCAACCTCATAATTCAATGTGAGGCCTCATGCTTAATTTATTGCATACTGTTTAATCTGCACATTAAATTAAATTTTTTCAGAGGATTTTATGTCATGCTTATCATCAGCTATATGGAGCCTTACAAATAAATCACTTTATCTCCACAAATTTTCTGGGAAAAAGTACTAAAATGGGAAACTAAAACACAGAAAGATTTAGACCATTGTTTGTACTAGTTTGGGGTGCCTCCAGGGCCAGCTCTACTGTGAGGCAAGAGACAGACATGGCTTCAGGTGACTGTTCTTAGGGGCGCCTAGCCCCCCCTGAAGATCAGGCTGGCTCCTGCCTTTTCAACTCTTTCCTAGCAGCTCAGGCGCTGTTACTCAACCTGCAGCTTAAGTCATGTAGGCAGATTGCACTTTAAATCCCTCTGCAGGCAGACACTGGAGATTTATGCACTTTGGAAAACCATTTTCAACCTCCATGAATGAGATGTGGGGTGCCAAATCAAAATATGGCTTGGGGTGCCACAATCACTTGAGCCAGCCCTGGGTGCCTCAGTATACAAAATGACAGACTTCAGTGGAACAATGCACCGTTTACAATATCAATGTAGTTTCTACCCATGCAGTTTGCTCTGATGCCACTATATGGGTGTGACTACACACAGGTACAAAAAAATCCACTATAAACAAGCCATGAACCAACTATGCCCATATCATAGTGGAGAGCACCCCCATCTTCCTCAGCACTAACTCCTCCACTCCTGCCCCCTCAGCCCCATGCCCCTTTCCTCATCCCTCAAATGACAGGGAAAAATCAAAACAAAGTATTTCATAAATTCTCTTTTGATTCTTTCCTGTCATTTTTGAGAGCTTACAGCTAATTTTTTTTAATCTTTGAAAGGTACTACCTGTGGAGAAGTTCTGGTTTCAAAGATCTTACTTCTGCCTCACTGGGCAATTTCTACTTTTCCACTGCACTTTTGTTAAATAATTCTAAATAGTCTAATGGTATCTGAAACAAATAAGATAGGATGTAATCACTGGACACCGAGATATGTTTCAGCATATTTGCTCTATTTTTACAAGTGAGAATGCTTTAACTGCATTTGTTTTGGAATGGTTAAAAAGAGAGTATAGAAGCACATCAGATCAAGCAGAATTTCTTCCCAAAAACATTTTTGCCAACAGTACTTATTAACAGAAAGATCAGAAGTCCAAAGAATCTGTAATACAGTTGGAGGGTTCTCGGCTGAGATCTTGCATGTAACAAAACTATAATTAGTTCAGTGTGCAGTCAAGTCTGCACCCACAACACTGACATAAAAGTCAGCTTCAAAGGGGGTAGCCATGTTAGTCTAGTTCAATAAAATAAAAAAGGATTCTGTTGGCACTTTTGAAGACTAACAAATTTATTTATCACATGAGCTGTCATGAGAGAAAATCTCACTTTCATGAAAACTCATGCAATAAATAAATTTGTCAGTCTATAAAATTTCCACTGGACTCTCCGTTTATAAAAGTTAGCATAACAGAACACTTCTTAACAGTAAAATAGCTTCACATGTATCCTGCTTGTCAATGTAGTTTGGCTGAGTTAGTAGTAATCATCTTAAGTGACTCATCCTAGGATTTTAATGCAACTTTCAAGTTATTCCAAAATATTTGCTGCTGATTTTCATCCAGAGGCCATTCAAGGTAGGTCTTTGTATTCATTATTTTCCTCAGTTTACAAAACCTTTTGGGAATTGTTTGCTCCTGAATGGGCTCCAAGAGGATCAAAATCACAGCATCATTATTCTCATCAAAGAGCCGGAAGTGCGAGAAGTCCAGCTCGTATTTGCACCACTCGCTCTGCACAAAGTGCTCCGACAGAACAAACAGAGTTTTGTGACTTTTCTCAATGGAGTCAATGATGTTGTCAATGATCCATTTCCCAGGCAGAAAGTCCCGTTTATGAAGGCACAGTTTAAACGGGGGACTAGCGTGCTCTAGCTCTTGTACCATGACATTTTCAACCCACTCTGAGTCTCTTTCACTATAGGAAACAAAAGCATCATAACAGATGTCCCCGTTGTGTAATTTCTTGGGTTTCCTTTTCACTTGAAGCCAAGCCCAGGTCATTTTCATGTACCAGATCACATGAAGCTTGTGGCCCAGGATTACAATGAGCAGGATTACCAAGAACACCAGAATGCAAATTAAAGACACGACCAAAGCTCTGTAACATTTAAACAGCGAAAACTCAGCAGCTTTCACCTGTGTCCCTCTCAAAGAAAACGGAGAATCACAGATGTAGTTTTCTGGCCAGTTAGCCAAGACGTTAGCTATTCCCTCCTGGTCCTGAATGAAGGAGAGAAAATCACAAGAGCAGATGAAATGATTTTCACTGGCATCCAGGGTCTTCAGTTTCTTAAAAGAGTCAAACTCTTCCTTCGAGAAACCAGTTAATTTGCTTCTGCTGATTCTCAGGTCCACAATGTTACGAATAAATGCAGCACCTGGCAATGTCTTTAAATTGTTTTCTGCAATGTAAAGCACTTTGAGAAGTGGTAGTTCTAATCTAAAATCATTGATGTTATTACTACTAACATCCAAAACCTCAAGAGTTTGAGGAATGCAGGTTGTTAATTTGCGTATTCTGGAGCCAGAGATATTTAAATATTTCAGGTTTTCTGGCCATTGACATGATTCAGGAATCTCACCAAAATTGTTTTGGCTAATATCTAGGTGAGTAAGGTGTTTTAGGTGAGACAGACTTTGTCCTGTCATTTCTATGTCAGCCAGTGAATTTTGGCTTAAATTGAAAGTTTGGAGCAAGGGCCATGCATTCTGAGAGGAGGAATGTTTCAAAAATGGATCTGTAATCAAATTTTCACTGAGATCAAGGTAAATGAGTGAGGAAAAATGTTCTGAAACTTTTTTAGGCACCAAGAAGACATTGCTGTTTATAACTGTGATTTTGGTCATATTAACTACAGTAGTTCCCAGAAAGCCAAAATCTGAAAATAAATAAAAATTTTCTATGGCTAATCTCTTTACTATCAGTACTTTAATAGGGTTTTTTCGGATGCTTTCTCTTGGTGGATCCCAATCTCCAGTCCCCTGCAGTACAGAATCATACAGTTCCAGGTCAAAAAAGTGTTTAGCATGCCCTAAAATGGTTGCTAATCTGATAATGCTTGCATCTGTAAACAAAACATTTTTAAACACAAGTTTCTCCATGACAGAACGACTCACTGGCTCCAAAAGTGAAGATTCAGTAGATGTATTGAAGGTTATATTTCTCAGTTCTAAACATATTACAGAATTCCTTACATCCTCTAACATCACTGATAACACCTGAACATACTTTATGTTTATGATGATGTGATTTATGCTGGTAACTGTTATCAAACTCCCTGACTCGTATTGCCTGAGACTTTGACCATCAATCTCAAGTTGCTCAAGAACTGTAGTTCCATGAAAGTCTTGCTTCTGTATAGCAGAAAAGTGTTCATTATTTCCCAGGTGCAGATATCTCAGATATCTGAGATTGGAAAACAAGGGTCTTTCCCCCAGCGTTCTATAGAGATTACCTTGTATATTTAGGTGCTGTAAGGAATAAAGATGTCTAAACCAAATAGATGACAAATTAACCAACTTATTATCTGATAAATCCAAATGTTCCAGTTTTCCAAGAAAAATAAACGAATCCTTATCTATTGTGCTAATTTCATTGGATTGCAACAGCAGCACTCTGAGATTTGCACCCTGCTTCAGATCAGATTCTCTGACATGTTCTATGCTGTTACAGGAGAGATTTAGCCCCACAATATCATTTGTTAGTCCTGAAGGAATGGTGTTTAAATCCATTGAAGAACAGTCACAAAAATGAGTGGCATCACATGAAGGACACATCTGTTTCGTGGATTTCTCTTCACAGACCTTTGCATTTATGACCATGCAGAGTACCCATACTCGCCAAATCTTGTTAGTCATTGTTTCTGGTTTTCTTTGGTTCAACATCTTGAGAGAAAGAGAGAGAGAAATGAATATAAGCAAACTGAAATCCAGCGTAAGTTTAGGTATGAAGGAATTCAGATTATCATTTTTTTCTTGTAGTGATTTCATACTGAGTTTTCTTTGTCTCATTCCTGCTGCTTTACTCAAAAGTCTGAGAATACTTTGAAGTGAATTCATACTATCAATTAAAGATTCAGGCAATTCACTGGTTACAGACTTGATCCCATTTTCTAGCAGACATACTACTGGAAGCTTGAAAATTCTGGTTTAAATTAGGAAGGCATTTTAATAGTCTTTAACATCATTAGACATTTTAACAATATCACTCAAATAATGCTAATGATATTTGCCCAGACTTGTGAGACCCTCCCTTTACTTCACAAACAATAAGGTGCAATTACAAAAAGAAAAAGCAATTAAATGTAAATGATATAAACCATATATATGTTTGCCTCCCTGGTGTCTCCCTGTGTTTGTACAGCACCTCAGAATGTCTAATGTAACAGTAAAAACAATAAAAGAAAGGATAGGACACATCTGTCACACCTTGTACATGCTGCAAAGGCAATTTGGTTTCTTTTTTGAAATTAGAATCTGATATCTAAACAAATAAGTCCTAGCTGCATTTTACATGTACAAGTAATTTAGGTATAAGCAATATATTGCAATGATGTACATTATGTTCCGTCTGCCAGGACAGCACTGGTTTTAATTCACACAGGATCTGATCCTGCTATCATTGAAGTCAAAAGAAGTATTTACCTCTATTACTGAAGTTACAGTTCAGTGCCACTGTTTTGTATTGCTCTCATGCATTAGGCTCCATGGAGTCTTCTCAGACGTGCATCATGCCAACAGAAGCTGGTAAAGAAGAGAAAGACGCAGGTCTGATGCTATGCCAGCTCTCAGGCTGGCAGACACTCTAATCCATCCTGTTTACACAAAGCTTCAAGCCGACGCTTTCCAAATAGTCCTTAACTCTCTTCGTTTCGTAAACATAGGGGTAATGAGTTGAAGTAACTATTGCACAAACTCTATACATTCATTGCTTTTGGAGTGAGTAGGTTGTTCAATATTCCCACTGCACTTTTATGCTCAAACGCCAACCACCTTTATCTTTGTGCTATAAAATGGAGTTGCTGTTTATTCTTGAGGAATTTTCTCTGTAAACTGGAATTCAGCAGCACTTTTCTTTTGCTTGCACAGCTCTCACTGCTGGAAAAATTAATGCAACACTTTTTTGCAATTAATTCTTTCACAATCGGTGACTGCAGCTCTGAATACAAGAATAGTAGCTTCAGTACATTTCTAGTCCCGTTGCTTCAACTTAAATGTGTGTTTATTACTCTTGGGATTAGGAGTTGGGATTTTTTTTTTGTTTTAGTTCACTCTACTGAGAATGTAGCATCTCATCTCACATAAGCTATTTTTTGGTAGAGGGTTTTCTGAATTGAAAGTGTGCTATCCTATATACCATTCCTTACATACACAATATTTTGCTGGGTCATGTTGTTTGGTCTGAAAAAAAATAAAAAACCACAAAAGAAATGTTATGTCATTTTGCAAGGCACTGTATCCAAAGACATAATCAGAAGTGGACTTTTATTATCATCAAAGAAAATGAAGTTAATAAGGAACATTTCTGAATACAGCATCACCAAGGCAGAGAATTTTAACAAAAAGAAATTTCAGATTCTAACTAATGCATCTAATTAAAAGTCATCATGGAATTTGTACTAATAAAAAAAGAAATTATAAATTTTGCATTTGTGCCACTTCAAAAGGTAAGGGTGGACTAGAAGTGTTTGTCTCTCACCAAATGGAGTCACATTCTCTAGCCAAAAAGGCACACACCCACATAAGTGAAAAGGCTACAAGTCATTTTTACCAGTTCTAAAAGAAGCATCTTTTGAATTCTAAGCATCGTTTTTTTCAAATATGTTTTCTATTTTTCTACACACAACTTTGTATGTGAACTTTTCCAGGTCAACCACTTATATGAGTACATATGATACAATTTACATATTTAGTTAAAAAACAGGGATCATGCACTAAACTTTTTATCACTTCTATGTGTGTGTAGTGGAATGTGTGTGCAAATAGTAGTGCTCCTATGGTTGCCCAAATAGAAGAAGCCTGATGGAGCCCCTTTATGAAACTCAATCCTAATATACTAAAATTAATAATTCATATCAACATGGCAGCTAGACACTTTCCAAAACAAAAGTCTATACCTGCTTAAATGCCCAGCTGATCACATTTTTCTCATACACAACAGTTTTGCACTGTGAAACTGATTATACAGGGGACACAAGTCAACTGTTTTGGGTTTTGTTTTGTTTTTTTGTTTTTTGGTTTTTTTTGTGACGTTCTGTCAAAGGCATACAGCAAACAAGATAGAAAAATAGAGATTTCCCCCTCTTATTCCTTTCAGTTATAACAATGTGAGACAAAACATGTTTACAGAGACAATGAAGAATGCAAGATTATCAGGATTCATTTTACCCTCTAGTAGCATTTTTTGTAATCAAGGTGAAAATTGCTTAGCAAAACTAGATTTAAGTCTGTAAAGCATTTTGAAAATGAGAAAGTGTGAGATAAGATTTACATGTATACTTAATACTTTTCCTATTGTTATGTTTTTCAGATATCCACCATTTCTGACGTTATATAAATCTTGTCTGAATTTAATTGCAGCTGACCAGCCTTCATCAAATCCCCAAATTTATATAGATAATGGGCTACTGGTTCCATTGCCCTGGCTGAGTTAGGAGTGATAGAGACGTATAGTAGGATGTTGTCAACAAACTGAATGCTTTGCAGCCCATCTTTCCTCATTACTCTTATCTTCAGCCTCATATAAAACAAAGTGAACAGAAAGGCTGCTGGTATAAACATTATGGTATCATGCAAGACAGTATCCTTGGGGCATAAGAACAATTGTCCATGATTGTCCTTTGGGTTCTCTCTAAAAGATTGAAATGGAGTCAGTCAAGAACAGCTCCATTCACCCTTTCTAGGCTTCACAAAGAAGTCAAATCATTTCAAGAAGCTGCCAACAGATCTAGAGAATCAACACAAACACATTCTCTTCCTCTGTCAGTAGGCAGAAATCATAAGTGAACACAAGTAGAACAGTTTCTATTTAATTCCTATTGTCCAATCAACAGGGGGTCATGGCAATTTTGGGGACTCAGACAAAAGCCACAATTGCCCTGCAATGGTTTTCTGGGTAAATTTTCCTAAAGATACAGAGCAAGTTCTGATCAGCTGGCTAGACAGATGGTTAATATCTAAAGTTTCTTGAGGACTGACCCAAATTGCATCTTTTTGGAACCCTTTTGCCTTAAGAAAGAACATACTCTCTCTGAATGTGTATTTTTGATAAGGAACAAAATACTTCCTTTGATTTGTAGCCAGTTTAGGGTAGGTTTAGGAGTCATCAAAACAGATATGCCAGTAAGCATACTTTGGCCTTGAGTCTGAAGTGATGAGCTTTCTTCCTCTTTCATAAAATCTAAAAAAAAAAAAAAAAAAAAAAAAAA
>VOCP01052128.1:0-15861 GCA_007922195.1 Podocnemis expansa
TGTGAATAACCAGCAGAGCCAGCTTTGAAAAGCCAGCAAACAGAAGGTTGAGGAGAGCTGGCAGATCCCAGTCCCAGAGCAAGAAAAACCAGCACCAATTGCCTGCTAACCAGTAAAAATGATTCTGCAAAGCTTGGGGATGCTGAGCTGAACCCTCTTTATCTTATAAGGAGACAGTGGATGAGTCAGTAACATCCCTGTACGAGTGCAGCCAGGGGAGGAAGTGAGGAAGCAGCCATCTCAGAAAGGTCAGAGAACCATTTTAAGAGACACACAACAGCAAGGTGAACAAGCAGCAAATAACTTCTAGGAAGAAAAGAAATCCTTCATTCTGGAGCCTGGCACCATCTCTCCTTTCCACCCCTCCCAAAAAGAAATATGTCCACCCTTGGGGGGCGGGGGGGGGTCTTCTGGGAGGATGGTAAGGAAATAATTTAAATTTTTTTTTTAAAGTTTCCCTTTTTAAAAATAAACCCATTTAAAATGAAATCTGGATTTCATCTACAAAATTAAGGCCCAATATAATAATCTTTTAAAACATTTATTTAAAGGTGCTAATCCATGAGCCTTTATCAATAACTTTGAGGTAATGGTTGCTTTTCTATATAAAGAAGGAATTGGGGGAAACTGCAGAAAGATCACTAGTACATTGCTAATGTTACTGAAATTCACAAGAACTTCAAGACACTGAAGACAGAAATACCCAACCACAAAGTTGAATTGCAGGCAGCAAAGTAGATCAATCAAGGACTTGTGCTGCTTCATTTTCCAGAAAATATTGACAACCTAAAGAAGATGGCAGTTATCCAACTCCTGTAGAAGACGTGTTATGCTATGACATGAGTATGTAATTATCACCATCAGTCATGGCAACCACAATAAATGTCAGGGCTGGAGGGGACCTATTTAAACCAGTAAATGTTTCTAGTTATGTTTCAAAAGAAAAAGCTCTACTGAATTAGTGGAAGTAACTAGCTAAGCATCTGAGACCAGAGTTTGTTAAAGTGGTAACCAGCTTTGGAAAGCCAAGGTCTTGTCTACAAGCACAGAAACAATGTTGTCATCATTTGGACTATTTATTCAAAGTTCAGTAATCAAATGACAACTGAAAGAGGCAGAAAAACTGAAACAAGCAGGGATTTAATCTACTAGTTTTAAAAATAACTCAAACTTGATGAGTCGTTCTATTTTTAGGGGCCCAAGGGCTGGGCCCCTAAAAATAGGAGGCCCCGGAGTGGCATTTCGGTGGGCAGGGCCAGGGGCATTGCTATGGGGCTTTTCAAGCCCTGCCCTAAACCCATCCCCTTCCAGGCCCTACCTCCAACCTGGGGCCTGCTGCCTCCGCCTGAGCTGTGGCACAGCTGGACCTGGGGCTACTGCCCCACCTCCCCAGCCGCACTGCTGGTGAGTGCAAGTGCAGCTGGCTTGTGCTGGGGTGTATTGTGGGCGGGTGGTGGGGCACTGGTGTGGGGGGGCAGGAGTGTTCCAGGGTCCCCAAAATTATACTTTAACCCCTGATTATTGGAGACTTGCTTCTCCCCATTTGATCCTCTCCAGACATGCTTTTCTTTAGCCCACCCAGCAGAACCTTATTTAGCCTGCAGAACAGAAGATTGAGGGGGGATTTAATAGCAACCGTCAACTACTTGAAGGGTTGCTCCAAGGAGGATGGAGCTTGACTGTTCTCAGTAGTAACAGAGGGCAGAATGAGAACCAATGGTTTCAAGTTACAGCTGGGGCGGTCCAGGCTGGATATTAGGAGAAACTTCCTTACTAGGCGAGTGGTGAAGCATTGGAATAAGCTGCCTAGGGAGGTGGTGGAATCTCCATCTCTGGAGGTGTTCAAGGCCCAGCTGGACAAAACCCTGACTGGGATGATCTAATGGGAGTGGTCCTGCTTTTTTTGGCAGGGGGTTGGACTAGATGACCTCGTGGGGTCCCTTCCAACCCTATGATTCTATGAACCTCAGAGTTACAAATACCAGACTTAAACTGATTGGTCAAGCACATACTTTTTTGGGAACCAGAAGCACAAATCAGGGAGCAGGAAAGACATAAAACTAAACTAAACTAAAGTAAAGTAAAGCACTGCACTGTGTTAAATGGAAGCTACTAGAAAACATAAATGAACTTTTAAAGAAATTGACTATGTCATCCACACTTGTTTCATTTCAGTAAGTGTGGTTAACAGCAGCATGTTTCTTCAGCACAGTGAAGTTTCTAAGCTATATTCAACCAATATTTAGCTGTAAACTTTTGGAAGAACCAGCACATTTTGTGTAGCATTACAGACATCTCAGAGTTACCAACAGCTCTGTTCCCGAGGTGCTGCTGACTCTGAGGTTGTGCTGGACTCGTCCAACGAGGGAGACAGAATCTGGGGCCTGTATTGCCCAGTCCTCACTACTCTGCTGCAATTCTGGCAGTCTCCACTAGGTGTCAGCACCACACAGCCCTTCCCTCTCCTGACCGAAGAGCACAAAGTCCTGTCATCCAAGGGCTCTGCAAACACTGGGGGTTATCAGTTCCTCACACTTGTAGGGAACCAATTTTTCCTAGATCTCAAGATCCAGAGCAGAATGAGCACACTAACATCCTTCTCAAATTAACATCTGAAATTACAGCAGAAAGGGACAATAACCAACACACACCCTGCATTGGTCCCAAATCTGTCAGTGGCAGACTGAGGACTAGAACCCAGGCATCTTGAGTCAGTTCTGCCTTTTAACCATTATACAGCTGTCCCCCAGAGCTGGGTTTAAAGCAGGGGTTTCAAACACGCAGGCCGTGGGCCACATGTGGCCCCTAAAGCTATTTGCTGCAGCCTGTAATGACACAGTTATTACAGATATCTGCATTATCGTGGTGTGGAAAGGTTTCAGTGATGTGGCCCTTGGGCTAATGGACTAATCCTCATGGGGCCCTTGGGGTGAGTCGAGACCTCTAAGGACTGCCCTGGCCCCCGCTTTCTATGGGGCTAGTTCTTGCTCCTTTCTCCCCCTGGTGGGGTGCAGAGGGTGATGACATTTAGAGCCCTGTGCAGATACAAAAATGTGGAACCACATCCACTCAGTGATAACATTAATCTGATCTGAAATCCATGTGCCGCGATTTAGAGCTGTATGTGTAACCACACCTGCAAGGGAGCTTGGGCTCACATATAACTATTCAGTCTTTGATTGGTTTATTCCCCAGATGGGTACCACCCACTTTTCCTTTTTTCTTTGTGGCTTGCCTGCTGTGCTATCAATCAGATTTCTTTGCCCACCTATGAAATCTCTGATTGACAGCAATGGCTTCCCAACCGGAAGCAAGAAAAGGAAGAAGTGGGCAAGAGAATGAGCCAATCAATGGCCAGCAGTGAGTCTCCAAGTCCCACCTTGAGACTCTGATTGGCTAGCAGATCACAAACTAGGATTGGCCAGAGCCCTTTGCCCTTCCTCTGTGCAGCAGCTTTGGCAACTGATAATACTAGAAGCTGCATCTGTGAGTGCGTCCACAGCAATGGGTCTGCCGTTATCTGCACCCGCGGATCTGCACTGGATACCTGTAGATTTGCAGGGCTCTGATGATCTTCTGGCCCAGCATTTCTCAAGCTTTTTGGTGCCAAGAAGCAGCTGTCTACCTTCCCCAAGTGTCATGGCACTCAGACGGCTAGTTAAGGTCACATGTCTGCATGTAAATCCATGGTTTTTTAATACGAGTAAAATGTTTTACAGATTAGAGCAGATGACCAGGGCTGACAAGCACTGCTGTAGCCCCCCCCCCTTTTCTTCTCACCCTGTTCCCTGCCCTGCCCCGGGGTGTCTGGGGGGTGTCTCCACAGTCCTGGGAGAGGGTCACTAACCCTGTTGCTAGGCTCAGGGTCAGGAACCCGCCGAGTAAGAACAGGAACCGCAGTGAGGCCGCCCATGTGGATTCCCAGCTGGGGAGGGACGGCGTCCTCCTTGATTTTTGCCCAAGCTAGGAAGTTTTTAGATCTCTCTTGGTTTCCGCCCCGCCACCAAAAAAGGCTCCAGCCCCCATGAGACTCCCGCAGTCAGTCCAGGCCCCCCCCTCCTGCTCGGGACCCGCCGTCCCGCCCGGGGCCCCGCCACAGGCTCCCGCCTCGGTTCATCGCAGCCGCTTTCGGGGGAGAAAATCCCGCCTCGCCCGGCGCTCTGAGCACGGGACAGTGTCCGTCTGGCCGCCCGCCCCAGCGCCCCTCGCCCGCCGGACTAAGTGGCAAAGGAGCCGCCCTGTTAGCCCCGCTCAGCAAAAGCAGCGAGGAGCCCGGCGGCGCTTTAAAGACAATTTATCCCGGAGCTTTGGGCAGACGGGGGCGGGTCGGTTTCTCCCACGAAAGCTCACGCGGTAAATGTCTCTCTTGGTCCGTAAGGGCCCAGCCAGGTGTCCCCGCTGCCCAGCCCCCGCCGGCTGAAACACCCGCTCGCCAACGAGCCAGCGCCGGGGGAAGCCCCGACCCGCCACGTCCCAGCCCCATTTGCTGAGCAGGGCCGGGGGCGGGCAGAGGGAGGGAAGCCGGGGCGAGAAAATGGCACAAGTACGATGTTGCAAGAGGAAAGAGAAAGAGCAAAGGGGACGGCAGCGGCTCGAGTCCAGCCAGCAGACCTGTCTGCGCCGCCCGGGGCCCAGCGCGGGAGAGAAAAAGGCCCCGGCTGCCCCCGCCCCGCAGCGGGAGCCCCCGGCAGCCCGGTGGGGACCGGTCCGGCCCGGCTGCTGCCCCAGGGACCCTGCCCCGCCCCGGTGCCCGCCCCGCGAGCGTCTCACCCGCGGAACAGCAGCCAGCGAGGAGCGGCCCGAGAGGTCTCGGCTCAGCAAAACGGCCCCGATTGCGCCGTATCTTCACCGAGGACAGACACTGCTCACAAACTCCCAGTTGATTCCTGAAGCCCCGCCCTGTCCCAGTCCTGGCTCACTCTCCGGCTGGGTGGGCGGGTCTCAGCAGCCACCGACCAACCATCTCGGCTCTTCTTCACTCTGGGCGCGGGGCCGGGGCACTTCGGCCTGTTGGGCTGTGCCCGAGTCCGTCCTTCCTTCTCCCCCAAATCAGTCCCGGCCCAGCCACTTGGGCTGGGGGCGGGGCCGGCAGCCGCAGCCTGGCCCCACCCGACCCCAGCCAGGGTCTCCCCCGGTCCCTCTGCCGGCCGAGGGGGCCTGACTCCCCCTCCATCCCTGCTGCGCCCCCAGCTCCTCACCCCCCTGCTGCCTTTTCACACCAGCCCCTTCGTGCTTCCTGCCACCACATCCCACCGTGCATGTTTCCTCCTCCTGACTCTGCAAACCCACCTCACCATCCACCTCCAAATCTTCCTCAAATCTCCTCTGCTCTGATGTCTGCCAAAAAATCGCCAGCTGTCTCCTGCTGTGCTGAGACCACTACCTCTCCCTGACAAAATGAGATTGTCTCCCACAAAAGCTCCTGCAAAAGAATAAATGTGTTAGTCTTTAAGTGCCACCCAACCCCTTGTTTGTTTCAGTGTCTCATTGTTTCCTTGCACTGCCCTGTCTGTCTGCATCCATCTGCATCTCTCCTCTAATACCTAGACTGTCAGCTCTTCAGGGCAGGGACGATCTTTTGTTCTCTTTGTACAGCACCCAGCACCACAGCAGTCTTATTCCAGTAACGAGTGGAGTCAGGAGAAACCAGCTGGGATGTGTCTTTCCCTGGCCCAGGCAATTCAAACAGGCACTGGGCAGGAGGGGGTGCTTGGAGATGCTGCCCAAAGCAAAACCCAGAGCTCCCCCCAACACATTCCCTGCCAGGTTTTTGGCAAACAGATGTCTGATGTAGGGGAGTTCTCAGAGTCCCCTATGTTGCCTGGGCCCATGCCCCATTTCTCCTCCTGCAGCAGCCAGCAGGATTTATTTTGGCCAGAGATGCTAATGTGACCCAGAGCATTATTTTGAAGGGGACCAGCATGTGCTGATAATCCAGGGAGAAGGCTGGGGTGTGCCCCAAAGACTCATTCTCCTAGGCTCCCTCTGGCCCCCAGCTGCCATTCTCCTGGCTGGCATCCTCGTGCGCTGCCAGCAGCAACAGGCCCAGGGAGCACTGGCCACAGGGGCCCCCAGCAGCCACAGAAAGGGCCCCAATGGGTCCCTGCAGCCCCCCCAGCTACCTCCCAACCTTGTTACTGGCCTGGATCTGGGCCTGCCTCCTCCTGTCCCTGGCCTATCCCTGGACTGGCCCACCCCAGCCTGACCCAAGGCCTTGCTGCCCACCCACCTCCCAGGCACATCCTTGGTTGTGCTGCTGGCTGGGCTTGGCCCATGCACAGGGGTGAAAAAATTCTGCATGGCAAGATTTTTTTCACATTTGCAGCTGTGCAGCTTGGAACAAACACTGGTTGCCTGTGGCCTGCCATCCTCTCATCTCTCTAACCCCGTGGGACAGCAGCTGCAGGCTCCCAGCTACGCTCTGCGCCCTCGGGAAGCTGATGTTCACCCGACTCTGCCTGGCCCCAGGCCCCTGCCCTGCCACTGGCCAACCCCCACCAATCTGATCCCACTGAGCCTGGGAATGGGGGGCTATTTGGGGCTGTTAAAGCTCCCACCATCTACAATAAAAGTTCCCACCATGTCTGGTAAATGGGGCTATTTCAGCCCAGGAACTCCCACAGCTGATGGCTCCTCCCCTAGGACCAGCGGAACAGACACCAGCTCTCTCTCAGCGATTTCCCTTACCGAAAGTGACGTCATACCGCGGGGAAAGGCAGCCAGCCTCCCAGCCCCGCCCTCGTGCCCCTCCCCCAGCGCAGCGGCACCCTGGGGGCGGGGCCAAAAGGAGGCGGCAGCGCCCGCCCCTCGCAGGGTCCCGGGCGGAAGCGGAAGCGCGGCTGCGGGCGGGGCCGGAAGTGCCCCCACCGGCTGTTTCCGGGAGGCGCCCGTGGGGCGGGGTGTGGGGGGGTCACAGCCGGGCCTGGGGGCCAAGGGGCAGGTGAGGCTGGGGGGCAGCGGACCCCCGCACCTGGCGATGTGGCTCTTGTCCCAGCCCCTGGGGCCCCGAGCAGAGCCCGGCACCACCCGCAGTTTGGGCGGGTGCCAGCGTCGCAGCTCGGTGTGGGGGCGCAGGGTAAAAGGGGTGATGGGGACACCTAACTCGGCCACTCCCCAGCCTGAGCGCTGGGCCCTGGTGTCAAGGCTTCCTGTGGGCATCGCCGCCTGCCAGAGGGGCCAGTTGGGTTTTGTGCCTCACCTCAGGGCATAACCGTGGGCAGAATGGAAAAACAGACTGGCCCAGGGCAGGGCAGGAGCTGCAGGTTGCTCCTGCAGAGGCTGGTCTGGGACCTCAGCCCCCTCCAGTGCCTGGAGCTGCACCCACTAGGCTTTCTGGCCCACAGAGGGGTGGCAGGGGTGCCCTGAAATAGCAGGCCAGGCTACAGCACCTCAGTCCCTCTCAGGGCTCCCTCCCTTGGGGCACATGGAGGGGTGAGACCCCCTCCTCCTGCATTGTGTGTGGAGGGAGCACCAGTCCCCTCCAGGCAGAGGCCCACCTAGGCCAATTGGCCCTTGGCAGGCTGACAACAGCCTAGCCCCAGATCCTGTGGGCCCCAGCAGGGACCCCACCAGGCAGCGTGGCTGGGCCTTAGTGAAGGCTGCATTAGGCTGGCAGCCAGGCCCCAGTGAGGGCTCCTTTGGTTACGTAGCAGCCAGACCGTGGAGGAAGGCCCTACTGGCTAGGCAGTAGCTGGGCCTCAGGTCTCTGGGAGACCCATGGTACTGGTGCTGGGACTTGGGGCACAAGCTTTGTGTGCCCCCTGCTACTGCCAGCCCTGGGTAGCTGTGCTGAAGAGTGGGGAAATGGCAACTCCACCCACTGTCTGCAGGATGGCTAGGAGTCACCTAATATTGAATATATCAAAGCAGCACTCAAAAAAGAATGGTGGGTTACTTACCAGTAACTGTTACATCTTAGCTCTGTGTTCTTGAGGAATCAGGGCATAGTATCCAGCCTGTGCCTTCTTCCCCTCCCCATCCCCACATCCCTGAAACTCTGCTTGAACTGAAAACCAAAAACAGTAAAAAGGAAATGGGAGACATCCTTATCTACCCATCTCCAAAAGCCATCAGCACAGTAAATGGAGCTTCATTTGCATTGACTATGGAGAGCCAGGCTCCAAAGAAAGAACAGCACTGAACTCTGGGATTGAAGAAGCAGGGCAGCATTGCATGATGGGGGATCTCACCACCACCACAAACTCACTCAGCAATTATCAGACCATTCTAGTCACAGATGTGATAATCAATACCCAAAATACTGAGTCTGCCTGATTGTATTGTGTACTTCTCTAAACCATTACACCCAGCCAGGAATGTGTATTGTCCACTTAAACAAGTCCTTGTAAAAAACCTTTACCCATATCCAATGGTACAGTAGTGTGTCTCCTGTGCAAGTCCTGATTGGACCCTGTCTGAATCCTGTGAGTCTGGATCGATTCCTGAGTCCTGATGCTTGGATCTGAAGCTGTATCATTTCCACTGGGACTTGGCTTTTCCTCTTCCTTGCTGATTGCTGTGGGAGCTTTGTTTCCATCCAGCCTCTGACCCTGATCTGCACAACCTAGAAACCTTTTAGCTGCACAGAGTGGTGAGAGCCCCCTGCCCACAATTCCTCTCTCCCTCTGTTTAATTATGACTCTCTAGGCCTGATACAGTAAAATCTAGGTAATATTGTAGCTGGGTGTTCTTCTTTCCTTGTATGTTTATCAATGCTGTAACTGGGTATTTTGGGGTATACTTCTCACCTTTTGTAATTATTATTATTAGTGTAAGTTTTAGATACCTAGCAATAAAATGCCTTTTGTTATCAAGCCGCTTTCCAGACTCTAAGACATCATTCCCTCTCCTTTGTGGTCTTGGTTTCTTTATATCGTTTTGCAGCAACACTTCTATTACCTAGCCAAAGATCCCTGTGATGCCCACAACCCTGTAAGGTTTGCTCATTGATGGGGATAGTAGCCTGATTGACTCCAGGGGCATATAAGGGTGACAGCTGAAAAGTGCTGTGTGACCCAGCCTGCTGAGTTCAGGGACACTTAAGGGGTCAGCTGAGAGTGCTGATAGACCTGGTCTGCTCAGATGCACCTATATAGAAACACAAGTGACACAACCAGCACACTAATAGAATTACCATCTTCCCAAAAGAGAAAGTAACCCTAATAAATGAGCATACCCTGCATTGGTGGGCACAGTTGGTAACTGTAACCACTTAACCAAGAAAACCAAAGGGCAGCAGCTTGAGCCCAGCACTCCCCAATAACTACAAAGGGAGCAGAGCTACAGGGGATAATCTTACTACACATGAAAAAGTTACCAATAGGAATTAACCAGTTAAGATTATATGAAGATTGACACAAGCCTATGAATGAAATCATGAATCAATGAAAGTGTTATGCCAAATGAGTACCTGAGATCTTTTTAGGGGGAAAAGGCAATATATCGTGTTTATTACAAGTAAAGAGAAAGTTGATAACTTAACTTATTGTTATACCCACACACACACTCATCCATGTGCCCAAGCATACCATACAATGTTCTGCAGTCTGTGTTATTACCAGCTAACTTCCCTGATATCATATACTTCAGTGGAGTGTGAGTGCTCTGTATTGTGATGGGAACAGTCCCAGTGAGCAGCTCAAAGGCTTTAATTACCTAGACAGCAGCCAGGCATTCTCTCACAGGGGTCAAAACCTCAGAGCAGAAGCTGTTAAAGCTTTCTGCTTTAAGAGGTGCAGTGCCTCATCCTGTCAGGGACCCCATTCCCAGTCTTTTCCCTTCTTTAATAATTTCCACAGGGGCAGAGTGATCTCAGCAAACTTATATATATATGGGGGGGTCTTAAAAAGTTAAATCCTCCCAACAATCCTCTCAGAAAGTGTTGGTCCTGGGGAGCTGGCATATCTAATAAAGTTCTTCCCTTCCTTTGATCCACCCATCTCCCCTCCTTTCCAATGACAATGCCCAGATAAGTGACCTGTGGCTGGACCAGCTGAGCCTTTTCCAAGCTGACCTTGAATCCAGTCTCCTGTATGAGCTCCAGGACTCTCTCAGTGAGCTGTTGAACCCCATCCTCCTGCTCTCCAAATACCAGGACGTCATCCACATAGAAGACATGCCTGTCTTGGGGGTCCAGGCGCTCCAGCACCACATGCTGGTGGGCAATCACAAGACTATCTTGGAAACCCATGGGCACTCAGATGAATGTTAATTGCCCCCCCCTTAAAAGTGAAAGCAAACCGGTCCTGGGAATCGAGGTGCAGGGGAATAGCGAAGAAGCAGTTCACCAGGTCAATAATGGAGAAGAATCGTGAGCTGGCTTGCACCCGCTGGATGACTTCTGTCATGTCTGCAACTATAGGGGCCATTGAGATGCTGCCTTGTTTATCCAACAGTAGTCCAGGGTGAGGCACCAGGTTTTGCCATCTGCCTTTAGCACTGGCCAAATTGGGGAGTTAAAAGAAGAGTTAGTCTTTCTCACTACCCCTTGTTCTTTCAGTTCTTGTAAAATAATAGATAATTGTTCCTCTGCTTCTTTGGGGGTACTGGTACTGCTTCTGTGGGGGGCACAAACTCCCCCACTATTTTTACACAGGCATCAATCCTACCCCAATCAGTTTTCTTTATAGCCCACAGTTTGGGAAACTGGTTTTGCCACTTTTCCAAAGTGTCTGCAATGAATGCTGACACATCACAGTGTCTGGTTACAAAGAGGTGCTTCTCCTCTTCCCTCCAGCTGGGATGTAAGATTTCCAATTTCCAAAGGACTCCTACTGCTAGATCAATTAGGATATTGTTATTAAACAACCAGTCAGATCCTAACATTAGGTCTTCTGTCATTCTACCTGTCTGGACTACATTGCCAGTGGTAGGATGCCCCTGGATTGTGAATATCACATTAATCCATTCAGTACCAAAATTCTGCTCTCCATTAAATGACACTAGGGGGACCGTGTGAGCCTTAGTTCCAGTGGGAGGGGGGGTTTGATTAGAGAGACAGCAGCCCCTGTATCAATGAGTGCTAGGACGGGAGCTTGAGACCCCTGCTGGACGAAAACCTGGACACCCTCCCCCATCCCAGGTTAGGTGACCCATGAACCCCCCGGCTGTGCTCCCATATGAATAGGGGGTCCTCTGTCCAGGGGGCTCCCCTATGCACTCATATCCTCCTCTAGCTAAGGGAGGAGGAACTGAGGTGCACTGGGAATCGTGGCTGATGCTACTGCAGAATCCCCCTCCACAGCCCCTGCTACCTTTGCTTTCACCTCTCAGTTTGCAGCCTCCCTCAGCAGGTAGGTCTCTGGTGGGAGTCCTGTCCCACCTTTCCCAATCCGCTTGTGATCTTGCCACTATTCTCCAGGCTACTGTCTGCATTTCCTGCATGTCCTCCGCAGTTAGTTCTGGGTCCTCCACACATTCCTTGTTCCTCATGGGTGTTTTTGAGAATGTTTTTCCTGCCAATTTTCCATTGCTCCTGTAAGACACTCACTTTTCTATTTCAAAAGGGATAGCAGTGTTAGTCTAGTCCAGGAAAAAAAAAAAAAAAATACAACAAGGAGTTGTGTGGCACTTTAAGACTAACAGATTTATTTTTTGCATGAGCTTTCATGGGAGAACATCCCACTTCCTTTTCTGCTGGTTTCTGAAAGGCAGCTAGACTACTTTCATTTGAGAAAGTTACTTGGTTTACAGCACAAACATTAGGTTTACAGATGGTTTCCAGTCCAGATATCCTTATTATTCGCATTATGCTTTGCTTAAGCACTAATAAGTTAACCGGCTGCCCATTGGGCCAAATTCCGACCCAGGAGTAATAATAGGGTCTCAATGATACTGCACATTCATGGAGTGTATCTACCTCTAAGGGCATATCATCCAGGGTTTGAACACCATCCCCCAAAGTCACATTGCCTGCCATTATTTGTGCAAGAGCCCCTGGGTCCACAAACCCCTCTGGGTCCTCACCAGCCTCCTGTTTCATGGTTAAAGCATGTACCATTAAATTCCTTCTCCCCAGCTGTTGTCCCAGGTTTTGAATTACAGTGATAGGACCATCCCTGGTGTTTGCAGTCACATGGTGGACTAGTGCATAAATCTCAGCGGCTGCATTTGCCAGTATCCGCCTCTGAATTTCAGGAGCTACCAGCCCTTCCCTGTTGACCAACTGATACATTTTTACAACCCATCATGAATAATTCTGTTTGGTAAGGGGGCCAATAGTTTTAGCCATATTCTCTGTGTCTGTTGTAGCGGTGTGCTGAGTGGTTCGAGCTTCAGTTCCACCACCCTCATGCTGGGTAGTGTTGGGGAAAAACTGGTCCGGGTTCCCAACCTGGAAAGGGAATCCCGAATCTTTCCCACAGGTGAAGGCCCATTCCCAGCTGAGACTCCAGTAGGCAGAGAACAAGGTGTGGTTCAAAGTTTATTATTCAGCTGAATAATAAAAGGAACTGCAGCAGAGGGAAGCAAAGAGAAGCTAGCCTCTCTGAGCAAGAGCCCCCAGTATAGGGGTGACAGGTCATACATACCTTCTAACATGCAAAATACAATATACATAATGCATCAAGCTCATGTATAATACAACGTTACATCATGCCTAAAATCCACACATGGTATTACTACTTTTAACATGCAGGTTATATAATTAGATTATACTTAATAGGCAGCATATAGTTAGCCTGCCTCTGTTGTTGTTTACAGCTTATTTGGGTAACAGTTACTGTCCTTGACCAATGAGAGTGGCCAGACTCCTGTGACCCCTCAGTTACCTAGCCCCCGCCAACCTGTTTACCAGACTCGGGTGATAGCTTCCCATCAGGGGACAGACAGGAGGGATTGTCTTATAATAAACCTTTGTGGATTACCTCTTGTATCTATAGAGACAGTCTACCTTCTTATCAATCTAAACCCCTAGCTCTCCTGACTTATGCCTTAATAAACTTGTCTAAGCAAACACAGAGCCTTGGACACACAACTTCCAGACCAAACTTACTCCATCTTTAAATTTCCTTTACAGTAGTTTTACCAAAAGCTGCTCTGGGCTCCCCTTATGAACATGGTTCATAAGGAGGGGAGTCCTCTCCATCTTCTGCCCAATCTGTTGGGAAGTGAGACCCAAGCCATGGTTTAGGTGCTTTATGAGTTTTTGGCATCAGGAGTGATCTGCTGCCTTCCCATGTCCTTTTAGGGTTAATTCTTTGACATTTTCCTGGAGGGCAGCCTTTTCTTTTTCCAATTTGTCAACCCTTCTTGCCCCATTTTCTAACAGTTTATTTTTATTTGTCTCTTCCCTAACAACATCTTGCCATTGGTTAATTTGGTTCTGTATTCCCACAGTAGTGGTTTTCCAGAGTTCCACTTGTCTGACTCTTATCTAATTGCTCCTTAAGGGAGGTTATCGTATCCTGATCCTGTGCTGCTCTAATGTAGCATTCATTATAAGCTTCCCACAAGAGCCAGACAGCTACATTCTCTTTCTTGTTGTTTCCAGTGGGTTTATAGACATTTAAATACAGGGTCAATTTGTCCTCCAACTCAGATATAGTGTGCACATCTGTCAGAGCCTGCTCTGTCCAAGGATTTGGACCAAACCTATGCAGGATCTTAGAGAAGGGTGTATTGCCCCTGATAAAGGGCAGAGTCCTAACACTCCTCTCTGGTTCCTTAGAGGACGGAGCTCTAGTTTTTCTCCAAAACATGATTCCTGCTTACTATCTGACTTGTAGGACCAATTGCAAACTATCTCAAATAAATAACACCACTAGCAAGAGCCCCAAAGTAATGGCTTAAGCAAAACCCCAAATATAGTGTGTATACTGTTTCCTTATTACAATAGAAGCACACGGATCTGCTCTCTCTCCCCTACTGCAATTCTCCACCAAAATGTTATGCCAAAGGAGTACCTGAGATCTTTTTAGGGGGAAAAGGCAGTATACCATGTTTATTAATAATAAAGAGAAAGTTGATAACTAACTTATCCCTACGCCCACACACAAACACGTGCCCAAGCATACCAGACAATGTTCTGCAGTCTGTGTTATTACCAGTCCTGATGGTGCTGCTGCTGGAGTCCGTGTTAGTGTCTGTTGCTGGGGTTCATGACAGCTCCCTGGCCAGGGAAATTGGACATGAGGAGGAGCAGGGTCTTCATCAGGCGTGCACCGATGCTCCTTTCTTCCAGGTGGTATGCAGAACAGTTCCCCCTTTTGCTTTGGGATCTCACCCAGTCTTTATAGCTTTGTCACACCACTCCAGATGCTCTGGGACCATTAGTCACCAAGCAGTTGTGGACGTGACCCTCAGCTCGTTTTCTTGGGTGTCTGCTTCTGGAATGGATCCTTCATTCCATTGGTTTTAGGGGTGTATTCAGATTCTTCAGCAGTTGAAGTGGGCTTCTCACTTCAGCTGGGTGAGCTGACAGTTTGAGGCTGGTTCACACCTTGTTGATCAAAACAAGCTGGCAGCTTGGGGCTACTTCACACACACATCCACCCTCCATCCACACCTTATAGCCTCTTCAGTCTTACACAAGATGGGGTACATTGGTTATAAAATGGAGTTTCTACATTTACAATATGGAGTATAGAATGTTACAGAGCTTGGGGGAAAGGTAGTGGTATAACCAGAGCTCAAAGATAAATAGAGACAAATTCACATAGCAGTACAAGCTGGGGCTGTGTGGCTCAGGGGCAAAACCTGCTCCCCTGCAGTCATGTGAACCCCAAAGGGCAGTGGTTTGAATCCAAGGCTCTCCCCACCTAGTCTAGGAGAAAATACTTATTGAAATCCACTAAAATTAAATAGAGACTGAAAAGACTAATGTAACCAAGTTGGAAATGCTAACATAGGACCATCAATGTGAAGCAATTAAAATGAAACAAAGATTGGCAAATACTGGGGTATTATTACAAATGGGAAGTAATTAATTAAAAAACTTAATAGAAATTGACTGAGGCAACATTACCAATAAGAAATATTGTTACAACCAGCCAAGACTATATGAAGACTGACAGAAAATAAGACTCAATCAATTAGGGCTCATGGAGATCAAGGCAAACCTGGGGTGAAGTTACACATCAGTGAAAGTTGTACGACACTGGATTAGAACCATAAAAAAACAAACTCAATCAAGATATGAGTAAGCCCAATAAAATTATGAATGAATCCATAAGCATATAGATAATCACCACCATATCCCCACAAAAGCTACATAAAGATTAATTGGCACCATGAACAGCATGAATAGCAACAAATGGACTGACCAAATCACTAAAACTCACCCACACTTCCCAAACACCTGCATCTCAGTTGCAGTTTCTATTCAAGAGCAATGGCTGGAGCTGTAAGCAGCAGCAATCCTCCTCTTAGGCAGAAATCCACACAGGCTTCTCTTTCTCTTCTGGAACCAGCACCATGCAGTCAGTTTACTGGGTAACCAGCAATCAGTCACATAGGAGAAAACTCTGCTGCAGAATACTCCCCAGCAGTGATATTCAGACCATCCCCTGCTGTTCTGGAACTGGTCAGATGTCAGGTTGAGAGGAGATCACAGTCAGGATTTTCGAGGACTAGTTCTACAACACCCTTGTCATGAGCCCCCTTCCACTGCACACTCCTTTGCCTTTGTGAATGCATCGGGTTTGGAGCAGATCTGGAACATCTTATCTGTGCACTGTGAGCTGCTGACCTCACGGTGATCATTCAGATACGCACATTCACCTCTTCCTCCTATTGGGAACCTGCAAGACAAAAGCCACAGAGCTGGGGGAGGCAGGATTTGGGCATTTCCCATCAATCACAAACAGGGGGAGTGATTCCCACAGCACAGGGAGCTGCTGCATCCACAGCCCCTCAGGATTCCCC
>VOCP01052132.1:0-13720 GCA_007922195.1 Podocnemis expansa
GTGTCTTCCCTGACTAATCTAGCAGAGGGTTCCCACTTCTCCACACCTCTCCCCCTTTGGAGACTGAACTGAGCGGGGTCACCTCAACTAGTGACCTGGGGAAGTTCTGGCCCCCCTCTCTGGGACAGGGCATCCGCTATCACGTTCACACTCCCCTTAACATGGATCACCTCCATATCGTAATCCTGGAGAATTAACCCCCACCTCGTAAGCTTGGCATTAGCACCCTTCATCTGTTGTAACCAAGTTAGCGGAGAGTGATCTGTGTACACTGTGAAATGGCAGCCCAACAGGTAAGGTTGCAATTTCCTAAGAGCCCAGACCATGGCCAGGCACTCCTTTTCGATGACCGCATAATTTTGCTCCCGGGGCAACAACTTCCTGCTCAGATACACAACTGGACGTTTCACTCCTTCGTCATCGGCTTGCATCAGGACCGCTCCTCGACCAGTGTCTGAAGCGTTGGTGAACACTGCGAACGGTTTGTCGAAATCGGGGTTCACCAGGATCGGGTCCTGGGTCAATGTCTTCTTTAGGGTATCAAAAGCCTGCTAGCACGACTCTGTCCAAACCACTTTGTCTGATCTCCCTTTCTTACAGAGCTCAGTGATAGGTGCAGCTATAGTGCTGAAGTGAGGCACAAACCTTCTGTAGTATCCAGCCATCCCAATAAAGGACTGGACCTGTTTCTTAGTTTGGGGGACAGGCCAGTCTCTGACTACTTCCACCTTGGCTGGCTCGGTTTCAGGTGCCCACTTCCCACCTTGTGGCCCAAATAAGTGACCTCAGCCATCCCCACCTTACATTTCTCCACTTTCACTGTCAGCCCTGCCTCTTTCAGTGGTTCCAGGACTCTCTTCACTTGGGATACGTGGTCTTCCCAGGTCTGACTAAAGATGCATATGTCATCAATGTAGGCTAGAGCAAAGTCCTTCATCCCCTTCAGTAATTGATCCACCAAGCGCTGAAAGGTGGCAGGCGCCCCCTTGAGAACGAAAGGTAAGACTAGGAATTCAAACAGCCCAATAGGTGTGATGAAAGCTGACTTCTGTCTATCCTCGGGGCCCAGTGGTATCTGCCAATAGCCTTTGGTGAGATCCATAGTGGTGAGATACCGGGCCGCCCCCAACTTGTCTAGAATCTCATCCGTTCGAGGCATGGGGTACGCATCTGACACCGTGACGGCGTTTAGTTTGCGATAGTGCACACAGAACCGGATCGAGCCATCTTTCTTGGGTACCAGAACCACGGGGGAAGCCCATGGACTGTTGGATGGTTGAATGACTCCCAAGGCCAACATGTCCTGAACCTCCCTCTCTACATCTCAGGCAACCTTCCCAGTGATTCTAAATGGGGAACATTTTATGGGGGCCGTCATCCCATTCTCTATGCGGTGTATAGCCAGGTTAGTGAGTCCCGGCCGGTTAGAGAACAGTGACTTGTAGGATTCCAGCACCATGCTAATCTCGTCCCTTTGCGCTAGGGTCAGTCGGTTGGACAGGGGAATCGAATTCAGGGGTGATTCATTCTCTATCCCAGTGGTGGGGCTTATCAAGGGGTCTTCTCCTGGACCCTCCCATTGCCCACATACAGTCAGTACCAGCCCCTCTCAGTCAAAGTACGGTTTCATCATGATGACATGGTACACCCTTTGTTTGCGTGTCCGACTGGATAGTTCCACCACATAGCTCATGTCGCTCAGTTGTTTGACGACCTTGAAGGGTCCCTCCCAGGCAGCTTGGAGCTTGTTCCTTCACACTGGGATAAGAACCATCACCTGATCCCCAACCCCATAGGATCGGGCCCGGGCGTTGTGATCATACCAAACTTTCTGCTTTCTCTGGGCCTGTGTTACGTTCTCCCGGACCAAGCCCATAAGTTCTGAGTTTCTCCCGGAAAGCTAGCACGTACTCCACCACTGACTCCCCAGTGGGAGATGCCTTCCCCTCCCATTCATCTCTGACCAAGTCCAGAGGACCCCGGACTCTTCTCCCGTACAGCAGTTCAAACGGAGAGAAGCCGGTGGACTCCTGAGGCACCTCCCGGTATGCAAACAGCAGGTGGGGTAAGTATTTGTCCCAGTCCTGCGGTTATTGGGGCATAAAAGTCTTCAGCATCTGTTTCAGAGTCCCGTTGAACCTTTCCACCAGTCCATTAGTCTGAGGATGGTAAGCTGATGCCCAGGTGTGCTGGACCCCGCACTTCTCCCATAGACACTGCATGAGGGCTGACATAAAGTTAGATCCCTGGTCTGTGAGGACCTCCTTTGGGAACCCCACCTTGCTGAAAATGGCTATCAGAGCATCTGCCACTTTGTCAGCTTCTATAGACACTAGGGGGGTGGCCTCTGGGTACCGGGTAGCAAAGTCTACCACCACTAAAATATATTTTTTCCCTGACCGGGTGGCCTTGCCTAGTGGCCCGACTATGTCCATCGCCACCTTCTGAAAAGGCTCTTCTATGACAGGTAGGGGCCTCAGTTTGGCCTTACCCTTGTCTCGGGCCTTCCCCACCCTCTGACAAGAGTCACATGACTGGCAATATCTCTTGACTGCATCAAAAATTCCCGGCCAGTAAAAGTTCTGCAACAACCGCTGTTGAGTGCGTTTAATTCCCTGGTGTCCCGAGAGCGGAATATCATGGGCCAAGTATAACAGTCGGTGACGATATCTGTGTGGGACCACCAGTTGTCGCCGGACCTCCCATGGCTCCGTTCTCACCACCGGGGTCCACTCCTGGTATAAGAACCCTTTCTCCCACAGGAATTTTTCCTTGTGGCCTTCTGTAAGATGTTCCTCAGCCTCGAGGTCAGCAAGGGCCCTCAACCTTGCTAGCGAGGGGTCCCCCTGCAGAGCCTTCTGAAACTCGACCGTTGGGGATGCGGTTGAAATCAGTTTCCCATCCAGAATGGGACCTTCCTCCTCGCATCTTCCCAGCCCCAGCAGTCTCCTTCCTCTTTCCCCGACATCCCCCAAGGTTGTCTCTGGGACCCTAGGTTCCAGTAGCCCCTGGCGGCTCTGGCTCCTGGTAATGACCAACGTATTCTGGCAACCATCAGGCCACTCTACAAGGTCTCGCCCCATCAGCACCTTGGCCGGCAAGCGATCGTGCACCCCCATTTCCTTCAGGCCCTCCTTCTCTCCCCACTTCAGATGCACCCTTGCCACCGGGACCTGGACCGGCGGGCCGAACACCCCCGTGATGTTCAAATATTTATCCGGGACCATCTTGTCGGGTCCCACCACCTCCGGCAGAGCCAAAGTCACCTCTGCCCCTGTGTCCCAGAACCCCTGGACTTTTCTTCCCTCTACCTCGATAGGGAAGAGGAGTGGCTGACCTCCCATAGGTGGGCCTGAGCTCACCTGGCAAATGGAGAACTCCAAGTCCGGGGCTTTGGCCTCTCCCAGCGAGCCCACCTGGCCATCCACCGCTTTTGGGGTGGCTGGAACCTCCTCTGGGACAGCTCCTACCCAGTGAACCCCTCGACCAGCTGGCTTGGCTCCCTTGTCTCCGTGTCTCGGGCACTGTGCTCTCTTGTGACCCACCTCGCCACATGAGAAACATCTCCAGTCCCGGAGATCCCCAGGGCCTAGTCGCGTGCTTTCCCGGGAAGGTCTGTTCTCCGGGGCCACTTTCTGGGGGTCCTGTTGGAACCTCCCCGACCGGTCCCCCTTCCGGACTCCCTCCCCCTTCGGACCTAGCCCATGACCTGTCCAGCTGGCCACAAACTCATCTGCCAGCTCGCCAGCACTGCGCAGGTCCTTGGGTTTCTGGTCCTTCAGCCACAGCCTCAGATCAGGAGGGCAGATATTGTATAACTGTTCCAGGCCCACTATTTCTCCCACTTCCTTCCTGGTGGCATTCCCAGCCAGGCCAGTCCATTTCCAGAGGTACTCCTTTATCAGCGTGCTGGTTTCCAGGTAGGTCATCCCTGGTTTTTTCTGCACAGATTGTAGCCTCTCTCGGTATGCTTCAGGGGTCAGCTTAAACTTTAGCAACAGGGCTTGCTTAAACTGCTCATAGTCCCCAGTCTCTGCCCCCTCCATCTGGCTAAGTACCTCCATCACTTTTGGACCCAGAAGGGGGGTCAGATACCGCAGCCGGTCTGCTGGCTTCACCTGATGAACACTACAGGTTTTCTCAAAGATGGTAAGGTAGGTATCTATGTCCCCCCCTTCCTCAAAAGGCCCCATCAGCTTTATATTTTGAGGCCCAGCAGTACTGCTCGTTGGGGACCCCTCCCGGGCCCTAAGTTTAGCGAGCTCCAGCTCATGCTGTCTCTCTTTCTCTCTCTCTGCTATCTCTATCTGTTTGCTTTCTAGCTCAAATTTACGCTGGCGCTCTTCCAGCTCATGCTGTCTCTCTTTCTCTCTCTGTGCTATCTCTATCTGTTTGCTTTCTAGCTCGAATTTACGCTGGCGCTCTTTTTCCTCCAGCTCGAGTTTGTGCTGGCGCTCTTTCTCCTCCAGCTCGAATTTGCGCTGGCGCTCTTTCTCCTCCAGCTCGAATTTGCGCTGGTGCTCTTTCAGCTCATGTTCCTGGGCACGTGCTTTCAGTTCCAGCTCCTGCCGTCACAGTTCCAGTTCCAACCGTCGTAAGTCCGGGGGGTGGAACAGAGCTGGGAGCGCCCTCTACGGGCTGGGGACTGTTGCTGAGAAGGCACGGGGCTACAGCTCCCAGCTTCTCTGGCCACTTCATCTGGAACCACTCGGGAGTGCGTGCGACCCCTGTTGGATGGGGATTGTGGCCGGGAAGGCACGGAGCTGTCGCTACTACTGCTCCTGGTACCCCTGGAGGTTTCCTTCCTCGAGGGGTCTCTCTCTTTCCCCCGTCACTCTCTACCAGCTGGGCAATTAATTGTGCTTTAGTGCATCTACCCACACTCAAACCTCAAGACCTGCAGATCGTTACCAGCTCGGTTTTCAAATACCGTTTGTACTCCATGCTGCTGGATTATGCCCAGCACTTTTCAGTTCAGATACTGCCAGGGCAAGAGAGACGCCTCAGGCACTGCTCACCGAATCAAGTTTCAGTTTGAGGCTGGTAGGTGTAAAGGGTTTGAATGTCTCCCTGCTGACAGGTTCAGGTTACACGGAGCACAGCCAGGACTCTCCTCTAGACTGACCTCACTTCCCCCACCGACCAGTCAGATGCAGGTCATTTGCATACTCACAGAGCAAGATGCCGTCGATACACACAGTGTCCTTGCAAGAGAGATCAATTGCTCTGGCACATCACTCAGCACCTGCAGCCCCCACTGGGTCGAGCAGTCACTCACTGTGCTGATCCGGGTCCCCCAGCTGCCACCAGAAGTGATGGAGACCCCAGACAAGCCTCCTGGATCCCCTTGGTCCACAGCCAGTCAGGTCTCTGCCACAGTGGAGTCTCCTCCCGTCCAGCACCTCCGGTCTCCACGCTCTGTGCAGCCAGCCCCCAACTCCAGGCTCAGAGGGTCAGATCCTTGCTCTGTCCGGTCTCCCTTGGAGGGGATTTCCTCCCCCCAGGAGGGTCCCAATCATCCCAATCAGCAGCGACTCTCAGCCAGTGTGGCAATCAGAGGGTTTATTAGCAAACCAGTTCATACAGCAGCAAGGACAGTTGGTATCAGCATCCTCAGAACAACCAGAAGTGAAACCCCCAGGGGATTAGGGCTACACCCCAGGGCAGGGTCCTGTCTCTTGGACCCCCATTTTCCCTCTTCTCCCTCCTTCCCCCCGGTCCTTTGTTCCCCTCCTAGCTCTGCCCACCTCTCCGCCCCCTGGCCCAACCAGTTGAATCCAGTGTGACCAGCGGGGGGTCCCAGGTACAGGCTCCCTAAACACTACCCCCCTGCCCCCTAGTGGCTCTACCTCATATCACCCACCTGTGTCCCATCACCCAAATAGAAAAGATAGAGGATCAACACCCGTGTCTTCCCTGACTAATCTAGCAGAGGGTTCCCACTTCTCCACACCACTCGACAGGTTTCACAACATAATCCAGCTCGTCCTGGCAATACAGAAATCCACAGTCATCTCTACCCTTACCTGCATGCAAATGCTTGGACACATGGCAGCAACCACTTACCTATTCAGATATGCCCGGCTTCGTATGCGTCCATACCAAATGTGGTTCCTCTCCCGAGGCCGTGTTCTTGGTCGATCTCTCAACCGGGTTTTGAACATTCCAGCGTCTATCCAGCACTCCCTGTCTTGGTGGACAGATCCGAACAACTTATTACAGGGTGTTCCTTTTCTCCTATCGCAACCGCTTCTCACCATCACTACCGATGCCTCTCTCATTGGCTGAGGGGCATTCCTTCACCATCAAACCGCACGAGGCAGATGGTCCCATGCAGAAACACTTCTTCACATAAACCTCTCGAACTCAGGGCAGTTCTAAAGGCATGCCAACACTTTCTCCCCCTTATCACAGGCAACCATGTCAAAATTCACACGGACAACATAACATGTATGTTTTATATCAATCGCCACGGTGAGACCAGATCGACATCACTTTGCTTAGAGGCAATGACCCTGTGGGACTGGTGCATAAATCATGCTATCCACCTTTCTGCAGAATACTTACCTGGCAGAGACAACATTCTAGCCGATTCACTGAGTCGCTTCTTCCCAGCTCAGCACGAATGGGAAATCCGCAGCAATATCCTAATCAACATCTTCTCTCGTTGGGGCTTTCCCACCATGGATCTGTTCGCTACCAGTCAAAACAAGAAGTCCGAGCATTATTGCTCTCAAGGGGGAAATGGTCACGGATCCAGTGGCGACGCCCTCCTTCTACACTGGGGACAGCATCTGATGTACGCTTTTCCCCCAATTCCCTTGATTCCCAAAGTCCTCCAGAACATCCAGGAGGACAAAGCAAGGGTGTTATTAATAGCACCAGCATGGCCTCGGCAGACATGGTACACTTTACTCAAGACCGTGTCCAAAACCCCACCCGTTACGTTACCTCTTGTTCCAGACCTTCTGTCTCAGAAAAATGGGGCTTAACTACATACTTACCTGCACCGGCTTCATTTAACAGCTTGGAACCTTGATGTTTCTCTCCTCTAGAACTCCAATGTTCACACTCTGTCCAACACATACTACTAAATAGCAGGAAACCCACAACCAGAAATACTTACCTGCATAAATGGCGTCGTTTTTCCTACTGGTGTTCCCGCCACTCCATTGATGCTTCCACAGCTTCCATTCCTCAAATCCTCGAATATCTTCTGGAATTAAAACACACAAATATTTCAGTAAACTCCATTAGAGTTCATCTTGCAGCTATATCTACTTTTCACGACTCAGTGGACAGTTGCTCTATTTTTACTCACCATACTGTCAAAAGGTTCATGCAGGGTTTACAGAACCTGTACCCACAGGTGCACCCTCCGACTACGCCGTGGGATCTCACAAGAGTACTCATAGCTCTTACAAAACTGCCCTTTGAACCTTTAGCCACGGTCTCTCTCTTACACTTATCTATGAAAGTAGCCTTTTTAGTGGCAATCACTTCTGCTCGTCGTGTGGGAGAAATCGCTGCCCTTATGGCCGATCTGCCCTACACCACATTCTATAAGGACAAGGTTTCCTTAAAACTGCACCCGAAATTTGTCCCTAAAGTGTCGTCTAATTTTCATCTTAATCAAATTATCCACCTTCCAGTCTTTTGCCCAAAACCCCATACTACAACACAAGACAGGATGCTACATACACTTGACGTACAACGAGCGCTAGCTTTTTATCTCGATCAAACAAATCCCTTTCGAAAAACACCTAGACTCTTTGTATCAATTGCAGAGCGCTCTAAAGGCCAACCAATCTCTAAACAACGTATATCTCGCTGGATTTCCACCTGTATCCAAATTGCTTATGCAACATCTCTGGCGGTCCCTCCGCAAAAGATACGCTCGCATTCCACAAGAGCCATGGCCTCCTCGGTTGTCTTTCTTAGCAGAGTGCCTTTGCATGAAATATGTCAAGCTGCCACAGGGACCTCATCTGAGACTTTTGCCAGGCATTACGCTCTGGGTCGCTTTTCGGCTGTGGACACGGCAGTAGGACAAGCAGTTCTTAGCTCAGTCCGTCACACATAAGCCAAAGTGCCCACCTTCATACTTGACAAGTGCTATGAAATCACCTTCAGTGGAGCAGTCAGGAACACTGCTCAGCGAAGAAATGGAGGTTACTCACCTTGGTGCAGTAACTGAGGTTCTTCGAGATGCGTGTTCCCTACATGCTCCACTACCCGCCCTCCTCCCCTCTACTTCGGAGGTTTTATTTTCTTCCATAACTCATATATATATGACCTCCGTGGTACGAAGGAACTGGAGGAGTGGGGAGAATAGAACGCTGATGTCAGCAAGGCGGGAAGCACAGATGCCTGATGTCACTGCCTCTCTCTCTCCCCACTGATAAAGCCACTGCTGGAGGAAAAAAATCTCCGATCCGGGGTGCGGTGCCACACAAAGACCTTCAGTGGAACATGTCAGGAACACGCATCTCGAAGAACCTCAGTTACTGCACCAAGGTGAGTAACCTCCATTTTCTAGGCTGCAAGCAGAGGACAAAGAACACCAAGAAAGGGAAAGAGAAAGAGTCCGGTGTGCCACTGTGACCTCCCAATTCCCACTCCTGAAACCCAATTCACCCCGCTTTGCCAGTTGACCACTCACTCCAGAGTCAATTCACTCCAGCCACTCGCATGCAATTGGTCCCAGGCAGTGGATGTATGCCCCTTGCTACTCAAGGGATTGTCCCCCCAGCAAGCACTCCTGACCCCAGTTACTATACCAGGAGCCACTGTCTACAGCAGGAGTCTTATGGAACTCAAGAGCCACACAAGTTGATTATTAAACCTTCGAGAGTTGCACTGAGGCATACAGCCATATTTTACTTACTCCAAAATTACTAAGTTTAAAATTCATTGCATATTTTAATTCTGTCATAAAAAGAGGACAAATACTGATCCTACTAATGTCAGATTCTAATAATTACTTAAGGTTACCATGAAAACTAGGCTGTCTGTGACTCATAGCAGTTACTTTGATGGCCGCCCCTCCCAGGCCATCATTAAAGTACATAGAACATATGAAGTGAACAATGGCTCCCTCACCTTAACTAGATGGCCCCCTTGAGCTCAACTGGATGGCCATTACCACCCTGGGGGCCCATTGTTTTGCAGGGCTTGGTGTAGGTGGGTTCTGCCTAACTGCAAGGTCCTGCAGGGCATGACTCATACCCCCATTGTTCCCCGCATTCCCTGTAATCAGGGAAAGGCGGGAAATAGTCTTTAAAAGCTGAGGTTCTGGGGTGCTCAGGCAGGATGGTTTTCAACATCTCTCCTGGCCTGATCAACCAGCAGCTGCCTCCTCCGCTCACGAGTTCCCCCTAGAGCATATCCATGAGTTACCCCCACGAGTTACTGCCGGCCGATTACGAGTCTCCTCCAGCCTGTAAAGCTGTTACCCTTGCTGCTAGGAGTGGTAAGAGTCTGCCCTGCAACCTCTCTCTAAGAAAAACGTTATTCTATTTTTTTAGGGCTGCTTTAAAACTGCTTTCCCCAGCTTTACAGGCTTGCGCGTGTACCTTTCTGTTTGCTTGCAGCTCCAGTTTGTGTTAGGCGCTCCCCGTGTCTGTAATTGCTTCTTGCTACTTTGTATCACCCAGTGTATCTCTTTTCCTCCTGGGTTGTTTGAACTTGCTTTAAAAGTATTGTGTTTTGCAACATTGTATAAAGTTAATTGGTAGCCTTAGAAGTCTTAAGTTAGCTGTTAAGATTGTTTCCTTTAGTTCCTAGCCTTTAGAATTGTTTGGTTAAGTTGCCTTTGCCCTCCCCTCTGTAACCTCTCCAACTTAAATAAACCTTTTTCTCTTTAACTTTACTTGCTCCCTCTTCATTTCTGGGATCCCCGGTGCACTTCAACTTTCCTTCTGTCCCTGTGGCTCCCCGCTCCCGAGCCGCTCCTGCAGCCGCCATCGGTTCCCCCGATCCCCGCCGGACTCTCTAGCGGCCCCGCCGCTTTTTCCCTGGCTCCCGCGGCAGCCTGCCAGCCCTCCCCATCCTCCGCCGCTTCCTGCGGTTCCCGTCTCCCGAGCCGCTCCTACGGCCGCCCTTCCTGCCCCAGCTGCCAGCTGTTCTTCCTCACCTCCTGCCCCCGGCTCCTGAGCCACTCCCGTATCTGCCACGTTCCTGCGGCTCCCGGCTCCCGAGCCGCTCCCGCTCTCCTGCAGCTCCCCGCGGGCTCCCCGCCCTTACTGCGGCTCCTCCGCCGCTTTCCGCAGCACCCCGGGTCCCAGCCGCTTTTCTGCGGTGTGCTGGGCTCTCCAGCGGCGCTTCTGCTTTCTTTGCGGCTCCCGAGCCGCTCCCGCGGCCACCGCTGCTTCCCCTGAACTTCTGCCTTCCCCGCCAGCAGCTTCCCCCGAACCCCTTCTGCCTTCCCTACCATTTTGCCCTCCTCTGCTTCCCTCACAAACCCCTGAATCCCCTTTCAGCCCCTCCTGCTTCTCCCCATTGCCCACACTCCCACACACCTACAGCCCCTCTCCTGCCTCTGTCCCCTTATCCCAACCCCCAAGCACCTCCTCACCCCGCTGCCTTTCGACACCCCCCCCACTTGCCTTTACTCCTCTTCAGGCCCCAGCTTCCCTGCTACTTATCTTCTCTGCCACGTGGCACACTAATTTGCATTGTACCCCCCCCCTTTTCCTATAGCGTGTTAAAGTAGCCTTTAGGTTATAGTGAGTAGGGCTATAGTGTTAGTAGGTTAGCTGAAGAACCCCATTGTTCCCCAACCTGTCCCCACTCCTGAAAGTTAGGTACCCCCCAACACTTTACAGAAACCACTGTGACAAACACGACATACACCGACCACTGCTCACCTCACCCTATACTCATTTTAATAAAGTGTACCCCAGATCCACCCCATACCCCATGGGTGCAGTGGTTGCCCCCCAAGATCCTCAAATCTTCGAACCTGCTGGCAGGGTCATAGGCCAACCTATGCAGTAAAAAGTTAGCTTCTCCCTGCCCTCTCCAACCATGCCACTACTTCTCCCCACCCTCTCCAACCATGCCGTGCTTCTCCTGGCCCTCTCCAACCATGCCGCTGCTGCTCCCTGCTGTCCCAACCATGTTCCCATTTCTCCTTGCCGTCCCGAGCATGCCACCACTTCTTCCACTGTCCTGACCCCCTCCTAACCCCCAGGCCCTGATGCTGGCTCCCCCACACTGATCCCCCCCCCCCCAAGGCCCCCTTACCTGGCCACTCCGGTGGCGAGGCACAGGCTGAGGTTTCCCCCTGAGCATGCTTAGGGTGGGAGATTTAAAACTCCTAGGCTGGGGCTGCTTTCCTCTGGCTTTCTTCTGCAAGCCGCACTTTTTCATTCAACAGCCACATGTGGCTCCCAAGTCGCAGTTTGGCCATACCTGGTCTACAGTGATTGGAAACCACTCCCAATCACCACACACTCAAGTCTGTCCATTGAACAAAGAAATGGATTGTGCCCAGCCTCCTTCACTCACACCCTCTAATAATCACACAGCTTTATGTAAAACAACTACTACTTTATTGATCAGATTATAATTCTAAGTGAGAATATAGCCAATCATGGCAGAATCACTGTATAAGTGAGTCAGGAGAGACCACAAGAAAATAAAAGGCAAAATATTCATGCTACTCTAATACTTCTACTTAAACTAACCTCATAGTTCAAACAAGTTTATGCTCAAGGTGTTTGGCCAGTTTCTGCCTAAGGCCAGGCAGGACCCAGATCTTGCTTGAAGTTGTTTCAGGATCGAGAATCTCAGCTAAAAAGTCCCTGAATCTTCCAGGTGTCTCCTTTTATCTCCCTGCTCAACCCCTCCCTTTCTGGGCTAAGGTGATACCTTAGTCTCTTCACAGACACCTCCATTAGCATACCTTTGTCTCTTTCAGCTCGTTGTCCACTCACTGCTGCCAGGAGTAGGGTTACCAGATACCAAAGCAAGGAAAGGAGGACAGGGAAGTTTGAAAAGGAGGACATGGGAGGACACATGGAGAAAATGTAGTACTAGTGTAATCTTCTGTTTTTAGGGGGTCCTGGAACGCTTCCCCCTAAAAACAGGGTGTTTCTAGGCATTCCAGCATACTTCAAGCCCTGTAAGTAAAAAGCCAAACAAAATCGTGTATTTTTAAAATGCCTGCCGGACGGAGGACGTGAAGGTAAAAAGGAGGACATGTCCTCCTTTTGCTGGACAGCTGGTAACCCTAGCTGGGGAGGGACCTCTGTCTGTTCCCCCTTTCCTGAGCCATACAAAGCATGTTATATGTTTATTTACATGCATGAAGTTGTGGGAAACATATCATCACAGAAATCACATAGAATAGGTTATTAGCATCCATAAAGAAACATTGCATGTTGTAACTGGCAAAAAAATCATACAATTCCAGAATATAAGTGAACAGGAAAATCATGTAGCTCATAACCCAGGGTACACAGATGTGCACACTATGACAGAACTTTTTGGTTCGAACTAGCCATGCTTTTTATAGTTCAAGCTAACTTTTTAGTTCGAAGTAAAAAAGCGTACCTAGTTTGAACTAAGTTAATTTGAACTAAAAAATGCTGTTAGTTCGTACTAACCGCTTAGTTCAAACTTATTTAGTTTGAATTAGCATGGCTGCATCATGCTAGTTCAAACTAAAGTTCAAATTAAGTTCAAACTAAGCACTAAGTTCAAAATAACCATTCACACTAACTAATTTGAACTAAGCTTTTTAGTTTAAATTTTTTAGTACGAACTAGGTAAACCCTAGTGTAGACAGGGATCAGATTAGTCCAGATTAAGCCTCCTTAATCTGGACTAATTTGCTAGTGTAGACATAGCCAACTGTCTAGAAAGGACAAGGTCTTGTTGCTATTCAGCCTATAGCATGGCTCACTCAGGGAAGACACGTGTGTGCACCATTTCTGAAGGACCAGATCTTCAAAGCTCAAATTCTTCCTAAATCATTCTGGTACATGAGAGATTAAGTGAGAAAGAGGATGTAGATTGGAGAAATAATACACTCCACTCTGGCTCCTCCCCACCCTCCAATTCAATGATTTGATGACTGTAGAGCACAGAACAGAGTTCAGTTGGGGCTTGAAAGTATACTTGTTTCCACTGTTTTCTTGCTGCTGTTTAACATATTTCTCTTTAACTTTTATGTGCTTTTATGCTACATAATGGCTTGTTCCACACAATCAGATGCACTCCTGTTTTTTGTAAATGGCAAAAAGGTAAGATTTTTGGTGTTTTTTTTTTTTTTGAGGGAGGTGTCTTAATGTTTCTGAAAAAACAACGAGGAGTTGTGTGGGACTTTAAGACTAACAGATTTATTTTTTGCATGAGCTTTCGTGGGAGAAGATCCCACTTCCTCAGATGCTTCGGAGAATGATGCAGCAGAGGAGCACAGCTCCTTTGTGGAGAGAGTCAGGGTAAATGTATTAAATTTGAAAATCCTTTGTTATTTGGGATGTTCCTATAGCATTTCAGTTCTTACAAACTAGGATTCATCTCTGCTGTTGTCTTTAACTTTTGCTAAAGGGCAGTACCATAAATTGGGACAGTAGAACACTTGGTCGTTTTGTTTCTGGACCGAGTTTCAAAACTACCTATGGAATTTACATTATTGAGTGTCCAAATCTAGGATCTGAAAATCTCAAAAACAAGTTGGGTTAATTTCAGATTTATTTTCTTTTCTGTGAGA
>VOCP01052184.1:0-11040 GCA_007922195.1 Podocnemis expansa
CCGGCGCTTCCCGGCCCCGCCGCCGGCCCCGCTGCCTCCTGCCCCGGCAACGCGGCGCCGCGCCGGGGGCCCGCCGGGCCTGTGCCCGGGTCAAAGATGGCGGCCGAGAGCCCGCCCCTCCCCGGGCCCGCCGGGGTGGGCGGGATATCCGGGGGGGAACGCCATCATGGGGGGAGGGGCAGAAAAGGGGAGACTCCTGGGAGAGACTCTCGGGGGGGGGGTATCCTGGGGGGAGGGGAGAGTCTTGGCGGGGACTTCATGAGGGGAGACTCCGGGGGGGGGCTCCTTTGGGGGAGGGGAGAGGAAAGAAGGGGAGACTCCTGGGGGGGGAGACTCTGAGAGGATGGGGGGCTCCTGGGGGCAGGGGGAGCTGTTGGAGGTCTCCCCTTGAGGCCGGCGTGCACTAGCAACCGCTGTTCCCTGTAAGCTGTGCGCCTGTGTGCACGCAGAGAGGTCGCGACACCTCCGCACACAACAAAGTAAAGCATGTGCAAAAAAATTCAAGTGTGCTACTATTAGCATGCACGAAGAAATTTTTTTGTACACGCAGCCTGTGAAAAATTAGAGGGGATGTTGCTAACAACCCACCTGCCTGGCCCAAAGATGGGGCTGGGGCAGGCCCCGTGCCCAGGCCTGGCCCTGGGTGAGCGGCTCCGGCGGGAGAGCAGGGCTGAAGTGCAGCCTCATCGCCAGCCCCTGTGATGGAGGTAACTGGCAGCAATTGGGGCCGCCGGCTGCGCAAAGGTGGGAAAGGCCTGGCTTCTGCCAGCCATGCTGTTGCTGAGTCGTTTCCCCCAGTCTCTGTGTGCACAGGGACACTGCCGTGACCTCAACCTGGCCATCCTGCTAGTGTTTCTGCTCCGCTGGAATAACTCTTCCACATTAAGTGGTCCAGTCTAAGTTAGCTTATTCGCCCACGTGGACATTCTTGAATAAAAGTGATTTCATTCCCAAATAATTACTCCCAAATAATTCCAAAGCAAGTAATTATTCTGGAATAAAGTCACTTGTGTTTGTGAGTAGTGTGTAGGGGGGGGGGACTGTAGACACTAAAAAAGAAGTGGGTTTCCTTTCCCTTTCATCTGTAAATTAATCCAGAACAAAGACAGTTTTCCCACTTCCCCAGTAGATGGCATCATTAGACTCTACTATTTCTACCTTCTCCTCTTCCCAAAAGATATTCCTGTTGTTATGTATTGTTTCTATTAGACTAGTAGCAGGGGCCAGTGGTCAGTATGTGAGGGATCTTAGGAGACTAGCTATTGTGCAGACATGTAACAAAAAAAACAGTCCTTGCCCCAAAGACTTACGATCTCTAGGACCATGTCTATGCTATGGGGACTAAAGAAGAATAGCTACAGAGCCAGAGCTATGCTGACATAACCTCGTAGTGTAGATGCAGCGCACGGGGCCTTCTGTTGCTGTTGGAAAACCACCTCCATGAGTACCAAGTGCAGCTAGGTCAATAGAAAAGTTTTTCCGTGGACCTAGCTGGGTCTCACTGGCGGTTAGGTCAGCATATCTACCTAGTTGCATCACACAGGGGAGTGGATTTTTCACATAGTTTTGCCAAAGTAAATGGAAAGTGTAGAGCAAGGCTGAGATGAGACAACAGTTTATAGTCTGGTCAACTTGCACAGGCTGGTTTCTTATAGGTACCTGTGCAGAACAGGGACTATTTTTCTCTGCTAACAGATGAATCAGATGAATATGTGCCCAATTCTAGAGTAGCTATGTGGCAGCTCTCGGGACTTGTATGATAAAGTAGTTGTCACTTTTGACTTCTGCAGTTAGCCAAATTCAGGGTGTTGCAGTTTGTTCCCATTAGGAAGAGAAATTGGTGATAGATGCAGCTATTTTCTTTCTTGCATTCTTATTTATTTACAAAGGTTATACAGAAGTCCTGGTTCCTGAACACCATAGGAATCAAACAACAGGAACTGGCTCCTTTGCGTCTATTCTAACAGCCTTCTCTGCCCCTAAAGCTCCATCTTCTCTTTCTCTCAGTGCTGCTTCACCAGTGCTTTTGTGACTGTCTGCTTGACTTTCTCTCTACTTCTGTTTCTCTGCCCTGCTTTTCTCCCCCCTAGTCTGTACCTTTGTTTTGGCTGTAGATGTGGGCCAGTGTTTGAGGAGGAGGGTGTGTGAATGTTTTAGCCATGTTTACTGTGGTTTCTTTGTGTTAATCCTGAAAGTAAGGTGACAGCTACACCCCACCCATAACAGCAAGGGTTTAGCCCGCCCAGTAACATTGATCAAGTACAGCACCTTTCATCCAAAGGATAAACATGCTTTTTACAAATTCTAGACAGAAATCACTACGTCCAACTTTGAAATGCAGCAGCTGTTTAACAACAGCAATGTACTTACACAGTATAGGAAACTGGGGAGAATGCCAAAGTGCAGGGAAAGTTAAGGAGTCAGAATGTAATCTAAATTATAATTTGGCAGGGATAGTGTGGCTAACACCACGCACGTCTAACAGAAATTGCCCTAGGAGCTTTGGTGTCAGGACATCAGTTATTATAGACTCGTAAGTTCCAAGGGGATGCCATGTTAGTTTAGTTCAGCAAGACAAACAAGGAGTCTGGTGGCTGGCACTTTTAAAGACTAACAAATTTATTTATCGCATGAGCTTTCATGGGAGAACTTTTTGGCTGGAGCTCAGGGCTTAAGCCCCAAACGCCGTTGCAATAATCCAGCCCTGATTATGAAGTAATACATCTCAGAAAGGTCTGCTGAGAAGAGAACAGCCTGCTTAGCAGGAACCCACACTAAGCTCATCCATCTTCCTCCCCTTGGTTTTTTCGGGGGCCTTCTTTGACTGTCTTGTACTAATTGATGAAGATGATTTATTTTACTAGACCATGGCAGCACCTGATGGGTTAAACTTTGACAGAGGAAACCAGACTTCTCTTTCTGGGGTGTGACTGTGACTAGAGCCGAAAGAACAAAAGAAGCTGCACACTCTGAGATGATTTTGGAAGGAAATTAAGCAATAGATGGGGCTTCCTGGAACTGTTGTGTTACCTCCCAGCTCACCGCTTCCTTGGTAGGACAGCTACAGGCAGGAGAGAGCCTCTGTACAAACAAACCAGGAGTCCTGTGGCACTTAAAGACCTACAAATTTATTTACTGCTTGAGCTTTTCTCCCATGAAAGCTCATGCCATAAATAAAATAGTTAGTCTTTAAGTGCCACAGGACTCGTTTGTTTTGCTGAACTAGACTAACACGGCTGCCCCTTCGGAAGTCTGTACAAACAGGCTCCCAGAGTTATTTGCTCGCTGATTTCCATGGTGAAATGTGTTCAGTCCAAACAGGTTCTTTTTACCTGCAAACCTTGCAGATACAGGCTGATCACGTGAACAACTGAAATCAGGCCCTTTCTGTTACACACCATTATCAGCTATGGTCAGGTTTCTCGATAATGACCAAGTGTGAGGTGGACCTGCAATGAAGTTCACTGGAAAGAATTCTGTGGCACTTAAAAGACTAACAGATTTATTTATCTCATGAGCTTTCTTGGGAGAAGATCCCACTTTGTCAGACCCTTTGAAGATGGGTATGAAGTTGATGGATTTCCACTTCAAACAGCTGTATTCAGTGCCTTCCATCTTGCCGAGTTCCAAAGGGGCAGCTGTGTTAGTCTAGTTCAGCACAAGAAGCAAGGAGTCTTGTAGCACCTACAGACTAACAGACTTATTTATTGCGTGAGCTTTTGTGGGAGAATATCCCACTTCATCAGATTTCTCCCATGGAAGCTCATGCAATAAATAAAGTGCCACAGGACTCCTTGCCTTTTTTGCTGAACTAGACTAACATGGCTGCTTCTTTGGAACCTGACTAGAAAGAACGTATTTCTTCCAGTAAACAGAGCACGTACAGCATGACCAGACGAAACACAGGGTCTAAATGCCCTCGGCTGCTATAGAGAGCAGTGAGAAGTCTAGTCTAGTCTATAGAGCAGGGGTGGCCAAACTTATGGAACTCAAGAGCCACACACGTTGACTGTTAAACCTTCGAGAGCCACACTGAGGCATATAGCCACATACTCTTACCTACTCCAAAATTACTAAATTTAAAATTCTTTGCACGCTTTCATTTTGTCATAAAAAGAGGACAAATATTGATCCTGCTAATGTCAGATTAATAATTATTTAAGCTTACCATGAAAACTAGGCCTATACAGTAAAAACTTAGCTGCTACTCGATGTAGAAGACTGCAGGCTAGTGGCAAGTTATTTAAAATCCTGACCATGGCATACTCCTCCCTGTCAATTTCAAAAGGGATAGCCGAGTTAGTCTAGTCCAGTAAAAAAACAACAAGGAGTTGTGTGGCACTTTAAGACTAACAGATTTATTTTTTGCATGAGTTTTCGTGGGAGAAGATCCCACTTCCTCAGATACTTCGAAGATGGGTGAACTTACAGAAAGGAATGAAAATAAATGCAAGGGGGTGTAAAACATAGGATCAGGTCATACCGTAACAGCAAATCAGAGCAGTTTACAGGCTCAAACCATGGGAAACCTGAAGTCAAATTACCCTTTGTAATGGGAAAAGAACCCATAGTCTCGACTGAGTCCTGCTTTCACAGAATTTAGCTTGCATATTAATTCGAGTTCAGCTGTTTCTCTTTGAAGTCTTGATGTCTCAGGTACATCTCTAACGACAGTCATTAACAAATCCATCATTGAGTGATTAGGAAGATGGAAGTGCTCAGCAACTGGTTTCTTTGTTCTTTGATTTCTGATATCAGGGCTGTGCTCATTCAGTCTCTTACTGAACGATCATCCTGTTTGTCCAATATATAAGGTGTTGGGGCATTTCTTGCACATGATGGCATAGACCACATTAGTAGATGAGCAGGTAAATGAGCCTTTGATGGAGTAGCAGGCTTGATTAGGACCCATGATGGTGTCTGTTGTGTAGATATGTGGGCAGACTTGGCAGCGTGGTTTTTTTGCAGGGGGGGGGTGTAACCCATGTGCGTAGAAGTGCAATCTCTTTCAGGGATCCTTTGTGGCTGGGTTATGTTGCTGGGCAGATTTTTCAGCCCAGAAACCAGAAACTTCTGGTAAGAGAGTGTGGGAGCACGCTGAGCATGCTCCACAAGTTTTATTGTTGAGCTGGGGTTACATGCCCAGGGGGAAGCCTGACAGGAGCAGCCTGGAGAGGAGCAAACAGAGAGCTGCAGAGTACATGGGCTAAGGGACTCATTGAAAGGAGCTGAGCAGGAGTGGACTGCAGGATGTTTTCTCCCTGCTTTGGACTGCTTTGCAGGGGAGTTGTCTGCAGGGGAACTGAGAGTTGGATGGTCAGTGACTTGATTGCATGGTGCTGGCTACACAGGAGGAAGAAAGGACTGCACGGCATCTGCCTGAAGATTCCTGCAGCTAGAGAGGATGAGGATTGCTTTCCTTCTTCATTTAGTCCTCAAGGACTTAAAAGACTGCAATTGAGATAAGGGTGACTCCACCTGAACACTGGGACTCCTGGGTTTCATACTGTTTTATTTAAATAAATTATGGTTCCTTAAGTTAAGGTGTGTTTAGTTAGTTAATAAAGTTCATTGTATGTTTATGCTGAGTGGCAGTTTATTGTGGGATGGGAACTCTGAGCAGTCCTCGCTGTGAGTCCTTTTAACAACTGGATCCTGGCTCTCCAGTTGCTTTCTGCAGGGGTTTTCATTGTGAGGCACTGGAGAGGGGCAAGTAGATGCATTTGAGCCCACCTTAGCAGGTTACATGTGCCTGCTTCAATGTTCCTGTTGTTAGATCTGTAGTTGCTGGTATCTGTCCCTGCCATCCCCAGCCATAAAAAAAACAAGGAGTTGTGTGGCACTTTAAGACTAACAGATTTATTTTTCACATGAGCTTTCGTGGGAGAAAATCCCACAGAAAGTAAATCTGTTAAAGTGCCACACCTCTCCCTGTTTTTTTTTTTTTTTCTTCCTGGACTATACTAACACAGCCATCCCTTTGGAAATCCCCAGCCATGCCATGCTTTTTCCCCCCATCCAGACGCCCTCCTGAAAGTCCTAGGCTGGGGCTGCTTTCCTAAATTGATTTGGTGATATTCAGGGGCAGCTTTTGGGGTAGGCAAAGCAGGCGGCTGCCTAGGGCGCCAAGCAATAAGGGCCTCCCTCCTCAGTTTGGTGGACAGAAATTAAAATACAGAAAAATATAGAAATTGTTCCCATCTAGCAGAGCTAGTAGGGCTGGAAGCCTAAGCACTTTTCACTCTTAGCTCACCAAGGCAAACTGTCATTAGGATCTGTGCTTCGTCTGAATTGCAGATTTCACCATTATCTGCCCATCACCTTCACATTGACATGCTAAAAAAGCAGGAGCAAGCGATAGACAGCACAATAGCAGGAACTTTTACAGTGGCCTCAGCTTTTAATTCCTCAGTGTGGCTGTTTATTCTGCCATTTTTTAATTTTGTAAAATATTGCCTTTTCCTTTTCTTTTTTTACCTGTTCTTGTGCCTTTTCCTTTGACTTTGTGCCAATTTTTACTTTGGCTTTGTTTAGCTCAGGTTACCAGGTAGGGCCATATAGGCTGCTACGTATAAATATAGTGCTGCCCTTAGGCAATCATTACAGCTTTCTGTGATGTCTGTGCTGTATATCTTTCTTTTGGTAAGTAATTTTTTACCTTCTTCTGTACTTAATATTTTTAAGGGGGCCAGAGTCATATAAACTTGAGTACTTCAGAGAATTTCATTGAAATTTTGTGTTTTTCATTTATAGCTACATACTAGAAACCTTCTTTTTGCTTATTTTTTATTTATTATAATTTGTATTAAATGTCTAATGCACATAAACCTAAGCCTATGTGAAAAATTTGTAAGATTTGACTGCCAAAATTTTAAATTTGGTATTTTAGTTATTTTTGAGCCATCACTAATGTTACCACTCTTTATTTATTAATTAATGTTCACACTTTTTAAAAACATTTAAATTGTTCACTCTAACTTTGTAGTTCAGCATTAGCTCATTTATGTTAAGTGAAAGATGATCAACTTACAAGCTTCATGATGGGAAGATCTTTAAAAATACCATACCCAAGAATAATTTATGAGTGCCAGAGAGATAGTCATGTTAGTTTGGTTCAGCAAAACAAACAAGGAGTCCTGGGGGTGATATGGGGCAGTTAGGGGTGTAGGGGTACTGGGGCCACAGGGCAGGTAGCAGTGGGGGCTGATAGTGGGCCCTTTAGGGAGCCCCACAATGGGCCTTCACCTAGGGCCCCCAATTGCCTAAGGTCACCCCTGCTGATGTTCTTCCAGGAACCACAATTTTTCATTCAAGAGCCTCATCTGGCTCCCGAGCCACAGTTTGGCCACATCTACTATAGAGACTCTTATGCTGTGTCATGAACACCCCACTGCCTGTTCAGTCCCTGGTTCAGGAAAGCACATGCTTATATCCATCTCTGTTACACAAAACACTTTTGCATCTGCAGTGGGACTGTTTCGAATGATAAAGTGGCACTATGGAAATCAGTCACATAACAATAACCACGCTATGGAAGATGCTATGAAGCAGAAGTTACCACAGTAGCCCAAGGCAGGTCTCTTTTTGCTTCATTTCACTCCAACAAAATAAATTTGCATGGCCAGCTTCCTTTTTTCTTGTGGACTACTCAGCTTAGATTGTTGTCACACCACAGAGGAAGCAAGCAGGGCGAGAGGCATAAAAGTAATTAAAATACACAGGGTTTTCAGCTGTATGGAGGATTTTGGAGAAACACATTTTTCAGATAAAAATTGTTTATATGTTGTTTGTTTCATATTGATCAATGATATCTTCAGTTTTCCATATCTTCCACTTTCCCAACCAGGGCTGCTGGGATTAGACTTGGATGAATGGACACTTTCTGGCTTTCACAATTCTTCTTCCCTGAAAAAGCTTTTAAACACCAGTATCCAGATGCAGAATTGTGTGAGATTCCTGCCGAGCTCCTGCAGTGCCATGGGAATGTATATATGCAAGGTAAACTGGTAGAAGTGTATGTGAGGTTCCAGGTTTGGCAGTAAATGGGCTGGGGGTGGCTTGTGGCAGGGAAGCAGGGACTTTGAAGAGATTTGTGGCATTCATTCCAAGATGTAGTGAGAAAGAGGGATAGCTAAAAATAAGAGCAGGGAGATGAGTGACCAACTGGAGCTGGAAACTGGAAAGGATACAGAGAGCCTTTCCCATTCAAAGCTAGGTCTGTTCAAACAGTAATCTGGTGATTGACCTTTGTCAAAAGAGGTGGTGGCCTCAGTGCCTAAGGGTACGTTTATTAGTGATGGTAGCAAAATCATCACTGTCAATTTCCAAAGGGATAGCTGTGTTAGTGTAGTCCAGCAAAAAAACCAAGCAGTCATGTGGCACTGTAAGAATAACAGATTCCTGGCGTTCCAGGATCACTTAGCAGCAAGTCTGAACATACTGCTGCGCTCCTGGAAGTCGGCTCCATAAGTCCTGGGGGCCAGGAGGTGTATGGGAAAGCCAACCGCAAGTCATTCTCAGTCAGCTTTCCCAAGTGTGTCCTGGTGGCTAAGAAAGTCACCGGCATTTATGCAAGGCATTTTTACATGCCTTGCGTAAATGTCGGTCGACTGCCACCAAAAAACAGCCTGAGCGTAGACTAGGGCTTAGTCCCAAATGAACAGGCATTTATATCACAGGACCCACCAGTTGCCCTGGGATTTTCCCCCACAAAAGCTCATGCGCTAAATAATTTTTTTAGTTTTTAAGTACCACAGGACTCCTTGTTTGTCCTGCTGGTTGGTATGCTCTGCAGAGAGCCCAAGGGCAGACTAAAACTACCAGCAGAGGAAGCTTGCCCTTCAGCCAGTCTATTTTGTGGAGAAACTGTGGATGAGAAACAGATGTTGCTTCTGGTCTGGCACCTTTCACCTGAACTACACTCTCCCCAAATTTTTAAAAATTAATTTCATTTTAAAAGAGTGAAAGTCTGAAAGTTAACAAGCACTCAACCATGTATCATTACCAACACTTGCCGCTGCTGCTGCTGGCCTCTGGCTTTGACCAGTATGTGGAGAGGCTGCTAATGCTGCTGTACCCTGCTGGTTCTTTCCCTCTTCAGGAGACTGTTTGACTTTGGAGAGGCAGAGGTCATGTGTATTGAAAACAGGGTCCATTTCATTCCCTCCTCTTCTTTATTTTCCTCACTGTCACTTTAAAATGTTTGACGAAGTGGGATTTTCTCCCACAAAAGCTTGTGCGATAAATGTGTTAGTCTTTAAAAGTGCCACAAGACTCCTGGTCTATTTCACTACCACTGTTTTTTTTGTCCTCACTGAACCCCCTTTCTCCCTTCCTTGGCATTTCCTTACATGTCCCATCTCACAGTGAGCCTAGAAGCCTGAGCACAACCCGTACTGTAGTGATATTCTTCCAGAACGTTAATGTCACTAAATGTGCGTAGGCTCTAGGGGAGGCAGTAGCCGAGTGGTTTAACATTCAGGTTTGAATGCTCATGCTCTGTGGGATCAGTTTGAAATTCTGGGAATACAGCATAGCCCTCAATGAATTGAGTTCCAGAGAGTTTACTGTACGTGAACATAATAACCAGGCTTTGGTGGCTTTTTATTTTTTATAGTTTTGAGAGATCTTATCAATCTTTAGACATTTTCTTTATTTTGATCGATTTAAAGGTTAGCAACTGGGCAAAACTATGAGGTTTCAGCTTTTTCTTAATCAGTTTAAATTTTTACAGTGGCAGGAAAGTATGTGAGCCTCAGACAGTGGAGGAGACAGATACTGATTATTAGACAACACTAGATGTTGAGATTCAAAAGTTAAAAGTTTTATAACTTGTGAACAAAAATCTTCAACATCAAATGTCAAAATACACAAACTAAATATCCTTAAATCAAACTCTAGTAAGTTTTCAAGCCACATTTTTTTTTCACTTTGTCTATCTGTTGTTTTCAGTCATCATCTATGGAAGTACTTTTTTCATCCATCTCTGTGTGTAGGGTGCTGGAATCAATGTTTACCAACATTTGCTAATAAAAATTTAATTCTTCCAAGCCTAGTAAACACAGGGTGTGGGCCTGATTTTCAGTACTTGCAGCTGTCGTAGACTTCAGCTAGAGTTGTAACTGCTCAGCACCTCTGAAAATCAAGCTCTGTATAAGGCCACATTAACAGCGATGGTGGCAAATTCACCGCTGTCAGCTCGATCTTCCCAGATCGACTCAGCTGTCAATTTTGACCTGCTAAATTGGTCTGGAACTCGACTTATTAAGACCATCCCCTCAAGTGGCATAGCGCTGCATCAACAGGAATGCATTTCCAACCGGTGCAGCGCACTGAAGACACCGCACTGAGGGGGAGTGAGGAAGTCAATGGGCGTTGCACAAGCCACTTTAGGTAGTTTGTGTGACTCCTGTTGTCTACTGCCTAATTTTGCTGTCAGCATAGACCTGGCATAAATCTAAAGTAATAACTTTGTAGTTAACCAAATCAGTCACTAGAGGTCACTGATTCAAATTTTAAAACAATCAGAAAATTCATTGCTCCAAAGGAATAGCCCTGTTAGTCCAGTTCAGGGAAAGAAACGAGTCCTGCAGCACTTTTAAAGACTAACAAATTTAGTTATTGTTGAACCCCGGGTTCGCGATGTGACTGGGATGGACCAGCGACACCCACCAATGAGACAGACACCAGTTCAATTAAACAAAAAAAAACTACTTTTATAGTGACACCTTAAACACCTTCAACCCCTTAACAGTGTAAAACAAGGAGATCTATGCAAAACCACTTGTAATCAACTAACAATATGAAGCAAAAATCTATATAGGACACTTATAACCAACTAATAGCATAAAGCAAAATCTAAATGAACACTTATAACTAAAATGACAATATAAAGCTAAAAACCTATGCAAAGCACTTATAACCAAGTAACAGTGTGGAGCAAGAGTCTATATAAAGCACCTGTAAAACAGCTCCAGCCAAACAGGATAAAGCATGTAAGTCTATGCAAAACACTTACAACCTACCAAAGTACTTATAGTT
>ML682911.1:684-11643 GCA_007922195.1 Podocnemis expansa
GCGGAGTGAGGCGCAGCCCCGCGCCTTACCTGGAGGGTGCCTGCAGTCCCCTGCAGGCACCCACCAGGAGAGGCACAGCGGGGCGCCTCACCCCAGGGGCTTTAAAGCCCCGGCTGCCCCCAAACCTGGCGGCGTGGCCCCAGCGCACGGCTGGAGCCCACTGCTGCCGGGGCCGGAGTAAGCACCGGCCCGGAATCCCCAGCGCTGCTGCCCTTGCTGGAGGCATGGCCGGAGTTACCCTGGCCACACCCCCGGGATTCCCCGGTGCCGCCGCCCCGGGGTCCACACTGTGGACCTGCTATTTCGCCCCTTTATTTCGCAGATAAAGTTTTTGTCCTGAGAAATAAGGTGTTTTGAAATAACATGTTATTTCGAAACAGCTTGTTTCGAAACGTCTTGTTTCGAAGCAAGCCTGCCCTGTGTGAACATAGCCATACACTAACATCTGATGAAGTAGGTTGGAACCCATGAAAGCTTATGCCCGAAGAAATCTGTTAGTCTATAAGGTGCCACAGGACTCTCATTGTTTTTACAGTTCCTATTAATTTTAATTGGGCGTGAGCATTCAGATCTCTTAGGAACCTATGAAAGTCTCAGCCTTAACATTCCAAGTTTAAAATGCTTCAGAAATTCATTTCAACCTCTGAACCTGACTTCACTGTAGCTATAATACAAAGTAAACATCATAAGAGAGTCTGAATATGTTTCTAGGCATTCCATATGGAGCACTAAAAGTGAGATACAACCAAAATGAGAATTTGAGAAAGACATATCATGCCAAACTTGAAAGACTTTTACAGCACAATAGCAGCAGCTTGGGACAATAGGAGGGATAGCGTGGGTATAATTCATTTGGATTTTAACAGGTCTTTTATCACAATACCACACAGAAAGCTCACTGATAAACTGGCAAAGAAAGAGGACAGTACAATAAGAAATAAATGGTGATAGAAAGCAACACCCATTACTGTGAAATAAGGTCACATCAGCAGATAGAGAGGTATCATGTGACACCCACTGTAATTGGTATCAAACCAGTATTATTCAAGATGTCAATAAATAACATAGGTGAAAACATAATGTTAGTAGCATTCTAGAAGAGGCAACAGAAAGCACTGTAGTTATAGTTATATATTGATTTACTTTCCAACCTCCTATTTTACTGGCTCATAACTTTCTGAAACTTGCATTCCGTTTTTCAGGCTGAATATGTGCTCAAAGGGGACTTCTAAGTTCTGGCAAAAAACCAAAAACACACAAAGACTAAGGCAAGAAAGAAACAATATTACAGTTGTTCCATTAAAAAAAATGCAATATTTTTTCTGAGCAGCCCACTAGCCAAAACTGCTGAAGACTTCAGGGTGTAATTAGGTGTGGACACACTCATTACTGAGGAGCTGTGAAAACTTTTGTCTCAAATGAAATCAGTTTTGGTTTAATGATTCAGAAATACAATATGCTGAGCTCGTACAGTGCATACTTTGTAAAGTGATCACCTACATAGCTAAGTTAAGCATATCCTGAATTTTTTTTTGTTTAATTAGCATTTAAACCCATTTGTACCAATAACAGTCAAAGTAATCTTATTAACTGGTTTAAATTATTATGGGTCCCTATCTTTTTACAGCTACATGGAATCTCAAAAGCTGCCCATCCACATTCTGAGTCTGATTTCCAGTCTTCTTTTATGTCAGATTTCATGAAGTTATCAGACAGGTCCTCATTCAGACTCATTTAAGGAATTTTGCAGCTGGTTAAGGTTTGTGGGAGAGCAGGTCCCATCCATGCACCTTCTATGACATGTAGGAAGGATCAATTTCAAAATGTACCTCAGGAAGCAAATTTAGAACCCCTAAATTATGCAGGAAAGAAATTTAATTCCATGGATTCTCCTAAAGCAGAAGGGACAAGGACATATATTTACGGAATATGAAATTTGCTCAAGTTATCTGCCATACCTGGCAGGCAACCAGAACTTAAGAAGTCCTGGAAACTGAAGTGCATCATTCATTTTACATTTTTTTTATTTAAAAAAACATGCAAAATCTAAGAAATTCAATACAGAAAGCAACACAATAGAACATTAAAGTTGTAGAGTTAAGTGCTCAAAACTCAGAACCATGGTAAGTTCGCATTCCTTCACATTACCTCCTTAAGGGTGTGCATTATGGTGCAGCCCTTAACTACACTTACTAAATCAAATAAAGTAGATAATAAAGCAGTTCTATTCAACATTTTCATTAATGACCTGGATCGGGCATGGCCAAACTGTGGCTCGGGAGCCGCATGTGGCTCTTCAATGAAAAAGTGTGGCTCACAGCAAATCAATTTAGTAGGCAAAAGTATATGGCTATGTGCCTCAGTGCAGATCTTGAAGGTTTAATAATCAACATGGGTGGCTCTTGAGCTCCATAAGTTTGGCCACCCCTGATCTGGATGAGGGGACAGACTGCACACTCAGTAAGTTTGCGGATGACACCAAGCTGGGGGGAATGGTAGACACACTGGAGGGCAGGGACAGCTTGCGAACAGGGGGACTGAAAATGGGAGTTTGAGAGGGAAGGAGTTGGCAAAGCCCTAAGGAGGAGGTGAAGGCAATCCCCTAGCTGAAGAAGCAAGGGACAGAGCAAAGCTTGGGTGAGTGAATTGCTAACTGTGTGTGTGCATCTTTCCCTACAGGTGATTTCTGTTAGTTGTCAGTTACCGTGGGAATTGGAACTGTGACTGTGTGATTGTCTGGGGGCTGTTTAGATCATTGTTCCTTGCTCACCTTTGATCACCAGCTTCAATTAGCCTTGTGATCACTCTTCCCCTGTGTGTTTAACGAGGGGCAAGAGCTGACCTAGGCAGAGAAGGCCTTAAAAGCCAGTGGCTGAGCGACCGGGGGAGCTTGAGAACAGGGGGACTGAAAACAGGGGAGTTTGAGAGGGAAGGAGTTTGTGAAGCCACGATGGTGAAGAGGAGCCGCACTGCTGCCAGAGCCCCTTCTATCTCCTCTACCTGTGCCTGTAGCCAGACAGACAGCCTGACCATAGATATCTCTACCCAGATCGTGGTGTGGACTTGCAGGGACTGCGGCCTGCAGTTCCCTGTCACTAACGATCAGGCTGGGGAGATGAATCGATGTGACACGTGTCTGCTGGTGGAATCTTTCAGGAGGCAGGTGGGAGAATTACAGGAGGAGGTGTCTAGGCAAAAGAGTATCCATGCCCTGGAGAAGTTCCTTCATAGCATCCACAAGGAGACATGCAAGGAGGAGGATCCTATCCAGCTGCCAAAGACTACTGCCACACCACTGGAGAAGGATGGGATGCCTATGATAGAGGGAGGACACTGGTAGCTGGTTACCTCTGGCAGCTCCACACCTACTGACATCCCACCCTCCACTGTGGTGAAGAACCATTATGCAGTGCTAGAGATGATGGATGAGGTGGAAGAGGAGATACCATGCACCTCTGAGGCTGGGAGGATCACAGCCACCACAACTAGGAGGAAACATATGGCAGTGGTGTTTGGGGACTCACTTCTGAGGGGGACAGAGGCACCCATTTGTCACCCTGACAAGGCCTCTCGGGAGGTATGCTGCCTGCCAGGTGCCCGCATCCGAGACATTACAGAGGGATTGTCGAGAATCATCCGCTCCTCTGACTACTACCCCATGCTACGCATCCATGTGGGAACCAATTATACTGCGAGAGGTGATCCTCTGCAGATCAGAGGTGACTACAGGGCTCTGGGAGGGGGGGTGAAGGAGTTCAGAGCACAGGTGGTGCTCTCCTCGATCCTTCCGGTCAAGGGTAGGGGCTTGAGCAGAGACAGATGCATCCTGGAGGTGAACGCCTGGCTGTGAAGATAGTGTTGTCAAGAGGGCTTTCTTTGGCTTCCTTGATCATGCAGTGATGTTCCAGGAAGAAGGACTGCTAGGCAGAGATAGACTCCATCTGTCAAGGAAGGGGAAGAGCATATTGACGTCGACTAGCTGGCCTAGTGAGAAGGGTTTTAAACTAGGTTCAAAGGGGAAAGGAGACCAACACCCACAGTTAAGTGACAATGTGGGAGACCTTGGGGACGGGATGGAACTTAGGGGGCCTGGGACTATAACACCAGGGATAAAAGACAGGGTAGTTGGAACATGGGGGGGAGGGGTCAAATAATTGTGTTAGATATTCTAAGGAAGCTTTAATAGCTGAGGCAAGTGCGGGAGGACAACGCCGGGAGAAAATGCAAGGAGGTAGATGCAATACAATTAAAAATTGACATGGGAAAGTAGGGCAATCAGCCTGGTATCTTAGGTGCCTGTACAAGAATGCGAGGAGCCTGGAAACAAGCAAGAAGAATTGGTAGTACTGGCACAAACAAGGAACTATGATATAATTGGAATAACAGAGACATGGTGGGATAGTCTGCATGACTGGAGCTCTGCCATGGATAAGTAAAAGTTGTTCAGGAAGGACAGCCACGGAAGAAGAGTGGGAGGAGTAGCGCTATATGTAAAAGAGCTCTATGACTGCTCAGAGCTCCATTATGGAAGTGGAAATGAGTCAGTTGAAAGTCTGCAGATTAAGTTTAGAGGAGAGAGCAACAAGGGGGATGTCGTGGTGGGTGTCCGCTATAGACCTCCAGACCAGAAGGAGGAGGTGGATGAGGCATTCTATGGACAACTGGCAGAAGTTTCCAGATCACAGGCTCTGGTTCTCACAGGGGACTTCAATTACCCTGACAACTGCTAGGAGCCCAATTCAGCAGTGGACAGGGAATCCACGAAGTTTTTGGAGGGTGTTCAGGACAACTTCCTGGTACAAATGCTGGAGGAACCAACTAGGAGTCTTGCACCTCTCGACCGGCTGCTCACAAACAGAGAAGACTTGATTGGGGACCTAGAATTGGATAGCAACCTGGGCAGCAGTGACCATGAGATGGTAGAGTTCAAGATGCTGATTAATGGAAAAAAGGAAAGAAGCAAACACAGAACCTGGACTTCAGAAAAGCAGATTTTGGCTACCTTAGGGAGCTGATGGGCAGGATCCCCTGGGAGGCTGATCTGAAGGGGAAAGGCGTCCAAGAGAGCTGGCTGAATTTTAAAGAAACCCTGCTAAGGGCACAAGAAGATGTCATTCCAATGAGCAGAAAGAACAGCAAATGTGGAAGGCGCCCAGTGTGGCTTAACAGAGAACTCTACACTGAGCTGAAGCATAAAAAGAAAGCTTACAGGAAGTGGAAGCTTGGACAGATGACTAAGGAGGCATATAAAGATACTGCTGAGGACTGCAGGGATAAAATCAGAAAGGCCAAAGGACAATTGGAGTTGTGACTAGCAAGGGATGTGAAGGTAACAGGATGGGGTTCTACCAGAGGTATCGCTGGTGCTGGGCATCCAGGGCATGTGCCCCGAATCCCAGGGCTGGTGCCCCAGATCTCCAGCCCAATCGGGCCGGAGATCCAGGGCCCAGCCACCACCGGCAGCGGTGGCCCCACACCCAGCTGGGGATCTGGGGCCTGGCCACCCATGGCAGCAGCGGCCCTGTCCCTGGCTGGGGATCTGGGGCCCAGCTGCCCATGGTGGGGAATCTGAGGCCCAGCCACCTGGGCCGGCAGCAGCCCCGTCCCTGGCCAGGGATGCGGAGCCTGGCCTCCTGCGGCCGCTTCCAGCCCCATCCCCAGTCAGGAATGTGGGGCCTAGCCGCTCACGGTTATGTGGCGGCTTCTGGCCCTGTCCCCAGCTGGGGGCCGGGGGCGGGGCCTGATCCCATGCCCCAGGTCCCTCCCTGGGCCAGCGACGCCCCTGGTTCTACAAGTATGTCAATAACAAGAAGAGGATCAGGGATGGTTGAGGTCCCTTATTAAACAGGACAGGTATCCTCACGATGGAGGATGAGGAAAAAGCTGAAGTGCTCAATGCGTTTTTTACTTCAGTTTTCATAGGCAGAGCCAGCTCCCAGCCCGCTACACTGGGTATGGCAGATTGGAGGGAAGAAAAAAGGCCGTTGGTGACAGAAGGTCAGGTTAGGGACTACTTAAAGAAGCTGGATGTGCACAAGTCCATGGGGCCGGATGAACTGCATCCGAGGGTGCTGAGGGAGTTGGCTGATGAGATAGCAGTACTGCTGGCCATTATCTTTGAAAACTCATGGCGAACTGGGGAGGTACCAGAGGACTGGAAAAAAGCAAATATAGTGCCTATGTTCAAGAAAGGGAAAAAGGAGGATCCAGGGAATTACAGATCTGTCAGCCTCACCTCAATCCCTGGAAAAATCATGAAGCGGGTTCTCAAAGAATCCATCCTGAAACACTTTGAGGAAAATTGAATGATCAACAACAGTAAGCATGGATTCACCAAAGATAAATTGTGCCTGACCAATCTCATTGCCTTCTATGATAAGATGACTGGATTTGTGGATGTGAGAAGAGCTGTTGATGTGATACACCTCGACTTTAGCAAGGCTCTTGATACGGTTTCCCACAGCATTCTGGTTGGCAAGTTAAGGAAGTATGGGTTGGATGTGTGGACTGTAAGGTGGACAGAGACCTGGCTAGATCAATGGTTTCAGTGTGTAGGAATCAATGGCTCCATGTCTAGTTGGCAACCAGTAACGAGTGGTGTGCCCCAGGGGTTGGTCCTGGGGACAGTTCTGTTCAACATTTTCATTAATGATCTGGAAAACGGGATAGATTGCACACTCAATAAGTTTGTGGATGACATCAAGCTGGGGGGAATGGTAGACATGCTGGAGGGCAGGGACAGGATTCAGGGAGATCTTGACAAATTGGAGCAGTAGGCCAATAGAAATCTCATGAGATTCAACAAGTACAAGTGCAAAGTCCTGCACTTGGGATGAAAAAACCCCACGCACTGCTACAGGCTGGGGAGCGATCAGCTAAGTAGCAGCACAGTAGAAAGGAGCTGGGGGTCACGGTGGATGGGAAGCTGGATATGAGTCAGCAGTGTGCTCTTGCTGCCAAAAAGGCCAATGGCGTACTGAGCTGCATCAGAAGAAGGGTTGCCAGCAGATCAAGGGATGTGATCATGCCCCTCTATTTGGCAGTGGTGAGGCCACGTCTGTAATACTGTGTCCAGTTTTGGGCTCCCCACTACAAAAAAGACATGGACAAACTAGAAAGAGTCCAGTGGAGGGCAACAAAAATGATCAAGGGGCTGGACCCAATGTTTCCTCGAAGGGGCCAATGCAGCTGAGCAACTTGTGTTGCCCGCTGTGAGCCCCCCAACGCGCAGATCCAATGCTGTCCACCCTGCGCAGGTCTGATCCTGCCCCCTGTGTGGGCTGGATCCTGCCCCCCCCCAAGCTCCACTCCCCGCCCGGCCTCACCACAGTGGAGTGGAGCAGAGCTCAGCCTACGCCCAGCCGGTCGCGCCTTCCCCAGGGGTGGAGATGGCTGGAGGGGGCCAGAGGGGGCTGGCATTGAGCTGCGGCCTGCAGGGTCAGAGCCTTGGAGTGGCCCGCCCCACTCCCAAAGAATTTTGGCCTCTTCGCTCCTGGCCCCGCCCCAAGGCCATGGAACAAGCCCGTTCAGGCCAGTGGAGAGGATGGGGACGAAGTGGCGGAAACTCTTTGAAAGAGGGGCTGGCCGCTCCAGCGCCCCGACCCTTCATGCCACAGCTCAGCACCGGTCACCTCTGCCGCCAGGGAGGCACAGCTGGCTGGGGGTAGGCTGGGCTGACTGCTCTGCCCCACTGCATTGAGGCCAGGTGGGCAGAGCAGCCTCCAGCCCCCATCGCACCCCTCCTTGGGAATTGGAAGGGGAGCTTAGGGCCCCCTTCCCTGGCTGCCAGAGCGGCACGGCCAGGCCCTCAGCCACTCCCCCGGCCAGGGGAACTCTCACTGAGGCTGTGCAGAGAGTCTGCGCCGGCTCAGTTAGAGCTGACTCTGAGCAGGAGTTTCAAAAACTCCCAGCTCAGCGTCGCTGCCTGGGCAGGGTCTGCAGCTGCTGGCCGTGCATGGCCAGCAGCCTTCCCTGGACCAGGCAACCCTGGGGGCCATGCAGCTTAGAGGGAACATTGGCTGGAGCACAAGCCCTATGAAGAAAGACTGAAGGAACAAGGTTTACTTAGCCTGCAGAAGAGAAGACAAAGGGGGGATTTGATAGCAACCTTCAACTACTTGAAGGGATGCTCCAAGGCAGACGGAGCTTGGCTGTTCTCAGTAGTAACAGAGGACAGAACAAGGAGCAATAGTTTCAAGTTGCAGCTGGGGAAGTCAAGGCTGGATATTAGGAAAAACTTTCTTACTAGGCAAGTGGTGAAGCATTGAACGGGCTTCCTAGGGAGGAGGTGGAATCTCCATCTTTGGAGATGTTTATGCCTCGGCTGGACAAAACCCTGAGTGGGATAATTTAGTGGGAGTGGTCCTGGTTTTTTTGGCAAGGGGCTGGACTAGCTGACCTCAAGAGGTCCCTTCCAACCCTATGATTCTATGGTCTATTTCTAGTATTTTTATTGCCTTAGTTATAGGTGTAGCTTCATGCACTACTCTGTACTTTTATGTCAGATAAACAGTCCATGGTAGTACTTATACAACATGCTATCTATTAAGTGTATCAGCACAGGATAATGACATTTTACTGGTATATATAAGTCATTTAACTTTGCAACTAACTCTAATCCCCTTTGAATTTCACTTCAAGAATGTTGTGTTGTGGATGCATACACATACAGCTAAATAAACTTCATAGTTAACAACCAAATCCCCTTGAAGAGCAGCTAAAAAGGCTATATTGTTGATGGAAGACAAAATGGATAGTAGATGAGTGAAGACAAAATTAAGAAAATGCACACCATACAGAGTAGGGTACTTATTAAAAAAAAGAGTTTAAATAAATACATATCCACTGCACCATTCTGACAATAAAAGCAATGTAAACATGGCAGAATAGAAAAGAATGCAAGATCCAATATTAGAGAAAATTATGCTAATATTTTTTTATTTGTAAAATGTATGTCACCATACTGAAGCCGAAATGTTATTTCATGCATATCTTGATGGTCTGCTGCACATCAATGATCTCAGTGCCAATGGTGACCCAAGGATGGTTTCTGATGCTTATAAGATGATAACAAAGAGGAGGATCACCATGACCTGAACCTCAAAGAGTCCCAGAGATTCTCTGGAGACAATGTGGGAGCCAGCCCCAATTGACAAATGATTGGACTCATTCAAAACTCAGCATGGGTCTGGCATCAGTGCCCAAGAGGAATGGGGAATTGTCATTGGTGGTACTAATAAAGGCACACTCACATCCAGTACTGGAAGTGGCACTGGCACCCAGACCAAGTTATTAAACTTGATGGTGTGGTTCAGCTGTCAACTACGGTACCAAATGGAGCACCAGGCACAGTGTAGGCATCAACTTCACAATCTAGAACTTGTGAGGTGCAAGCGAGTATTCTGACTAACCTGGCAGTTCTACAACATGGCCAGAAGGTGCCAAGGGCACAACAGAGAGTAAATTTTAGAAACCATGACACCAGAAAAATCCTAAAATAGTGGAGGGTTCAGGAACTGAACGGCAAAACAGATCTGATCCCACCTAATATGTCCTCAGTGCAGAGATGGTTGAGAGTCTGCACCATCATCGTTACTGGATTCAACAGTCACTGGATGGCCAGAACTGAAATCGATGATACATTCTATCACTGATTTAGGTGCAGTACTGGGTAGTGGTTAGATCTTTTCCACCCTGTGTGCAGGAAGAAGTATAATGCCAGTCAGCACTCCTCTTGGAAGATAAAAACAAGTCTCCCTGAGTCCTGGGGTGGTCCTGATTAGTCTTATGGGAGCTATCCTCATGGTACAAGCTGAGGGAGAATGACTCCTTTTCCTGTTGGGGGGAAACATCAAAGTCTGAAAGTGAAGGAACATTATTTACTAGCTCTGAAGGTGAGACCACCAATCATATGAAGGCCTCAGGATTGCTGACTTGCTTCACAGGATGCTGCTTCAGCTATAAGTCTCTTATTATCTGAGGCCTCTTTTGGAATGTCTTATAGTTGGAGCCTTCTTCCTAAATCTGTCCTGCACCAACATGCAATAAATACACTGTGTGGCCATCAGTACTGGGGATGCCCCCCTCCACATGATGAACCATGCCTGAACCTTAGTGAGGGCATCACACAAAGCAGCCCACTAGTCTAACTATACTAACACTAAGGTATACTAACTATTATCAGAAAACTGAGACCAAAAACCTGAAAGGAAATCACCACACAGAACTCCTACTCCTGCCATGGGTGGTGAGAAGGAACTCAGGAGGTTTAGTGCAGTGCCACCCTTATACAAACAGGGCAGGGCTAGGGCTGCCCACAAGGCACAAGCATTTCTTCTGGAGACAGGCAATGTCCTCCAGCTTCAGAGTGCAAAGTGTATGCACACCTTCATGGAGCACACAGCTGCAGCTACTCAAACAACAACTCAGGCCTTCTGAGTCCCAATACAGTACTCTATCTTCCAGGCAACATTGTGTTCCTCATAGCATAGTACCTTTGAAGTCAGTGGAAGTGCCTGTGGAGTAATGTGCTGCTCAACATGAGAAAGATTATAAGAATTTAATGTATAAAGAATACAACATCAGTTTCTCTTCACAAAAACTAAGCTTAAAATCATGAACTCAAAAAAAGAAAGGCTGTATTCACACAACACTTTTGTTTCGGAACAACCTCGTTGTTTCAAAACAAAAAAAAACATGTTCACACGACGCACCATTGTTTCGAAACAACGGGAACCTGTTGTTTCGAAACAAGGGCGTTGTTTCGAAACAAGTTAAACCCCATTTGGGAGCAAAACAACCTTGTTTCGAAACCCTTGTTTCAAAACAACTAGTGTGAACATGTTGTTTCGGAACAAGGTGTTCCGAAACAACAAGTCAAGGGCTGCCCCCTCAGCACCCTGGCCAGGGAACACTCAGCACCCTGGCCAGGGTGCTGAGGGGTGTCCCCTGGCCAGTGCC
>VOCP01052360.1:0-10979 GCA_007922195.1 Podocnemis expansa
GGGAAGATTCCCACACTCCCAGCCTCCTGCAGCTCTCTGCTGGCTGGACATAAGGTGGAGCCACTGGAACGCTGCCTTCCAGCTGCTCCTGCTATTTTTAGGGGGATCCCTGGAACTCCACATTCCACTGCCTTGCTCTATTTTTAGGGGGCCAGAAGGCTGCCTGCCTAAAAATAGGGGCCCCTGGAACCGTGTTCTGTACCTTCCCCCTTACTTTAACCCCTGCCTTTTCCGAGCCCTGCACAGCCCACATGGCTGGGCTGAGGAGGGAGGGAACTTTAACTCCAGCTCTCAGGGATGCTCGCGGCACACTTTGGGTGTTGTTGCAGCACACCAGTGTGCCCCCGGCACCCTTCTTGGGAACCATTGGTGTAGGGTTATTGCTACTTTGGGTTATGAGGAAAGGGACCCACGTGGGCAACAGGAGATTGCTCTGTGTCTTAGTCTCAGGTTAAATTCTTGAAGTAGATTTGTTCCCTGGGATATATGCATTAGTGGTAGGTTGAGGCTGCGGATGGAGGGGCCTGTCTGCATGCTGGTTTAGATCACATTTCTTTCAGGGCTGTTGTCTGAGAATAAATAATGCAAGTTTACCTTGGGAGGTATAAACTCATCATTACACCGTGAAACTGACTTGAAAGGACTAGACATCAGCTCAGCAGAGGCTCAACACTCATGTCAGCAGTGGAGCACTGGTGTAGAGAGAGAGGCAAGGCACTAAAGAAAGGTCAGTAATGGGAGCAAGGGACTCTGCCTGGTGTTGAAAGATGGCCAGAGCGCTGTCTGAAATCGGGTGTCAAAATCATGTAGAGGAAGCAGCTGTTACACTGCGAGGGATGGAATGGGGAGGTTTTGGTATTGGTGTGTATCATGGTGTCAGCACAATCTGCCCCTTGAAGTGTAAATCAACAAACCAAATATATATATCAGTATATACATTTGTAATCTTTCTCTACATAGTGTTTCTATCTATGCTGTTTTGATTTCTGGCATTTCTCTCTCTCTCTCAACTTTTTCTTTTCTGTTAGTTAAAATGCACACTGTTTTGCCTTGTTAAATATTCCCATGTGCCTCTTCCCATACTTCTGGCAGTTCATCTTTTGAGAATAACACATGAAGTTTAAGATGGTTCTGTTATTTGGAGTTATTTCCAATTGTTGAATTTTTGGAATCCTATTTTTTCTCTGAATTGTAGTTGAGATATGTGTTTCTGAAGTTACTGTCACTAACTGAGGACTGTTTATAGATCAATAATAAACGTTTCTAGACCTCCTACATTTTTCTGTGGATCACTGACATATAAATAATCCAGTGCAGTCTTCATTTGATTCTTAGCTTGGATCCAGAGCACTAACTACCAGATACGATGAACCTGGGAAATCATCTTGATTTGTCTGAGCCCTAGTCTACAGTGAGGGCTTTTTTGGGGGCAGTCGACCATCATTTACACAAGGAACATAAAATTCCTTGCATAAACGGTGGCACCTTTCTCAGCCACCATTACTCATTAGGGGAAAGCCGACCACAAATCACTTGCGGTTGGCTTTCTCCTGTGCATCTGGACTCCCAAGACTTCTGGGGTTCGTATCCAGGAGCAGTGTGGAGCATTCATACACGCTTTGAGATGCAGGATGTGGGTTTTTTTTTTTTTTTTTTTTTTTTTTTAAAGAGCTGTCCTGTGTCACTTTTGAAGACAGACAAATTTATTAAGGTATAAGCTTTCATAAAAGTAATTCTGCTTTTGGCAGCTTTTGTTCTTCCGCTACATTTTCTAAGATGACACAATTTTATTCATGTCCTTCTTTTGCATCTTGACCCATCTTTTTCTAGGATTTCTTGGTGGTCTTTATCACATGCATACTGGATCTTATACACTCTCTTCAACGTTTCCCATATCACATGACTGAGATATTTCACTTAATACTCTTTCAGTTTTTCAGTGATGAGGGCAACTTGCATCATAGCTCATCCCATTTCATTTTACTGCAATCAGTTCTCTTATAAGGCCCTATCGAAGTACTGTGAATTTTAAGTTGAGAAGTTGTTTGACTTGAGAATTGCCAGATGCCTTCTGAAGGCAAATGGGAATATTTGATTGCATTTGAATTAAGGTTGTGCAGTTGCTTGAAGATACAGGTCACTAAAATAATCCTGATTTGAAATGTTGCCTTTTGTCAAAGCTTTTCTTCAAAGCGTCTGATGAAGTAGGAGTTTCTCCCAGAAAAGCTCATCTGGTAAATGCATTTGTTAGTCTTTAAGTACCACAGGACTCCATGCTTATCTTGTTAGATGACTAATCAGTAGGCCTCTCATTTTAACAAATTCATGTCACAGCTCTATTTTATCCTTTGCATAGTTGGTGTTTCAGCTAGATTTCTATTTAAAGGTGAATTTTGTATCCTTTCTAAATGTTGCTAAAGAGAGCAGATCAGTCAGAAAACTTGTGAAGGAGGTTAGTAGGTAGGGCAGAAGTTGTCAGGAAAAGTTGAATTGATTTTTTTGCTAGAGATCCCAGAGATAATAGAGCCTTTCAAGAGAGTTTAGTTTAAAATTACGCTAATCCTTTAATGTTCTTTTTGAACCCAGCCAGAGAAAGGAAATCATGGGAAAGAAATGAGCACTGTGTGTATAAACCACTCAGATACTCATGCAGTTGTGTGCGTGGGTGCGTACACACACACTATATATATATTTTCAGAGTACTATAGCGGGGGAATAGTGAGTGGCAGGAAACAAGGCAAGATTTAAAAAGTGCTGCAGTCTAGTTCCATGAAAATCCTGAAAATTGTTGTGACACTGATACAGGCTGGAAGGGCTAATTCAGTCATGTGGGTGCAGGTGTCACTAAAGTCAATAAGAGTGGTAGCCACATAATCTAGAGTTTAAGTTAACACTGCTTCTAACCACTTCCGTGGGATGCTGCATGGTTTATTTTTATGGTTGCTGAAAGGTGTAGGAAGGCCCTGGGCCTTCCATAAGGAAGTCTTTCTACTTAGGCCTTGTCTACACTGACCATGGAGTTTGGTGGCAGTCAAAGGAAGATACACAAGCTATGTAAAATAACTTGCATATATCTCTTTGACTGTCTAATGTCTGCTGACTGGCAGTTCGCCTGTGTTGAGTCAAAGGGAAATGCCTTCCGTTCTTCTCAGTGTTGCCTTTTTCAGGGGGTGGACTTACCAAGTTGAATTCCCGATCGATAGAGTGGGTGTTCACTGATCTGCTTAATTGATCTGGAAATATTGAACTGAGGCGGCGAATTTGTTGCTCTTGGTGTAGACTTGGCCATAGAAACCATCTAATACTTTGAGCAGTTTCCTACTGGATTTTACTGATAACCCCTCCCTAAAGTAATGAAGATCAAATCTTTTCCCACATTTCTGAGCTGCCCCCTTTGAGGGTCTCCTCAGTGACTCAGTTTTAAAATGCTAGTTGTGCTTCTTTACAGACTCCTCGGAGCATTTCCTACGAATCTGACAGCTGCCCTTTCCCTATTTCAAAGTGCTGCCATTATTAAAACATCTCTAACAGAGAAGGCCTGGATCCTTCTAGGTTGCTGCGTAGTACCTGCAAGTGCTTTGGACTATGGTTGTGCTACCCTCATACGTGTTTGTGATAGTCTGAACATGTATCTCTGGTGATACCAACAGTTTTCTGGGAACTCTGTCATAAGCCTGCTCAAAATCCACAAACGCTGAGTGCCTTTCCTTGTGTTTCTTCTTTTATTTCTGAAAATTTTAAGCTGCATTAAGCTGGGAAATGTTGTCATCACCACTCGCTTCTCATGGCCTAAATGTCTGAGTTTGTGCATTGCCATGTCACTGTTTTCGGACTAATCCTGTTTTTCATTGTTACCTTTTGTCTAAAATTACTTTCTCCTTCCAAAGTCCAAAGTTACTCTGACTGCCTCTAATTCAAAAATAGCTATTTGTTGTCTCTTTGAACAGCCCTAGATAGTTTAATCTTCTTGAATACAGAGTGTATATGAAGAAAATAGTTTCTTTAATAATACTGATTTATTCCATTTTGATTGTGGATTGGATAACTGCAGTCCTGCTCCCTTTTGATTTCATTGAGAAAGTTAAACTTTTTCTCGTTCATCTCAATAGGAATTAGTAGGAAATGGAAACTAAAACCAAACCCTGGAAAAACCATAGTAAACACATTTCACCTTATTAATAAGAATGTCAATAACACCCTGAATATACTGATTATCATTTTTATGTTCTTATAAATAGCCCTATGTGCATTTTTATTATAGCCCATAATCCAATGGTGATGCTAATGTTCATCTTGAGGAAATACTTTCATTCTGCTCATTTAAGCCCTGAACAAATATGGCTAGACTCTCTCACTGGACTTTAGATCAGTTCCTTATTTTTATTATTTTTTATAATGTTCATTCTGTCTTTTCTGCCATTGTAAATGAAACAAAGGTAGTCAAATTGGTGTAATTCTGAGAAATGTTCCTGGCTTGATAATCAAGAGGTCTAGATCTTTTCATTTTTTTTCTTTAGAAGCCAATTATTCATCCAGTTCCTTTTGGTTTAGTTCTTACTCTTGATGCAGAGACCTTGCAGCTACATGAATGGAGATAGTGAGATCATTTTCATGGGTCTGACCAGTTCAGTTCTGATTGGTAACTTTAAGAGAGTAAAAAGTGCCAGAGCAGGAAGGAAAGACTGGTCAACTATGAATATGCAAATGAATTTTTCTGTGTTTTTGACAGAAAATCATCTCATAGACATTAAGCAACTGATTTCCCCATGGTGAGATACAAGTTAGTCCCTTTAAAGTCAATGGGGATTCTGATCTCTGTGTCGCCTGTTTAACTCCATTTTCCTTTGGCTCAGGGGGAGTTTCATGCATCCTGCAAGGGAAGAGCAGGATCTGCAGAACTGTTTATTTCTACATGTGGGAAATGATTATGAGGTAAAACATTTCATCTCAGTCCCTGAGTCACTGGCTCAGCTGTTGGACACAGAGGACCTGATTCTTTGCTGTGTTGCTAGTATTCTGTGAAAAAGAAATAGTATCCTGAGAAGTGCTTTGTGTTCATTTTTTCCTAGATGCTGGTGGTGGGTTTCCCCCCCCCCCACTATAATGATTTTGCATTAGCTCCTTATCTGGAATTTCAGATGATCCTGTAGATGAAGTGACATCATGTGATGTCTGTCACATGGGAGTTCAGCTTTATTGGTATATCTTGTTATAGTTCTGTTCATCAATTCCAGCTATACAATTTTAAAAAGAATGAAGAACACAGTTGAATTACTTTAGGTGGCTTTTAGCTTGATAAAGCTTATCACACTGTCATTTGAACCAGTTCATATTATAGTCAGACAGTATCTTCTGCATCATTCATGTTGCAGCTAAATTTCTATCTACAACTGAATTTCATATCCTCTATATGGAAGAAATCCCATCAGTCTGAAAACTGGTAGGTGAGGTTAGTGGTTGGATTGGCATGGAGAAAAACTGAAATTCATTTCATTCAGAGACTCTTGAGATAATAGTACCTTTCAGAAGAGTTGGTTTAAAAACGGTGCAAATCCTTCTGTGCTTTTTTTGAGCACAGTCAGGGAGAGGAAACCCCTGAAAGGAAATAAACATGGTATATAAAAATGACTGAAATCCTCAGAAACCCCGATCCTTTCCCACAGTCACTTAGAGATAGGTAGCTAAATATGGGTGATGTTACTTCTCAATAGAAGAAGAATACGGTCAGGAGTTGCATTTCTTTTGTGTACAAATTAAGAGGCTGAATGACTAGTCCGCAGAAATTAATGCAGATTATTGCAGAGTACTAGAGCTGGGAAAGAGTGAGTGGAAGGAAAAAGACGTGTCTATAACAGTGCTACTATCTAATACCACAGCTGCAGATTGCTGGTATGGGCTGTAGGGCCAAATTCAGTCACAGGGATGTAAAGGTCCTATAGACAGACTGGACTGTGTTAACAGTTCTTGTACCCTTTACTGTAGGATGCTGCAGCATTTGTCTTGCGTGGCTGCTGAAAGTTAGTTAGGCAGGGCCTGGCTCTTTCAACAAGAAACATTTGTACTGAGCAACTGTGTGAAGATTTAGCAAGTTCCCACTGGAGCTTAATGACAGCCCAATAGAAAAGGAATTGGATCCATTCCCTCTGTTTGAACTGCCCTGTGGGTCACATCTCAGTAATTCACTTAAAATTTTAGTTACTTTATTTCCCCAGAAACTCCCCATAACCTTTCTCAGGGGCTGTTCTTCCCTTCTTTACCATTCTGCTTACCTACATTCCTTCTTCTGTCATACTGTGTACCTGTAGAAGTGAGTTGTTCCTGTCTGTAATCTGGAAGTCCTAGATCTTGGAGCATCATTTTAGCTCCCTACCCTGGCTGTCTTCCCTGGCCCCACCCCCGGACCTCTTGAGCAGGATCGGGTCCGAGCCCTGAATTGGGGTCAGATTGCCCTGGGCCCAGGCCCCGGGTCTTTCGCTAGGCCCTCGTCGCTCCTGTTCATGTCCATAATCTGGAAGTCCTAGAGCTCGAGGCATAACTTTTGCTCCCTGCCTTGACAGTGCTATCAGCAAAGTGCCAGAATGAACCGAAATGCTCACACTGTCTGTTGAGGGTGGAGGAGAGTAAAATAAATGAAAGACACAAGAAAATGATGCCACCATGGCTGTGGAGAAATTAAATGCCCTTATGTGTGGAATGAAATTTCTCTAGCAGCAAATTGTCTATTAGTTTATTACAGCTGCGGTTTGCTGGGATCTGTGTTTCTGGAGCTGAAAGTTTGCCCCCAATTAAATGTTTAACTTTTTCACTGAGGAGGCGGCTTTTCAGAGGAAGCAGCTGTTTTACAGAATGGAATTGAACAAGGGGGTTTTTGTATTGGTCTGTATCACTGTGAGAGGAGCACTTCTGCTTTGCTGACAATAATAATCTCCAGCATCTTCAGCTTGAACGCTGCTGATTGTGAGAGTGAAATCAGTTCCAGACCCACTGCCACTGAAGCGGTCTGGAATCCCAGAGGCACGCGTGGAAGCATCATAGATCAGGAGCTTTGGAGCTTGTCCCGTTTTCTGTTGGTACCAGTGTAAGTAGTTACTGCCATACTGAGTAAGGCTTGAACTGGCTTTGCAGTTGATGGTGACTCTGTCTCCTGGAGACACTGCCAGGGATTCTGGAGTCTGGGTCAGCACAATGTCCCCGCTGGCATCTGAATTGACAAAGAGAATGCAAATGCAGATCTAGTCAGTCAAACTCAACAATATAGTGCCTGTAAAATATACCCATGTGTATCTTTACCAAATTACTATACTTAGTGACCTAGCAGGGATGGTAAGACTGAGCTGTTTGATTCCTTTGCCTATGGCTCATAATTTTCTGAAACCTCCTTCTTTGAGTTAACATGAGAGAAAGATTTGCAGAACTCATTGTAATTCCTGGCAACTGTTAAATATTAAAAATATTTGAGTAAACTTGAAAGGCCTCAGAGATTTTTGGTCCAGCTGAGCCAGACAATAAGTGATAGTCTCTGTCACAACAGAGTTTGATGGTAGCTTAAAATTTATGGCCCACCATACAAAATTTCTAGATCTGCTAAGCTTTTTCGAGGTTCATTGTACTTTTAATTCATCAAATTCCTTCTTGGGTTGCTCCTTACCCTGAATCCAGAGCATCAGCAGGCAGATAAACTGAGCGGATGAGATCATTGTGATACGTCTGAGTGGCCCGATGCTGATCAACAAACTGTAACGAGTGACATGGAGCCTTTTATAACACTTCAGTGCCACAGGGGAATGTTATTTAGATGTAAAATATGCAAATTGTGTTCAAAGATGAAAATTCACAGCTGGTCCAGAAACGTGCACAAAAAGAGAAGGGAGGGGGCCGTGACTGACATAAGCAAGTTTAACCAGTTGTAGCTGGGTGTGATGTTGTCCCGCTGCCCCCACTTTGCCATATAGACTGGTGTGTAGCTGTGGCCTCTATTCTTAACTCCAAGGCCACTACTTACCATGTTTGCTGTGTGAACCCCGACTCCTTGGTCAGCTCACGCTCAACCTCGTGGATGAAATTGGTCCCTGACCTAGTGAAGGAGTGCTTCTGGCCAGCCACTCCTAATAGACCCAGATGCCAGATTGAGGGAAAGAAATCAAACTAGTCCTTACAAAACAGCATTGGAGCAATGTTGTGGCAGACACTACCATTACCCTGCCCTCCGCTGTAGTGTTTGAGTCCCAGATGGAAGGATTCTGCAATATTAGTTTGAAATGGCAGCTGGAAGTGGTCAAGTTGTGAAATGCCTGGACAATGGTAATGGAAGAGTTTGTATTTTGTAAGCCCAAAAAGCATTTTAAGAAATTCCCATTGGATTTTGCTGTGTCCTAATCTATAGCAAATTAGGATCCTTTTGTAAACCACACAGTCACAGCATGGGTCTCTGTCCCCTCTAATGACTGGACCATATGGAAGCTTTAAGCCGATAGACTTTGAGTCCTTTATCTCAGGAAGGGTTCCTGCTTTTAGATTCTGAGGCCTCTAGTTCAGTCCCTGCTTCAGGAAATGCACCTACAAATGTTACACGTTTACCGTGTCTCATAGCTTTACTGATTCAGACCAAAACTAAGGCTATGACCTAAATGCAGTGTCCAGTTCTGGTTTCTTAGAGGACTCAAAAGCAGAGCTACAAGAATGAACTGAGGGCTGGAAGACTTGCTCCCCTGAGAAATCTTAGGAGCTCACATTTCTTGCATTATGAAAGAGTGGGTTAAGAGAGCTCTTGATGATAGTCTCTAGGTATCCACCCAAGGAGAAGACACCAGGGAACACAGACTACTTTCATCCCACAGATGAAGTACAGCAATATCTGGCTCTTAAAATTTGAAGTTGACCAAATTCAAATGGGAAAGAATAGGATCATTAAGATTTGGAGCAGTCCCCAAAGGGAGGTTTTCCATCTCCTGAAGTCTTCAGGTCAGGTTTTGATATCTTCTGAAAAGTAATGCTTTAGCTCAACCAGAAGATTTTTCTTGATGCAGGAATTACTAGGTGGAATTCTCTGGTCTGCATCATGCAGGATCTCAGATGAGACAATTGGCCCTAAAAATATGTATTATATAAAAAATATTCTTTATATTGTATTGTTTCTGCTTTGAACACATCTTGGGCCCTGGAAACTCTTCACCTTTTACTACTTCCCGTCAGTGGTGGTAATATAGTGCTGCATCCCTGCCTCTAGCTGGTGAGGGGTGCATATAGCTCCTTATACAGCCTCTCGTCGACATTGTGAGAGTTTACCCCAGACAATTGCTAGTCAGCAATGTGAGGTTTTCCTTGTAGGGTTTGAATTCTGTAGGTCTCATAGTCAGTGCCAGCCCTACCGCTCAGGCCTGGCCTGGCTGAAAGGTGGCATTTTATTTTTGTGAAATTAGTAGGATCAAAAGAAAGAGACAGAAATGCTCTCATTGCTTTTTCCTGTGGCAGAAATGGAAAACATGTTTAATCAAAATGCAAAATGATCACTTTTGTTTTGAATCATTTTGTGGGAAAACAAGAGGGAGAGGTGTGTATGACATCATCCCTGTCATATTGAAAGGCATTGTTCTTCAGAAATATTTGTCAAGGAAAGTCTTTCCACCAGTCCTCAGTTCTACTCCCCACTTGTCACTGCTGCCATGACATCTCTAGGCTATTTTCATTCTGAAATTCTCAGTCTCCATGGAGAATTGAAGAGGAATTACGTTTTTAAACTCTGCAGTAACCTACTTTAACCTTTAAAAATGACTCCTTAATTCATTTGATGCAAAACCTCTTCAATAGGGTAGCAAATGTCTCTAGTAGCAAACTTGCCTTACAACGGAAGCAGCAATGTGAGGATCAAGGAGCCTGTGGCTCAGACACTGAGATGCTGAAAAGCTGATCGGAGCTCAGGAGCAGCTGCTACATGGAGAAACTGGCTCTGTTTAGAAAGCAGCTGTGACACTGAAGTGAGCACCCCAGGCAGGGTTTGGTACTGGTATCTGTTTCCTCTGAGAAGGTAGCTTTTGTCCACTTGACAATAATAAACTCCAAAAGTTTCATCTTTAATCCACTGATGGTGAGTGTCCTGGCTTCCTGATCTGATGTCTGACTACTGAGCCAGGCTGGGGCCCCAGATTGCAGGGCTAAGGCGTGATAAATAATGCGTTTAAATACTTGCTCTGATGTCCACTGATAACAGGCTAAGAGCTCTTTGCGTGTAGAGTTACTGGTGAGTCTTGAACTGGTTTGCAGCTGATAGTGACCTGGGATTCTGGAGTGTCCGTCCGCACAACCTGCCCACTGGAATCTGAATTTTAAAAGCCAGTATACACCGTTACTTGCTATATGTATGGTTGGTCAAACCAAACAACAGTGGGATGAGGGTCTCAAAGCCAGATGGATGCCCAGCTTCCTTTTGAAAAGGTGGTAGCTGCAGTGACTCAGTGACTGGACAAGATCAGCTGTTACATTGGGGAAGAGAGGGAGCTCAGAGCAGGAGGTTTTTGCACTGGTCTGTACCACTGTGAGAGCTTCACTCCATCTTAGGAAACAATAGTAGTCTCCCACATCATCGGCCTCAACCCTGCTTATTGCAAATGTGAAATCAATGCCAGACCCACTGCCGCTGAACCGGTCTGGGATCCCAGAGGCGCGGGTGGAAGCTTCATAGATTAGGAGCCTTAGGTGCTTGTCCTGGTTTCTGCTGGTACCAGGAAACCGCATTGCTAGCACTGGCACTGGCTTTGCAGTTGATGGTGACTCTGTCCCCAGGAGACACTGCCAGGGATTCTGGACTCTGGGTCATCACAGTCTCCCCACTGGATTCTGCAAGGGGGAACAAATTTAAGATTAATAGAGGCATCTGTGTAGAACAACAATCAAAATTCATTTTCACTGTCTTGTTCGTAATATTCATTTAAACCACTTTGCATTCAATCTTCCATACTCTGTGAATGGGAATGTGCTGGATA
>VOCP01052370.1:0-10045 GCA_007922195.1 Podocnemis expansa
CCTGCTTCTTTTGGCAGGGGGTTGGACTAGATGACCTTGTGGGGTCCATTCCAACCCTATGATTCTATGATTCTATGATATTTCACCTTACAACAAATGTGACATGGACCTCTGACCTCAAGTGTTTATGCACTAACATCCTTCCTTGACAAAGGTAAACAAAGAAACTGAATTTCTCAAAGCTACCTCAATTTGGAGAATGCTGAGTTCCTTCGGGAGAACAAGTGAATGTCTAAGTATTCAAAATAATTCAGAAAATTTCAGGCTTAGCCTTAAAGTTTGAGTGGACCTCCAAACGTGGAGAAAAATGGACAAGGAAAAATGATAAGAAAACTAGGAGGAGCGCTGATTTTTCTTTTGCTCACATCAGTATTGTGACCGTGTATCTCCAGGGACTTCATTTGTTTAGGACATAATTAAATGCTTTGTATGTGGGAAGAGACTCTGGCTCACCGTTTCAATGTCTTGACACTGAGCCCTGTGAAATTAATTGTCTTCTCACTGGGAGCAGAATAAGTAGATTTAGAAAAAATAGAGGGAATATTAATGGAGCATAAGGAAAATGGTTTCAGGGGCAGCTGGGTGGACACCTAACTCCTATAGGTTTTGAAAATTAAGCATGTACTGTATGTTGATTGGATACCTGTCTATTGTCCGTTTAGGATGAAATTTCCCAAAGGATCCAACTTACTTAAGAACCTAAGGTCAAATTTTTAGAAGAGTCTGGGAGCATGTCTAGATGATGACACCCAAAGATGTTAAGGCTGACTAACTAAAGGGGTAACCCAAATGTGCATGAAACCCCTGTGGGTGGCAGTTCTTGTTAAGGAAAAAAAGTGGCCAGATTTCCTCAGAAAAGAGTTTTCCAGTCTCCATGTACACAACGCAGTCTATCAGCTCATCAGTCTAAGTGTCAGAACTGGAATCCAGGATTCCTGATCGAGAATGCCAACCTTGGACTAGATACAGGTCTTCTCACACCCAGTTAGCTGTCCTACCCATTGTCCCCCCCCCCACGTGGGAATTTGACTCTGCTTAATAACTTATCTGGAAAGAAACTCAGGACTGGATGGACGTTTAGCAGTCATATAGCCCAGTAACCTGTGCTCAGTGCAGGACTAACTATCTAGAGATCTTTAAGAGTCTCCATATTTTTAAAAACATGGTGCATGATCATGACAATTGTATATAATGCACGTATCTTTGTTCAGAATAGTCTGAAATTACTTGTTTTCTCTATTTGACAATGAATAGAAGGAAATACTTCCCCACACAATTTTCCTGTGAAACTCCTTGTCATCTGACATAGTAAGGACCGTTATTTTACTGAAAAGAATGTCACCTTTATCATTAGACTACATCCTCTGCAAACTTAGAGAACAGGCTATTTCTGCTGTGGTTCACACACGGGATGAATGAGGAGCAATTCTGTTGCAGTCAGTGTAGATTATTGTTCTCTCTCCCTCTCATGCTTTTTATATCCTGTATTACAGCACGTGTAATGAAAAATCAAAGGCACACATTTTATTGATATGTCGTAGATATAGTGAGTACACGAGTCCATCACGGCTTGCTTTTTTGGAAGGAGAGGGGAAGAGAGGCACATATTTTATTACCTGGAAGTTATACAGTTGGGTTGGGTGCTTGTATTTTGTCAGACGCAGTTCAAGGTTGTTGGTTTTTTTATTTGTTTGGTTGTTTGTTTGTTCTTTTTTTTTTTTTTTAAATTTAATAGAAGAATTTTCTTCATATTCAGAGCCCATACCCCTCTAAGAAATCAATGGGAACAGAGTTGTTGAATGATGGCAGGAGTCATTAATATCTTTCCTCCTCCATGCGCAACTGTAAATAACTACACATGGATAAAGGCAGTGGAGAAGCAAGTCTGGAATCCCCATGAGTTAGAAAAGCCCTGCACTGTTGAAAAGCCGCTGCTTCTTTTCGTACGAACCCCTGCTTTGCTCTGCATCACTGTGGCTGTGTTCACACAGCACGTTTGTTTCGAAACAACCTCATTGTTTCAAAACAAAAAAAACCATGTTCACACGACGCACAGTTGTTTCGAAACAACTTCACCCTAGTTTCTGGGCGAAACAAGGTTGTTTCAGAACCGTTGTTTCGAAACAACAATTGTGAACATGTTGTTTTGGAACCAAGTGTTCCGAAACAACATTGGATCGTCATCACCCTGGCCAGGAAACCCTCAGGACCCTGTCCAGGATGCTGAGGGCTGTCCCTCAGCCCCCGGTGGGGGGGTGATCCCCTGCCGGCTGCTTCAGCCCGCAGCCGGGCTGCCCCCCTGACACCGCCGGCGGGTCGGGGGAGCCGGGCTCAGCCCCCCACCAGAGCTGAACCCCCGACCCGCCGGTGGTGTCGGGGGGGCAGCTCTGGTGGGGGGCTGAGCCACCCTGCAGCGGCTCACCCCCCGCCAGTGCCTGCAGCCCCCTTTCTGGGGCTGCAGTGTGAGCCAGCAACAGCTCACCCCCAGGTGGCTGCAGCCCCCTGCAGCACCTAACAAAATAGCATGTTCACACTGTGAACCTACTATTTCGTTTCCTGCTTTTTAGCCTATTTCAAAATGACTTTTTGCTAATTCGAATTAAGTCATTTCAAAATAAGGCATTATTTCGAAACAAGTTGTTTCGACACAACGTGTTTCGAAATAACCATCTGTGTGTGAATACAGCCTGTGTGTATCGGCGCAGTAATAGGTGCCGGTGTCTGCAGCTGTCAGCGAGCAGAGCTGCAGGAAGAACTGGTTCTTGGAAGAGTCTTGTGTGATGGTAGTTAGTGATCCAGCCGCTCCAGGTTGTATAGTATATCCGTCCTATCCTTTCCAGACCTTTCCCCACAGGCTGTCTCGTCCAGCTCCAGATGCCGCTGGTGCGTGAAACTGAGTCTCTGGAGAAGGTACAAGTCAGCATGAGGGTGTCCCCCGGTTTCACCACTCCTGGCCCCTTTTCCTGAAGCTGCACTTGGGACAGGACATCTGGGGAGGAAATACATAAATGAATCAGGGAGCCGGGCTTCCTTCCGCTGAGAGTGGGGATCATATGAAAATTTACCGCCTGAGACAGAGCCTGAGGCAGTCAGGCGCCCAACTGCCTCTAATTCCTTTGGGATCCTGGCCTCTCATTCTCTTTCTCTCCTCTAAACTTCGCCTTTTCTGAAGCCACTAGAGAAAGGAACCTTCCCCCCACCCCCTTACCTGAAGGGGCATCCAGCAAGACTACGAAAAAGCAACAGCAGGTTTATATTAAATGATGGTGGAGACGGTCCCCAACAGTCAGGGACGGGCAGTTTTGTGTGTGGTGAGAGACTGAGACTTCTACAATGTGGGGTTTGTATTTAAAGAGGAACCCCTGGGTGAGAGATTTGCATGCTAGTTTTCCCACCCAATAAAAACAGATGACAGTAGGTGTTTTGTCTCAGACGTAGATGACCATAAATTTTATTGAGAACAAATGATCAACAGGGCACTATGACTCCATGCCTCCGAGGAGCCAACTGGGTAAAATAGCCTTTGAGTTGGGACCTTGTCAGTACAGGTTTTGCTCTAGAAGATACCTTTCACAAGTTCCCCTCCCTTAAATTACTCTCAGTTAAAATTCTGTAATCCTTGTTATTTTTGAGGAGCCATCAGAGAAATGGAACTCAAAGAACCAAGAGCCTAAACACATTCAAAAGGCTCCACCTAGCTCAGTCCAGAGTGTCCGGCATCAGCCATTGTAAAGAAAGCATCCAAGTACTAGGTAATTATTAACTCACTTCAAAAAATGGGAGGATTACTCACAATATTTGGACTGCTTTAACTCTGGAAGCAAGGTAATGCATCCCCCTTCCCAAAAGCCTCAAATGCACCATCTAGAAGCTCTAAACCTAATTGAAATGTGACAATATCAGTGTTCACTGGCAGGGTTTATGTGGGATAAGTAGGGCATGACAAGCCGGTGAAAACTGGAAATTACACCCGTATACTGCCACTGCCATGCCACGTAGACAAGCTCAGGGCTTGCAAAGTGCATACTCATAGGCTGAAAGATAGGTGCCCAGGAAACTGTCACTACAAAAGCTTGGGAGGAATGTGAGTTTAGGTATTAAAGGAATCAGGGAGAGCAGAGAGAAGGCGGTGCAAGGGAAGGATGGCTGAATTTCCATCAACTCTGATTCTTTGAAATGGAGACAAAAGAATTACTTATAAAGCTGCTTTAGAATCTCAGTCATAACAGGCTAAATAACTCTGAAGGAATATCAGCACCATTTATTTAATCAATGGCATTATTGGGCTGGGTGTTGCACTTCATGCTTGCTGATTACTTTCACCAGGGGAGGAATAAAAACATGTTCAGACATAATCTGCACTGGCCAGACTAGACTAAATGAAGTAGCAAATTTTTACCTTTGCTCTAGTGCAGGATTGTCGAACATGCAGTCTGGGGGCCAGAATCCACTCGCCAAGGGCTTTTATCTGGCCCTCCAGTGCTGCAACAAGAGCCTGGGAGCTGGGGCTGCTCAGTGCTAGTTGTAATACTCCGTATTGCTACATCGAGTGCTGGCAGACATTGACAATTTGTGGGGAGGGGGAAGCAATGCCAAATATTGCACTAACTATTATTTTACTAAAGTTTATTAATAAGGATCAATTTTTATGTCTTATCTATGTCTTATTTACAAAAAAATTTTCTCACTGGCCCCCTAACAGAGAAAAGAATTGCAATGTGGCTCCTCATCCCAAAAAGTTGGACGTTCCTGTTCTAATAGCTTTGATGCTCCAGAAAGTCTAAAAGAGTTCATCTCTCAAAAGGAACAAATTTCAATCTCCTTATGTACTTATGTGCTCCACCTCAAAAGAGCATCTGAACTGATACAAAATGTTAATTCATTAGCATTCATAACACCTGGGAGGCATGTAAGTTGTACACACATGCCCCTTTTTTACAGGAGGAGTGATAGAAGGTGATTGAGTGCCCCTTCTAAATCCACACCAATCTGTGGAACTAGGACCCAAATATGATGATTTGCAACCCAGTGATTTAGCTGGTATGAATCTGGCATAAATTTGTGTAGACATTTTTTTCTCATACTCCTGTTTTACTGTATGAGAGACACATAACAAAAATCCTAGCCCACAAATCTCTTCACAGTGCAGAATATGTAAGGGATCATTTATTATACATTGTAGATACTCTATCACTGTCTTTAAGGTAGGAAAAGAGAGGAGTTTATGTGTTTGCTCAAATCTGCTCCTTGCTGTGTGTAGCTTCTGATTGCCACAGGCTGGGTGATTTGTTTTTAAATGAAAACCAGGGGAGTTTTTGTCTGAGCTTGCACTGACTTACCCTCAGTTTGCCCCTCACAGAGTAATCAGGGGGTTAAAGTATACTTTGTGGGGGCCCTGGAATCCTCCTAAATTTCCGGGCCTCCCTTATGTAGGTCTGGCCCCCACTCCCCCACCCCAGCTACAGCCCTTCCCCAACGCCTGCCCCCCCCCAACCCAGCTACTGCCCCCAATATCCACTCTCCTGTCTCCAATATTCCCAAGCCCCCAATACCCACCACCAAAATCCACACCCTGCCTCAATACCCAACCTGAGCTTGGTGCCCTGCAACATGGGTAGGGTCCTCCACCCAGTGCAAGCTTCTCCCTCCTGAAGGGGAGTGAAGCTGGGTCATGTTGACACTCACCGGCAGCGGTGCTCCTGGAATGGTGAAGAATCACCCCAACTCCAGTCCCTGCCAGCTGTGCTTTGAGGCTACTGCCGGAGTCAAGGCAGCTGGCACACCTCCCAGCCCTCCCCTGCCCTGCTAGAATGTGTTGGATCAGCATTATGAGGCCCGCTGTTTTCAGGGACTTTGCCTTCCAGAACCCCTAAAAATATAAAATGGAACCAGAACGTTGTGTTCCAGGGCCCACTATTTTGAATGGTGAGCCCTGGAACACAGCATCCCAACTTCTCAGACACTGGGGCTGCAGAGTGTCTCTCGGGGTGCCGTTTGGGCAAAGACAGAGAGGAACACATTTAAACAGGAAACTCTCATCACCATTTGCTTACCCCATCCTTATAAGAGACTAGACTCCTTCTCTTATTAGTTACATTAAGACTCTGAGAGAAGTTATTCCTCAGTGTGTTTGTACACTGACAAGAATGTGTCGCTGGGATCCTATTTTTATTTTTATATCTGTGCAGAAATAAGGAGATCATGTGATTATTTAGCCATTGATTCCTAGGGATTGCTATCATATTTGCAGGAGTCAAGGGAAATATTTCTATCATCTTTAGTAGTCTCTGGGTCATGATATGTGAGACAATAGTGTTTGGCCAGGGGCAGACCCGATGGAAATAATACAGCCCACAAGAACTGGAATCTGAGAGGTGTGTGCTGTGAATTATCTTGTATATTAAAGAAAAGTCAGAATTATAACAATAGGCATGGGGTTTCTAAATGGTTTAATGGAATTTGGTTCTGGGCTCCCTTTGAAGAACAATATAATTTTTATACCTAATTTCCTTGGGACCCTTTGAAAATATGAGTCTTAGTGGAGTCCCATATCTGTGATTTTCATCATATTTACTTACCTGCTGCATTAACTGGTTTTGATTTTGTAAATGATCAAAGCCAATTTCACATTCCTAACAACTCACCCAGACTGGAATAGTCAAAGCAACCAGAGTGAGAGAAGTGCTCAAAGCAATTAAATTCTGAGACCAATGGAAAATAACTAACTGCCTTAATCACCTTTAAACACACACTGAGTCATTTTCTCCTAATTGATTTCTCATTGCTTATATAGAGGAGTAATGTGCAGATAGTGGAAAAGACAATATCCCCCTTTTAACAGATATTTCATTCCTGATATTTAGACAGATAGATGGACAGATAGATAGGGTGAAAGGAAAATATAATATTCTGAATTGTCCCCATGTTCTGGTATTGCATAGACCATTGGTTCCCAACCTATATGAGTACAAAGATCCTTTTTTAACATCAAAAAATTTCATGGACCCCCAAATGATAATAGTTGTTATAGGGGACTGACTTCAGGCAGTGATGCTGCAGAAGGGCAGTGAAGGACCTGGACCCCCCTGCTCCCAAGGGGTAGGGACATACCTAGGGCAGTGGTTTCAACCAGTGTGCCGGGGCACACTGGTTTGCCATGGCAACACCCAAAGTGTGCTGCGAGCATCCTCTAGAGCTGGAGTTAAAGTTCCTTCCCTGCTCAGCCCAGGCACATGGGCTGTGCAGGGCTGGGAAAAGGCAAGGGTTAAAGTAAGAGGGGAGGCACCGGAACACAGTGCCAGGGCCCCCTATTTTTAGGCAAGCAGTCTTCCGGTCCCCCTAAAAATAGAGGAAGGCATGGGAACTTGGAGTTCCAGGGGTCCCCCTAAAAGTAGCAGGAGCAGCCGGAAGGCAGAGTTCTCATGGCACCACCTTAAACCTGGCTCCACCTTAACCCAGCCATCAGGGAGGGGCAGGAGGCTGGGAGTGTGTGAATCTCCCTCTGCAGGGCAAAGCAGCCTGCTCAGCCATCCTACAAACAGCCCAGGTAAGGCTTTGAAGTGCTGCTGGGAGTTATGTAGGGCAGGTGTGTGTGTAAAACAGAGGTGGGTGGGAGTGGATGTGAGGCAGAGGGTGTGTAGCTGGGGTTGTGGGGCAGCTGTAGCTGGGGGCTGGAGGCCTAGTTCTTGCCCCTGTAGTGATGGGTGGATCCATCACAGGCAGCAGGGGGCTGGGGGAGGGGAGGATGGGACCCATTGGGGTGGGAGGGAGCAGCAGTGGGGTGAGGATTTGCCCTGGGTGGCAGGGAGCCCATTGTGGAGAAGGGGGAAGTGGGTGCTCTGCCATGCTCCCCTGCCCTACCTTCCCACTCCCCAGGTTCCCCCAGTCTCCCCACAAAGCCACACTTGTTCTGCCTTCACCTCTCCTCTCTTGCCATTCTTGTTCTGATCCCCACATGGCTGCCCTTGTCCTCTTTTGCCACCACTGCCCTGCTCTGCTCCCCACACTGACTCCTGCCACTGCACACAACTCCTGACCTCCCCTGTTTTGCCACCCCTGCTCTGCTACCCCTACTGCCTCACATAGCAGCATTTCTGAAACACTGTGTCATGGTTCATGAATATTCATAAGTTGTTTAAGGTAATTTGAATAATCATGAGTTTAAGGGTGGTGTGCCGTGAAAAATTTGAAGGTATCAAGGTGTGCCATGGCAGAGAAAAGTTTGGGAACCACTGACCTAGGGTGTAGCTGCTCACAGCAAGCAAATACAATTCATTTAGACTGTAAATGAGAGCTGTCAAACTTATTCAATGTGAAGGGCTACACTGGAGCACAGGACACCTGTTGCAGGCCATGTGGCCACATGGGCTCCCTAGCAGTGTTCCCTGTAAGCTGCAGGCATGAGTGCACATGCAGCAGCACGGACAATCCAGTGCACACCTCACTGTTGGCCTCATAAGGCACTCCAGCTGTGGCTCCAAACTGGACCCAAACACACATTGTTCTAGCCAGCAGGAAGCTGTGCCCAGGAGTTTAAGCTTCCCAGTGCAGCTTCCCACCAGTCGGAAGAAAGCCAGGAGTGAGGAGCACATTCAGTGTGGGAGCTACTCTGGTGGCCAGGTAAGTGGCCCTGAGGGAGTTGTGGTTGAGGAGCTGGGGGGAAAGGGTGCCCAGGAGGCTCAGGGAAGCCAGCAGGAAGGTATACAGGGAAGGTGCCTGGCTAGGGAACTCAGGAAAACCCAAAGGTGCTCTGTGGGACAAGGAGTCAATGGCTTCCCCAGGACTTGAAATTAGGTGGTGGGGTGCAGGGGGAAGTGTGTGGGGGGATGTGGGTGCTCATTAAATTGGTATAACACTGTTACTAGTGGATGACTGGGTTTTTGGGGGGGAAATTCATTGGCTTTGTGGGGGGTGTTAGAGAAATCCCTGCAAGGAGTCCAACACCAGTTAGGCTCACTTCAGTTGAAATCCCTGATAGGCTAAAGACAAAAAATGAATTTATTGTTATTTCAAGAACCTGGCTAGATAAAATATTTAAAGTATGATCAAGCTTTATGATCTAAATGAATCCAGACTTGGTTTCAACTACCCAGTTACTTTTGTGTGTAGAAAAAGACAGCTTTAACTTTCAAAAGTTTGTTTAACACAGGGGTCTCAAACTCAAATTATCACGAGGGCCACATGAGGACTAGTAGAGGGCCATATGAAGATTAGTACAGTAGCCCTAGGGCTGCACCACTTAAACCTTTCCATACAACGATATTGCAACTATTGTTAACAATTGTGTCATTGCAGGCCACAGGAAATAGCTTTAGGGCCACATGCGGCCCATGGGCTGCATGTTTGAGACCCATGGTTTAAAGAGTTCTGCTCTGCCAACTGTTGAATCTGCTTTCTTTATATCTGATGTTGGGTGTAATGTAGAGGGAGTTAAAGCACACTGCAGCTTGAAAGGTATGGGTTTTATTTTAAACATTCCAATTAAATTAGTTTCTTAACTACTCAACTCAATTTCATTATTTAATATCTACAAAGAAATTCAGCTGAAAACATAAAAGCTCAGCTCAAATTAATTTTTAAAATATTATCAATTAACAGCTGTGTGATTGCAGCAGTGTAAATTGTAATATGAGTTTTTCTGTCCAAAGGCTGGGTTTCTGCTGTGCCTACTAATATGAATAAAGTCTGTCTGATGTACACATAAGCAGTTGGTTAGGTGGGCCCCATGCTTTGGGGCACATGCAGTAGCTGAAACAGTCTTCCAGCAGTGACTGTCCCCCCACCTTTTCTAATAGTGGTCCTAGAAGCAAAGATAAATTCAGAGACAGAGTCCATTCCCCACCCTGAAACCTGGGGTCCTAGTATTGCTTATGTCCTTACATATCTTAAAGCTAACCCTATTTTTACTTTTAGCAAGTGCTAAGAGGTTGTGTGGCACTTTGTGTTGGACTGTATCTGAGGCTTCTCTGCACAGTCTGCACCTTGGGTCCTGTCTAGTGTGGGTGGTGGCAGCGATACCACTCCAAGGCCAGGAATTGGAGGCCTT
>VOCP01052415.1:0-37079 GCA_007922195.1 Podocnemis expansa
GGGGGCACCGGAAAGTCAATCTGTGCACATGACTTGAATACTGCCTGCAGTTACAGCATTTCTGTACATGTTAGTTCTCTTAATAAAAGAGCCTGTTTAGATATAAAAACATGGAGCCCTTTCATGTTATTACAGTCCATGAAACATTGCCACTTTTCACCTTGCCTGGATTCAGAATTTTCTCCTTTAACTTTTTGGGGTTCATGCTGCAGAATTTGTGTAACAGGTACTCCACTGAGCAAGTTCAAGCCACTAGAAAGGGTCTTCCTCCATCTCCATCCTAAACTGCTCCATAGAAAATTCCCAGTTCTGAACTGCCTTGCTCTGGGGTGTGCTGCTTCCTGTCAACTTTGAGATGGGAGCTCAGAGAGGGGTGGTGCAAGTTCTTTGTTGCTTGCTCTCTAGCACCAGCATCAGTAGGGTTTTCCCCCAGATATCTTCTGCTTTAAACTCCCTCTTTTCAGCTGGAAGAATGTGGGGAGGATTTCATGAAGGTGAAATAAATCAATGAATAGTTGCAACCTCTCGCAGAAGTGGTAGCCAGCAACACAACTAGGAAAGTGATACAGACACTACCTCCTAACACACTGTGGGAATCCTGTCCTAACAGTCCAACTCCTCAGCCTGTTTCTTTCAGGAAAGAATAAGGTGCGGCCTCAGTGACTCTGCAGCTTCAAACAAACCAAGTAAACAGTCAGACTGCAGCAGGTCACAGTATGACTCCACATAGGGAAACTGAATCATCCAGTGAAAGAGCATACAGAGCAACATGCAACAACAGGGACTGACACACTGCACTTAAATGGAATTTTACCTGCATCAAGTCAAAATGGAGCAGGAAACTTTTCAAGAAAGTCAGAACAAACAAAACAATGCCCTCCCCCAAAAAATCCCCAGTAAAGTCAAAATGAAATAACATACACAATTTTGTTTCATTCCAAAATTATTTTAGACCAAATCGAAACATTTCTACAGAACATTTCCGTTTCAATTTTAAAAAATGCTTTGCTAAATTTTTCTAACCAGCTGCAAACAACGCAAATTGACAAAGTCGAGTCTAGTGGGTTCTATAACTCCCCCTCCATGTTTTGCAGCTAGTCATTTTCTCACCATGACCAGGGCTGGTCTGCCCATAAAGGTGACCTAGGTGGTCTCCTAGGGCTCCAGCCTGTAGTGGGTGCCAAGGGCTAGGCTGGGGCTGGGGACAGGAAACTTCCCACCCTGCTCTGCGGGCACTGGGCTGTGGCTGAAGAGCCAACCCTGGCCCAGGGAGCAAAGCTACTGCCATGATTCAGCCTGGCAGCCCATGCAGTGCCCACCCACCACCTGCTATGTTCCCTCTAAGCTGTGCGCGTGTGCACATGCACAGAGGTTGTGAAACTCATGCACACAACAAAATAAAGTGCGCACAAAAAAATTCAACAGTGCTAATATTTTTATGCTACTTTAAGAAGGTGATTTCAAGTAACACGTTTCAAATAAGGTTTTGTAATTTATAACATCATTTCCATCACCAGATCCAAATAAAATTTAGATATTATTTGCATCATACTCACTTCATTGCACTCACGAGTTTGACCACACTCCCTGGAGTACACACAGATTTGCACACTAGCTCCAAAACTTACACAAAAGACATTTTTTGCGCACATAGCTTATGGAAAATTAGAGGGAACCTTGACCACCTGCCCAGGCTTTGGGGGGAATGGGAGAGCGCCACCATCCAGCCCAGTCTGGCCCAGCCCAGGCCACTGGGGAGAGAAGTGCCAAAATACCTTGGGCCAGCCCAAAGCATGACTCAAGTCAAGAAAGTAAGGCCATTGCTGATTGCAAGGAAACCCATTGCCCAAATCATTGTACTCTCATGAGGGCAGACTCCACTGAGGTGACTTTCATTACATGACAGTGGCCTGACAGCCATACACTTTCTACATATGAATACAGGATTTTTACTGCACCCACAGTTTTTATTATATTTTTCAGAAGATAATTAGGAGGCATCAAGTTCAAGTTCAAGATCTTAAAGTTATAAAATTCCAGGTGAAGCCCAGGAAATAAATACTTAATCTAGAGCCATACAAAATACAGTATTAGGAAGTTTCATTCCTATTGATCTGCACACTATTCTGGTCTGTTCTGATCAGTTCTTCTGTCTTACATCTTACCTTGTTTTCACTAACCCAATAGCACAGTCTAAAACATGAAAGTACAGGATTTTTAAATTGCATTGTATACATTTAAAATTAAAAGTTCACAGGAGATCTTCCCATTTTAATGTGTACCTTGAACATCCTTTTATCACTGTGCCACCAGCAACCCACCAACGCTAGAACTATTTATTATTATTCGATCCTGTGCATACAGAGCACGCATCACCCAGTAAGATTAACCAGACTTAAAAAAAAAGATTTATAATGAAGTTGCTCTGAAGGCCTGAGGTGTTAAATGAATAAGAAAAGTTGCAAGCCAGGCTGCTCAACAGCATATTCGTGAATAGTTTTCCATATCCATGCCCACACAGGATGTCACAGTTATCACTAGCAGCACATCGTGGCCATTAAGAACTTCATGGAGACAGGCTACAGCTCAGTTTTAACTACTCTAATGCACCCAACCCTAAAAGCTAAAAGAAAATCTCCACTAGCTAATAGAAGGAAGACCATTTAATGCTTCTGATTCTATCCAGTACAGATTAATGTTGCTCATGCACACTACTCACTTCATTGTAATATCATCATATGGGCGGGGGGAGAGCCAGTGTAGTAGTATAACTGGCAAATAAGAATCTCACACAGTGAAAATGTTATTGGACCCATAGTTAATGGACGTAAATTATTCTGCACTGATTTTATGCCCTTTCTGCAAGTCTCTGTGTATGCTGCAGAATAGCCTTAAATTTGTATTCCTTAGTTTTCAAATGTTAAATTCAGGTACCTGCCACAAACTGGACAGGCATCAGGAAGCATTAGACAAGCATAATTCTACAATAACAAAATAATGGGGCAGTAGAGAAATTATCAAGAAATGATGCACATATGCTGTGGTATATGGAGGATTAGCTATACACGGATGTAGTCTGGTGGCTACAGTGATGAGTTACAGTGAGTGTATTTTAAGAGCTAGTTGAAAAAGGGATGCTTCCCCGATTTTAAGGGCACTTGTTGCCTTAAGAGCAGTAACTATATTTTATTTTGTGAGTTTATTATACGCCAGGAACTGAAAACCTATTCTGTTACATGGATGTGGCAGCTTGGCCCAGTAATCTCTCTCACATAATACATGCAAATTACCTATAGAGTAAGGTGCGGATTGAGTTACCTTTGATATCACAGTGATCTAGGAATCCTGGCATAGTTTATATGCTTCACGGTAGCTGCTGTATACTGCTTGCAAGTAAAGTCATATTGGCTGAGAACATAAAGGTTGAGCAGTAACAGACTGCAAATCCCAGTGATGGCTGACACTGGTGATAGTCTGAACAAAGAGCTCTCAGTGATGCTCATAGTTGTTTCCATCATTTCACTCTGACTCAGATATTCTAGACTTCAGAGTGACACCTGCAGGTGATGATCCTAGAATCTTATTTTTTATCAATTACATACACACAATGTATCTATTTGGTTTAAATTTGGTCAGATATAAAATAATTATGCACTATAGCTCAAAATATGGACTCCTTTTCAAATCTACTGAGGTTAAGTGAAAAACACAACCCTCTGCCTGCCCCAATATTCATAGTGACACATGTTCTTGTGAGTGTCACCTCAGATCTGGAAGAACTGGAGTCAGCCTGACGGGTCCAGAGCACTCTCCCACTGAAGCCAACATTGAAACTCCCATTGATTTCAGTGAGTACAGAATCAGGTCTTGTAACTTCTGGAAGGCAGAAAATGCATAAAATAATTTGGAGAGGAGCTAGGAAGAATTCAAGTATTCCAAAAACTTGATTTAGGTTAATCATGGTGCAGAGTCCATTGGTTCCCATCTTATGCTCCCAGCAGCCTTTCTAGCTGTGCTGTCCTTGCTGAAACTTATGGAAATCTTTTAAGTCTTCAAATGTGGCATAATACACACAGGGCCGAATTAAGGTAGGGGCTTTACAGGCTGCAGGCTCAGCCCTGGCCTAAAAGAAGGCTCCTTCAGCCTGGCCAAAAATCGAGCCCCAGCTGAGCCACCATAGACCAGCCCACATTGCCCCTGCCTAGGAGTGAGGCAATAGCACCACAGCCTCTAGCCCAACAACCCCCCGACACGGGCTCCCTGGTTCACTCCACTCCTGCAGCACCAGCAGGCCATGGGCCCTGGACCCCCCTCCATAGCCCTAGACCCTGTCTCCCAGCACCAGATGAGCAAGGCCACCCCTAAGCTGGGCACCACTGAGGTGTGGGCAGCCCCACAAGAATGGGCAGCCCTGGGCTCCCAGAGTCTTGATCCAGCCCTGAATACACAGTAGAAATCTCTTGTGAGGACAATACTCTCCCAAAGATACTTAACCATATATCTGCCACACCAAGGATTCCACCACTGACCAGAATGACTTCACTGGATGCCTTTAGTAAGTAAGACACCAATCAGTATCCAAGCCCCATTGTTCCTTAACAAAGATTTTGCACTGAGCCAAACAAAAGTAGGAAGCATGGCTTAAGATAAAAATTACTATCTTTATGGTATGAATTCCAGTGTACTCACAGCTCAGTTAAAACCAGTTAATTCACATCACTTCACTAGACTGTCCTTAGAATTTGAACAGTAGACCATCAAGCTGAAAAAACTCTCCAAACACTTTATCATAATGATCAAAGGCTGGAAATAGATTTAGGAAGAAGTTCTCTAGATTAAGAACAAATCAATGATAATTTGATTTAGATGATTAATTTCTGCACAGATAGTCATTGTCCATGAGATAAAGCTGAAACTAAATGTTGTAATATGATTAAAATATCACTGTAATGAATGTTCAATCAATACAAATTTCTTTATATATATAATTCTAATACATTTATTATCACTATAATTTCACTAGTAACTGCTACTCATAGCAAAAATAAGTAATGGCAGAGATATTTGTCATTGAGGCACTTGGCTTGAATAGCTTCCACTTCCACATGACCATAAAATATGAATAGATTTTTGAAAGAACTCAGCATGACACCCAGAAGTACTCAGGGTTGCGCTTGCTAGGATCTAACTTTAAAGCAAGGAAGTCTTGTCAGTGTCTGCTAAGGGTCTGCTCCATGACCCCACTAGTCATGGGCAACACAAGCACAGTGCCCTGCGGGGGTAATGGCACATTCTGAGTATTCACCGAGCGACCAGCTCCTGGTTCACTAGACACATAGAATTCACACACCCATTGCTCCCAAAGAAGTTGTACACACCTACATAAATCTTCAGATCACCACTCTGTTTAACACATAGCATTTAAATACGTTTATAGTGAAAACAAATGAAAATTTATTAAATAAAAGGATAGAGATTTAAGTCAAAGTAATATAAACATCTACATGTAAAATACAGATGTAACGTGTCTAATTCAGGGGGGCCTTGTTGACTTCAGGGTATATCTGCACTAGACACACTGCAGACATACCTGGGGCCGCCCCACGCCCTGCCTTAATTGGGCTCCCAGAGTCCAATCCGGCTCTGGGGGCCACTGGCAAGCAGCTGGGAGCTAGATCCAGCTCCCAGACCCCTACTGCAGGCTCCAGGGCCATAAGTCCACTCCTGCCACCCCCGGCAAGGGGGTAGGAGCTGGTTCCCACAACCTGCAGAGAGGGGCTGGGAGCCCGATCTGGCCCCTCGCCCCTTGCTGCAGGGGAGAGGAGCCAGCTTGGAGCATGATCTGGCTACAAGCCTGTGAAACTGTCCTGGCAGCTGACAGCACAGGAGTTATTAAGTCAGCTTAAGTAAGTGCTTAAGTCGACTTAATAAATTCTAAATATAGCCCTGGCTTTGCTTAAGTCAACTTAAGCCTGTTTAAATAGACTTAAGCCCCTACTGTAGACATAGCCTTAGAGCCGAGACTGACTTAACCAGAGACTGTCTAATTAAGGTTAGCTCACACATAGTCTTCACAGGCATTTTCTAGCCCAGCTGAAGCCTCCCGTCATAAGACAGCACTGTTCATAGTTTGCCTCCTTGGTGAAGGGTTAAGCTTTGCACCTAAGTTAAACTCCCAACAATTCACTGTTTTTACTCACATAGGATTCATCTCTGCCCTCCCTAGGTATTTTCTCTCCTTACCCCTCATGTACTCCTTTCTGGTCAGCTTTACAATCTCCTAATAAACATTCAGCTCAGACTAGAGGCAGGTCACCACTGTAAACTGGACAATATACAATATGACCAGCCACAGAGAGAGAAGAATGTCTTCCCTCTTGTCTGAGGGGAGCATGTTTACCATCTTGTGGTGTCCTGTCTTATCCTACACACCTTAAGAACATAATTTTCCATACAAAACCGGAGCATCTAACATTATTCATCCATACATTTTCAATGACCATGATAACCAGTAAAATATTGGCTAATGAATTACAGTGCATGTACCTGACCTAAGTAAATGCATAGCGAAACCCCACATTTCCCCTTGGTGCCCTCTGTCAAATAGCATCAAGAAGTCCCTGGGTCACACTCAACAGTCCACTGCTTCCATTTAAGCACTTAAGTAAGTGGATTTTCAGAAGAGTCCAGAAATCAGCAGCTCTCATTGTAAACAAGGATGCTAAGCATTTTTCTCAATCTGGTCTGTATCTTCTGAAAATATTAAGTCAAGTCAAATTTTTTCCCCTGAGTTCCATCTTTTGAGGCATGTGACTGCAATGAAAAATAAAACCCACTCAGAGGTTGTTGTGAGCATTCAGGTTAAGAAGTGAATACATCAAAATATCTGTAAAACATTTATATATTTCTAAAATAGATAAGGACTAAACCCTGCAATGCCCAATGCTTGGCCAAAAGGCAACTTGTAAGGTTGGGGCCAGGCTCTGCAAGGGGACAATAGCAGTAGAGACCCAGTGAAGGAGGACTCTGCCTCATCATCAGGGTCAGTCCTTCCATAGAGGCAACCTAGGTGGTTGCCTAGGGTGCCAACAATTAGGGGGTGCCAAGGGCTGGGCTGGGGCCAATGAGCCTATCCCGCCCTGCTCCACTCCCTGCCTGTGGCTGGATCCCCACTTCGGGGGGCACCAAAATCATTGTTGGCCTATTCCACCAAAAACCTTGGTCTGGCCCTGCTCATCATGTGCCCTGAAGAGCATCAAGTGAGGTCTTCCCTTCATCGTATGCACTGTGGGCCAGTCAGGGACACACTCAAGAAGTCTGTCCACTGCACAGATCCAATGGTACTTCCTGCCTTGGCAAGAAAGGGAGAAGGACCACAGCAGGCCAGGTCTGCTTCTTCTTCTGACCTTAGAATGACCAGATGACAAGTGTGAAAACCCTAAACACTTTTTCCCCTTCCCAGGGAGAGGGATACAGTTGCCTGTATACGACAAAGCTCCCAAAATCAGGATGTCCGGTCAACATATAGGGCCCATGCTGCTGACCAAAGCTCATTCTACGATGCCATTGGAAATTTTCCAGCAGAATTTTTTCCTCTGAATAAACACCAGTTCATCCAACTTGAAATATTCCATAGGACTGTATCAATTTCAGTTAAACTTTTGATGGAAATTAGGCATGTCTCTTGCCTAGAGGGTTGCTGAGATCTTCAGCTCACCAGCTCCATGGATGCCCAGTTCCCTGAATCCCTCAGCTCATTTCCCAGCCACAGCTTCCTAAGGCAACCAACTCCCCAGGCACTCTGGATAACCAGCTCTGCAATTAGCTGGCTCTCCAGACTGCCTTACTCCTTAGACGCCTTAATACTTCAGACAGGTGGCTCCCTCAGGTGCCTCAGGCAATCCAATGGCTTTGGCAGCCTGGGGAACACATTGAAAAAAATTTACTTCAGTTCTCCCAAAAAAAGGTTTCCCCCAATCTTTCACTTCTATGAAAAATTTTGAATTTGAGCTTTTATCTTGATTTGAGGCCAAAAAAAAAAGTTTTCAAAAATTCTAAATTTTTCCCAGACAGGAATGTTTATTTTTTGGCCAGTTCTCCTGGCTCTACATGCAGCATGACTAGATGAAGCTGATGAGTCCCACCCTCACAATCTTGCTCTGCACATGCCCTGTTAACATGGGATTTGCTAACTTCCCCAGGAATTGACTTTGCGTGAGAGCTAGTGTACTGATGCAATAGTGCCTCCTCTGACCAGACAGGACATTTTAAAGAGTTTACTTGATGTGGCAGGGCAGTCACTCAGCAGCTCCTGCCTGAGTGTCTATGGTAGTCCTGTTCTAAGCTATGAAGAATGTTACTTTCCCAGTCCCGCTGGGCTGTAGGAGTTTTCCCTTATACTTGGCAGGGCCAGCTGGTCCTGGTACCCACAGCATCTGGAAATCCCTTCAGTTCCTAAATCTCTGAGAGGGTGAATAAGTGAACCCAGGCCTGCCCACTCCACTGGGCTCCAGTTCAGGACCCTTAAGAGGCCAGAATCAAGCTTCTATAGCCTCTCTTCTTGTACCCTGACCAGCTTCCTACCCTCCTTGTGGATTTGGTCATCCTCTCTCATAGTGTCCCCAAGTAGCTTCTCAGTAGTTTAGTGGCTGGAGTTTCTTTTTCAGCCTATTCCCTCCTCTGGCTGACACCCCACACAACTGAGTCTCAGCTTTTATTGTCTGCTGAGAGGCTGTCAATCAGTACTGGCTGGCAGTTCCTGAACCTCTTCGTTAGCAGGACAGTATGGAATATATAAACTGCATGAGATACTGCTATCTTTCAGTGTGGACCAGGGTCTGATGTCGCAAAGGGCCTTATTTTCAAATACCTCTATCTAACACATCCACCTCCGCATGGAATTTACGCACGCATAACAACCCACTCTGCCAAATGCACATGTGCATTTGTGTGGTCACAATGCAAGTGTTTAAAGATGTATTCATGGAGGCCTTTGGAAGATTTGCTCCAAGCACATCATCACATTTTTATCACACAATTGCTATTAAAATAACTAACTCATTAAGCCAAAGTTTTATACAAAGTCATTTAACATACTGCCACACATCACATGACTGAATGGTGAAGAAACTTATACAAGGTAATCACAGGAGAAGTTATGGAATGTTATGCTAGCAACAAGCAGTAATGACTGAGGAAGAGAGCAGTTTTTCTGAGATTAATGGCTGATTATGAGAGTGGATCTTCCAATGCAATTCCAAGCACCATTAACTTCATATGGTCATTAGCCCTCTGGTAAATGTCTTATGCTGTAATCACTATTACATGTGCAAGTATGTTTGTTTGTTTAAAAACGTTTAATATTAACACTAGTTTGTTTTCCATTCTGTTCTCAGCAATCCAATATCTTGCATCCTGCTGTATTAGAACAATATCTAATGATATGTATATCTAATTTGTCTAATTATCTATAATTATTTTCTTACTCAAAATAATTTCAATAGAAGCACTGAAGTTTCCTTTAGAAAGTGACTTTCATATAAATTGCTATGCAGCAAATCCTATTTAGACATTTGAAAATGAATTTAGTGCTGAGGCTATTTTCACAGATCAGGACAATTATGTTCTTCATTTACTGAATAAGTACAGTACTGGCAGCAGCCACGCAATCTTCCCACATACTCCCTCTGCTTTGACCTAGAGACAGCACAGTCTCCAGGGCTGGGCACTTTCATTTCTTGCCACCTGTGCTAAGATGGCCAATAGCTTTCTTTTTAAATGGGCAGCAATCTGCTAAGATAACAAATTTCTCTTGAACTGATGACAGACAGAAGAGTTCCATTTCCCCACTGATAGTTCCCTGAGTCAACCAGTTATCCTTCCATAATTTTGTTCTACAATGTTTCTACACAAAAAAACACTGAAATGGTCTTTTATTTCAGATTAAAGGAACAACAAAACAAGAAATAACAAAAGGAAAGTCTCCAGGGGCGAGCACACTGTATGCATCTCCTCCAAGAATTTATACTGAATTGAATTAAACTGACTGACAGTCTCAAGAGCCAGGAGGGGGGCTTCTCTATTTAAAGTTCCAAATAATTCAGAACAAATAGTGTCACGAAAATCTTAGTCTTGTGGATAGTCTGCAACAGAAAGAAAGGCTAAATTCATCAAATGAATTATTTTTTGCAAATTATTTGCTGAGTTCTACAGAAAACACTCCAATAAAGTAGGTGAAATACATCTTTATTTTACAGATGAGGAAACCAAGGCACGGAGAGGTAATGTGATTTTCCCAGGGTCACATAGGAACTCTGGGGTAAAGTCAAGAATTAAACCCACATGTCCAAAATCCCAGTCCTGTAACTCAACACCAGGACCATCCCTCCAACTAATACAAATGTAACTGTCACTGCAAATAAGTAAGGCACTCAGAGGTTTGCTTCAGAGTCAGACCAAGTATAATGATGGGAGTCATCCTGAATCCAACAAAGTCAATGGCCAAACTCCCACTAACTTCAACAGTGTCAGGATTTCTCCCAGAGATGGTAATTAGGCCACCATTCATTTCATATAAATCACTAAAAGGCCATCAAATGTCAATATCTTTACTGATATGGACCGGACTGAACAAGTAACTCAGGTACGCCAGTGATGCCCAGTATCATGTTGGCCTTGTTTCTTAATGTACCAATTGGCCATATTGTATGTGCTAAAATTCTTCTACAGTAATTATAATCAGCTGTTTATTAGCAGGTTGAAAATACCCTCAGGCACATAACATTTTCTTTAATAAGCTGAAATTAATCAACATATATACTGGGCATATGTAAACAATTTAGTTACAGACATGCATCACTGTAATATCATCACTATAATCACTGAGAGACTAAAAATAATGTAGGAATATTCTGTATATTTCAAAGCTTCATTGACTTGTGCAAAACTATTCTAGATTTCAAAACAGAAAGATATTAGTATGATTTCCGTCCTTTGAAGTATACATCCCACTCTTCTAAAGCACTAATTAAAGCCCATTGTCCTTTACCTTTATCAGGCCAACTTAGTAACATTTACCAAAATGATCAGTCTCTGAAAAATAACGTCATTCTGGGGTATGCTGTGGAATTATTGTGTTGTCCTTTTTGCCCCTTCATTTCTTCCTGTTAATGCAGAAGCTAATGAAAGACAATAAGGAACAATTATAACACAGCCAAGGAGAGAAATGGTGCATTTAGATGGGTTTTTCTGTTTTTTCAGTGTACTCATTAGACTAAGGATGCATGGTCAGCCTGGCAATGCTAGCAAACCTTCTTTAATTGCACAGTCTATTTGCCCCACTCTATGCATTCAACCTGCAGAGAAGAAAGACATTTAAAGATTACCCAGACAAGTTTGTAATGAAACGGATACCTCTTTGTCTGTCCTTGCGCCAACAGCAGCAGAAGGGATACTAATTAGAGGGTGAATTATTAGCTTCCCATGGTGCACTGCAGGGGCATTAAAAATGAGTGTAGTTTGTTGCCTGCCTTTTAGATGGTTAGTACTGGTTTAATATATTCTTGTTTCTAGGTGAGCAGCAGGGGACAGTTTTTATGATTATAATTGTTGCATAATTACTGGCCTAAGGTTGCCTATTGTTAAATAAAAATGCTGAGATACTAATGTTTTATTGAACAGTACAAGTGGATAAAATTGTAATATATTTTCCTGAGCAGTATATGCTTGTTATCTGGCAGCCTGATGACAACCCTAAGTTGTCTTGTGGATAAGGACTCTGATTTTTGTGAAGACTGAAAATAAAATGGTAAATATTTGTTTGCTTTTTAAACTTGGAATCCAATTGATTTTAAAAATAAAATGGTACTAAAAATAATTCCAGAAAAAGGATCAAATGCTGCAACCTTACTCTGGAAAAACTCCTATCTAGTTAAATGGGAGTTTCACCTTGTACAGAGTGTCAAATGATCTCAGTACTCAGCTTTGGTTTTCTTTTGCACAATATCCCCTTGACAATGTACATTTACTCATAGACACATACTGACCTTTCCTCCCATATTTTGCAATGTGCCTTGCAACAGTCCAAAGTTGATTAACCCACAAAGCATATATGAAAACAAGCATTGGGAAAAAATAAATATTCCCAACAAATTCAAACTGGCAAACTGTAACTTTTCCCCAGTTGCAACATAATGAAATGTGTTTCTCAGACATTTTTGTGGTGGAGATGAGTTTCACAACGCTGACAAGTTAGTTTTTGTGACTGTAAACAAACTTGTTTGTAAAGGAGAAGAATGGTGTGAAAAGAGCGTTTTACCTAATCTCCACTGTATCCTACCTGGATTCCTGTAAGTCTATGATGAACAGACTAGTGTGACATCCAGTGATGGATGGAGAGGTAATGCTTTCTGCCTAGCAATGTACTCTGTACTGTAATTCCCATTAGATAACCATTCTAAAATGTTGGGATCTTATTTTACCACTAGTGCATCATCACACCGAACCTTGTGGAAGTTTTAGGTATAGATTAGTGGAAAGATATAACCACTAAGAACATAAGAACAGCTGTACTGCGTTAGACCAATAGTTCATCTAACCCACTATCCTTTCTTCCAACAGTGGCCAGTATCGGATACTTCAAAAGGAAAGAACAAAACAGGCAATCACTGAGTGATTCATCCCTTACCATCCACTCCCAGATTCTGTCAGAGGCTAGGGACATGGAGTTGAATCCCTGATCATCTTAGCTAACAACTATTGATGGACCTATCCTCCAGGAATTTATCTTTTATGAACTGCATGATAGCTTAACCTTCACAACAGCCCCTGGTAATGAGTTCCACAGGTTGACTGTACATTGTACTTCCTTCCGTTTGTTTTAAACTTATTAAAATCTATTTAAAGTATTAATTTCATTGGGTGATCCTTGATTCTTATCTTATAAGAAGGAGTAAATAGCATTTCCTTATTCACTTTCTCCAAATCATTCCTGATTTTCTAGACCTTTATCATGTTCCTTCTTTAGTCATCTCTTTTCCAATCTGAAAAGTCCCTGTCTCCTTAATTTCTCCTCATATAGAAGTTGTCCTATACCTCACCTTAATCATTTTTGTTGCCCTTCTCTGGACTTCTTCCAAAGCTCATATATCTTTTTAGAAATGAGGTGACCAAACTTGCATGCAGTGTTTCAATTGTGGTTGTACCATAGATTTATATAGCAGAATTATGATACTTTCTGACTTATCTATCCATTTCCTAATGGTTCCTACCATTCTATTAGCTTTTTTGACTTCCACTGCACATTGAGCAGAAATTTCCAGAGAACTATCCACGATTTTATGATCTCTTTCTTGTGTGATAACAGCTAATTTAGATCCCATCATTTCATATGTGTAGTTCGGATTATGTTTTCCAGTGTGTATTACTTTGCATATACCAACACTGAATTTCATCTATAGAGCCCTGCATGGATACAAAAATGTGGATCCACATCCGATCCGCATCCACTCAGTGGCAGTGTCTATCCAGTCAGCAATCCGCATGCCATGTTTTATCTATATCTGTAACCACGTCTGCAACTGAACTTGGGCTCCCAGTCAGTGTTTTAGCCTCTGATTGGCTCATTCCCTACACAGGTCCCACCTACTTTTTCATTTTCTTGTTTGTGGTTCAAACACTGGCCACCAATGAAATCTCTGATTGACAGCATGGCACACAAACCGCAAATGAGAAAATGAAGAAGTGGGCAGGAAAGTCATGGGAAACGAGCCAATCATAGGCCAGCATGCTGGCTGACTGACAGTGAGCACTGACTCTCCAAGCTCCAGCCTGCTGTGAGTGAGACTCTGATTGGCTGGCAGACCACAATCAGGGCTAACCTAGGATTAGCTGAAGCACTTCTACGTTCCCGTGTGTGCTGCTGGCACAGTTCATAGCAGCAGCTACAGCAATGGATCACACCCTGGGCAGATAAAAATAGAATCCACATCTATGGGTCAATCCACAGCAATGGGTCTGTGGTTATGTGCACCCACATCTGCAGATGTGGGTACCTGAGGATCTGCAGTGGATACCCACAGATCTGCAGGGCTCTCTTCATCTGCAGTTTTGTTTCCTAGTCACTCCGCTTTGCGAGATCCCTTTGCAACTCTGCAGTCTGCTTTGGACTTAGCTCTCTCCTTTGTTCTGCCTGCAAATGTTGTCAGCTCATTGTTTACATATTTTTCTAGATCACATACGAAGATGTTCAACAAAACTGATCCCAGTACAGACTCCAGGGGGACATCACTATTTATCTTTCTCCATTCTGAAAACTGATCACTCATTCCTACCCTTTGTTTCCTGTCTTGTAATCCAGGAGTTCTCAGCCTTTTCAGGGCTGTGACACACCTAGGCGGCTTCCTAGCTGTGCGTGACACACCAAGCACTGCACCCCCTTTACGCATTTTAGCCCCACCTCTCCCCTGGAAGCCCCCACATCTCCCCTCCAGTAGCTCTGTGTCTGCCCCTGGCCCTGAAGCCCAAGTCTCTTCCCAGAGCCTAACCCCACATCTCTTCCCTCTGGCTCTTCCCCTGGCCATGCCACCAGCTGGCTCTTCCCCCAGCTGCTGGCTGCCCTGCTGCCGCTTCCCCCCCCAGCCCCTTTGCCTCTTCCCCCAACCCCCCGACCCTTCTCCAGCCCCAGCATTTCCCCCCCAGCCCTGTGCTGCCTCTTTGCCCCAGCTGCCTGGCCACCTGAACTGCCCACCTGAATTAAAAGCACCAGCCAATGAAATCACAGATTGACAGCCTGGTGCATGAACCATGAACAAGAAAAGAAACAAGTAGGCAGGTCCCATGTAGAGTTTGAGCCAACCAAAGGACAGCCAGGGTGGGACTAAGCCAACCAAAGGCCAATAGCATGCTGACTGATGCTCTTCTGGGATCCCAGCCTGCTGTGACTGAGACTCTGATTCGCTGCCAGACGTAGCAGCTGAGCTGGGACTGGCTGGAGCACATTCTTTGTTCTCCTTCTGTCTGACACAGATGCTCTGTGTCTGTGCCTGCCAGCTTTGCTGCCTGTGCATAGCTCAGCAAGGGGGAGGGAGAAGCAGCATTAGTTCGTGACCCAGTAACCACTGTGCTGGGACACACTTTTGCATCAAGACACCATGGTTGAGAACTGCTGTCGTAATCAATTACTGGTCCATGAGAGGACTTCCCTTCTTATCCCAGGACTACTACTTTACTTAAGAGCTTTGGTGAGGGACTTTGTGACTTTCTGAATGTCCAAGAACACTATATCCATTAGATCACCCTTGTCCATGTTTGCTGAGAGATCCTCAGAGAATTCTAATAGATTGGTGAGGCATGATTTTCCTCCACAAAAGCCATGTTGACTCTTCCCCCAATGAACTGCATTCATCTATCTGTCTAATAAGTCTGTTCCCTACTATAGTTTCAACAAGTGCTTTTTTTGTGATGGTATGCAGAGGTACAGAGTACTGGCACCTTTTTTACTGGCCCTATTGCCCAGTTGGGGAGATAAGGTAAGCAGGGGAAAGGAAAGTACTAGTGCCTTTCTTTTTTTTAAATAAAAAAGGCACTGGTTTCAGCCAACTTGTCTGGTACTGAAGTGAGACTAACCAATTTGCAATTGCCAGCATGGCAATTTTGTCTTGCTGTCTTTGATCTCTTCCTGCAAGCCCATTGTCGTCACACCTTATTTGAGACTGAATATTACATTTGTGGAACTTTATGGGAAAAGCAACCAAATATTTTAATGTCATCATTAAAATTCCTCTTCTTTTAGAATTGCAAACATTATAAAATCACCTACGGGAATTAAGTGGCTGTAGGTGGGCTCCAACTTGCATATCCACTCAGGGCTAGATACAATCAGTCTCATGGGAGAGAGGGAAATCAGGAATTATTTAAGAAGCAATCCCTGCAACTATTGCTGTACTTCTCACTCTCATTGACTGCAGGTTCCTCCTCAACCTAACTCAGGAACATGCTACAATTTCCTCTGCTGCTATTCAGTAACACTAGGATTGTATCCAACAGACAAAAGGTCTTGAAGAGCAGCTTAGTATAAGTTGCTACCCTATTAAAATCAGATACAGGAATATAGTTCTTGGCCCTTTAAAGGAGAAATATTGTTATAACACAAAGTGAAACAAGGAAGATTGAGCTATTTTCCACCCATCTGCACCTGGTAGAATATCACCCCTATCACCTTTCCCCACTAAAATCATCTGCATCCTTATCTACTGAACTTCTTCCACCTTGACCTAGAAAATACATTACAGTCATTTGCTATTTTTGTAATGAAATGTTGAGCTGTGCAAGCCTATAGCTCATGCTGGCACCTCTATACAATGTTTTCACAGCAACATGCTGTTGGTTGCCAATCTCCACAAACCCATGATATTGTGGAACAATAAGAGATCACTGACCTTTCCTTCCTCTCCAATGGATGAACTATTTAAAGATGAAGCTGCTGTAGAGATAACAAAAACTAAGGAACTGATGGCTGGTGTCACATGTGAAGTGTCATTGTACATTGATTAGAATGGTGCCAAGCTGCCCGTTTGCTTTTCACAAACATTCTCATGCATATGGTACATAATTGTGAAACCTGATTTAAGGGGATTTGTTATTTTACTAGCAAACACAGGTTTCTAATGTCACCATCATCAAAATTTCACAGTAGCTACAGAGAGAGATTTCATTTTTGCTGAACAATTTTTTTTCTTTTTTGTGTACTAAATGGCAGATTTGCATTTGAAATTAAAAGATTTTGCAGCAACATTCAGAAAAAAAGTCCATAAAACATTTTGCATTTTTGGAACTTTGGCTTTTCCAGAACACACCTTCACAAATGACCCCCCCCACACACACACACACACCAGGCTTCCTGGCTGTAATAATTCCTCCTGTGCCTATATGATTTCAGCCAAAAATATTCTTTCCCTGTGAGCACTAGCACCCTACGAAGAAACTCTGATTAACTTCTGCAGTTAAGGATCAGGACCCGAGTCATCCAACTTTCACTAAGCAAATCTAATAGGAAAAAAATACCTTTAGCGTAGCTCCATATGCTTAATCCCACTCCTATTCAGTCAAGCACCTAACCATTTGCTTACGTCCAAACAGTTAATTGGACTTTAGCATGTGCCTTAAAGTGAAGCATATGCTTAAGTACTTTATATTTAGGGGTGGATTGGTGAACTTGGGTCTCAGCAATTTATTTCTCATTTAAATTTATAGCTTTTTCATAAACCTCAGATAAAGGAACTGAGTTCTGGCATTAATATAGGCATTTCTAATTATATATCATTACAACACAACTTTATAAAGTCTGATCTAGGAAAACAGCATCAGGTTTCCTCATGGAATGACTGGATCTTCAGTTATTATAGTGTCCCATACAAATTATGCTTGGAATTCAGATGCTGCATTAATGCTGATGTACATGGTTTGGACAAAGGAATTAGACTGACGCTTCTGGGTATAGTCCACTTTACTTTCTGGTTTTCATGCTCCATCACAATACTGTTGCAACAGCCAGTTTGTCCTGAATGAAACGGGTTAAAGCCAAATAGCTGTTTGTATTTCATTGTTTTTACATCCATGAAAACAAAACTATTCACAAATAAGTTGCATAAGATTTGTGTTACCTGTACAGCAAAATGGGCTATGTACCTGCCCAAGAGGGTAAGAAGGAAAAAGAACCCTCTCTTACACACTCCACAGGCAACTTGGACCTTTGGTCCTGAGACACATGAATAAGTGGAGTTACTCCCTTGCTTATTCTTTCCCTGGAGTAGATGGGCAGGGAATGGACAGATTTTTTACTTGCTGGCTGGAGCAGCAGCAACAGAGTAGTAATTTGATATAGGCCAGAAATAAATTACTACACTCTAGAAACAAGGAGAAAGCACGGGAAATTTATACCTCAATAATGCTCACTCATGGCTAGACATGGCATTTCAGGCAACTTCAGTCGTTGCACACACACCCTGGTGACCACTTTCATGGTATCTTGATGACTAATCGCAGCCAGCCTCTTCTCTTGATTCCCTCTCTGGTTCTTTTATGGCTTAGCCTTGTCCCAAGTTTCATAAAGCACAATTGGAATCAATATGCAAATTTGACACTGTTGCTTCACAGCTAAATAAGGACTATGGATTTTTTTCTCATTACAACAGGTGATTTTATCTCACCTTCCTCTATAGACTGTTCCCCAGTGTTTCAATCTAAACTACTGAACTGCTTTGCTGTAACAGTCTGACCTGATTCTATGACTTATATTTTCCTGCATTTATTTTCCTTCCATTCTGTAAGTCCCCCATCTGCAAAGCATCTGACGAAGTGGGATTTTCTCCCATGAAAGATCCCACAATAAATACATTTGTTAGTCTTTAAAAGTGCCACGGTACTCCGTTTGTTTTGATGAACTAGACTAACATGGCTGCCCCTTTCGAACTCCCCTTCTGGGCTAACTAAGGCTCCACCTTAAGGTCATAAGCAATGTCCAAACTCAATTTCCCCCTTTTGGGCTTGAGTGAAATTTTCTGCTTCAAGGATCCATCTTCTGGCCACCCTCTTAAACTACTTCTTCCCCAGTCAGATTCTCTCACTGATTTCCTTCATCAGCAACTTCATCCTTGCATCTCCTTGCTCTTTCTAGACCCTGCCTCATAAATTTTTTGAAATTCGCTTGCTTGGCCTAATGGTATAAAATCAAACAATTGTAGGACTGGAACGAACCTCTGGGGGAGTGGGGTGGCACGGGACAGGCCAGCTACTGCTGCTTCTCCCCTGAGCCAGGCATTCTGCTCCTGGAAGTGGAGCAGGCTGGCCTGGGGGCCAGGCTCCGCTCTCCCACCCCTCCTCTGGGCCAGCCCTCCCCACCCCTATGGCAGAACAGCCCGCCCAGGGTAGGGGCGGGAAAGCAGAGCTTGGCCTTTGGGCTGGCCCACCCTGTCCTGTGGGTTGGGAGGGCTGACTCAGAGCAGAGGCCAAGTTCCACGCTCCCATCCCTCTGAAGGCAGTGGAGCAGGGGTGGTTGGGCAGCATGGGGCCCACAGAACCATGGGGCCAGAGATGATCATCCCTCTCACTCCCCCCCTCCCGCCCCAGGACAGCCCTGCCCTGCACTCAAGCCAGGCTCAAGCTTTACCTAGACCATCCCTGACAGGTGTCTATACAACCTGCTCTTAAAAATTTCCAGTGGCAGAGATTCCACAGCCTCCCTAGGCAATTAATTCCAGCGCTAAACTACCCTGTTAGGAAATGTTTCCTAATTTCCAATCTAAACCACCAATACCATTGTTGCCATTTAAGCTCATTTATTATTATTCTATTTTCAGAGGCTAACACCACCAGTTTTTCTCCCTCCTCCTTGTAACAAACTTTTATATACCTGTTAAAATACTAATGCACATTCCTCAAATAAGTAAATTAATCAACATGAGAAAGAATTCTATCCACAGCCATGAATCCATATAGTTAATAACAATTTGCACTTCCATGCTTCAGTTATAAATATTATGACAACTCTTTTGTGATCATTATTTCTGTGAAGGCAAAGAGCAATCTCTGCCTCTGCATGACTGAATGGGATTGAATGGCACCTTAAAGGTCTCATTGTGTAAGCATCACTGAATATGCCTTCATTATACAATTTAAAAGCTAAGGAATTGCCCAAAGCAAGGGTAACTAAAGCTTAAAGAGTGAATGCATAAGCAAAATGACAGATGAATATAACCATTCTGATAAAGAATATACAACACTCAGAAGCAGTTCATTTAAAATAGGAGGGGAAAGAAAATCCCCTCCTGTTCTTTCTTTTTGTAATGAAATGGTCACTACAAGAGGCATTCTTTGACTAGCGTTTGAAGCGTTCATTAATCTGAAGTTTGTGTTGGGGAAAAGGAGATACAGGATTAATTTAGAAATGGAAGTCCATTCTCTGAGATACCTCACTGTTAATCCCTAGTGGCCCTTCATTCTATAAGGCTGTGTTCTCACACAGCGGGTTATTTCGATACGGTTGTTTCGAAACAACCGTATATCAAAATAACCCTTATTTCGGAACAATTTATTTCGAATTAACAAAATGTTAATTCGAAATAAGGGGGAAAAGCGGGAATTGAAATAGCAGGTTCACACTGTGAACTTGCTGTTTCGGTACCTGTGTCAGGGGGCTGCAGCCACCTGGGGGTGAGCCACTGCGGCAGCTCACCCTGCAGCCCCGGAAAGGGGGCTGCAGCCCCCGGTGGGGGGGGGGTGAGCGGCTGCGGGGCGCTGGAGCCAGCCACCCGAGCTGCCTCCAAACCCTGCCAGCGGGTCAGGGGCGCCAGCCCGGGCTGCCCCCCCGACACCGCCAGTGGGTCGGGGGCGCCGGGCTCAGCCGGCAGCCCAGGCTGCTCCCCCGACACCGCCAGTGGCTGTGACTAATCCTTAATTTGAATTTAAGCAAGGTTTTACAAGTTTGAACTAGGCTTTATTTAGTTCAAACTAAGAGAACTCCTTAGTTTGCACTAATGAAATCTAGTGTTGATATGCATTTATTTAGAATTAAGCCTCTGTAATTCAAACTAAATTGTAAGTGTAAACATACTCTTAGGCTTTAAGGTGCCACAGGACTCTTGTTATTTTTGCTGTACACAGAAAGAATCATATATATTGGAAATAAAAAGACCTATAATAGCTAATTGACTCCATTCTGTAGCACTCTTCTGATTTGTTCCTTCATTTTCTTCTGCATTGACTTTTTCAGTTCAGTCTCATTTTTCCTTACAAAACTGGCACAAAGATAAATGTAATACTAAAAACAGTAAAAGGTCAAGTAAAGGGTTACAAGGTTTGAAGATAAACACTTTGGTTAACTGTAGTACTTTCTTAAACCAGGGTTCAGTGTTTATTAGTTTTTGAGAGAAGTCTTCAGCAAGCATGTCTTGTCTTCCAGCTTCATACAGGTCCAATGTATAGGAAAATCAATTCTAAGTATATTAAACTCTTGCATGTAGGGATTTTTTGTGTGCATCAGTTCATTTGTTGGAATAGCTTCTATAGACCAATGTTACCACATTCCTTCTCCAGGGCACCTCCCAGACCCTCAGATGCTAGGATGGGTCCCTGCATTCACCCAGGCATCTGATCTGTGAAGACAGGGTCTTCCATGACCCCAGACTACTCATAAAAGGTTCAGCACCCTTGCTGAGTCCTGGAGAGTCCATCCCTCCAAGGCTTGTCAATGGACAACAAAATAAAACTAGCATAAATGAACTGTCCCACACATACGGTAACGCTATCTTCTTGTAGACTTTTTCTGTTAAAACCTGGTGCCAGCTAGGCTCACAGGTTCCTGTGGAGAAGCAGTCCCATCAGAAGGCTTCCCTTCCTTCAGAGGTTTGTCACCAGGCAGCAACCATCTGAGGAATTCTTGCTTTCAACCATTACTCTCTCCACTAGATAAAGACTGTATGTCTGCACTCCTCTCTGGTCTGCCACCAGCTATGTTAGGTTTCTTCTTTTTTAAGCCCCTCCCCCACAAGTCTGACCTCTCTCATTAAAAGTGTGGTTGGGCACCTGCCTCTGGAACAATCCTTAATAATAATAATCCTTAATCCTTTGTGGGTGATGGATGTTGGTATAAACTTGATTTTTAACAGATCTCATACCTCCCTCAATATATATGTAAAATACATGCCTTGGCAGTTAGACTGCCGTTAAGCACAGTAGGGACAGTATGCTAGCACTTTGTCAGCAATAGCGTATCTCCACACAGGCTTCTTATTTTGAAACAACAGAGGTTGTTTCAAAATAAGAAATGGCATGTCCACACGACGTACTCTTGTTTCGAAAAAACGGGTTCCGTTGTTTCGAAACAAGAGCCATTGTTTTGAAATGGCTTAATCCCCTTCCATTTCAAAATGATGGTTATTTCAAAATGAGTTGTTTTCAAATAATGCCGTTGGGACATGCTGTTTCGAAACGATGGTTATTTTGAAACGACTTGTTTCGAAATAACTGTCGTCCGGACATGTTATTTTGAAACAAGCGTTGTTTCAAAATAACAGTCTGACCTCCTTCCCAGGGTGCATGGCACCCTAGGGAAACAGGAGGTTCCTGCCAGGGTGTACCTGTCAGGCAGTGTGTCCTGAGGCTTCTGCAGGCATGGCCTCCCAGGGGACCAGTGCCGCAGAGGAGCAATGTAGGGCCCCTGTCTAGACCCCAGAGGAGGTGTGCTGCCTCCTCAACATCTGGCAGCAGCCAGACATCATGTCCCAGTTCCAGGCCAGTCACCGGAACCAGGACATTTATTCAGACATTGCGGCTGCAATGTCCAAACAGGACCATGCTCGGATGACCAAGCAGGTCTGCAGCAAGGTCAAGGCCTTGCACCAGGACCATGCCCGGACCCAAAAGGCCCGGGAGCTCCAGGGGGCAGGTAGCACAGCTACCTGCCCCTACTTGGAGGAGCTGCATGCATTCCTGTGTCCAGACCCCAGCGGTCTCCCCACTGAGGCTCTGGACACGGGTGTCCAGAGGAGCCCCTCGTCGGGCCCAGAGGCACCGGGGACCACCTCCGACGTCTCCGTTGGGGGGCCTCCTGCCGCAGCATCACCACTGGCAGAGGCTACCCCCAGCACCCTGGAGCTGTTTGCCAGTCCCGAGGTGGAGAGCAGCATGGAGGACCAGGGGCCTGATACCATCCCGGCCCCTGGGGACTCTGACATGGAGCCCGGGACGTCTTGCCAGACCTCTGGAGCTACCGTGGGTAGATATTCCCCTCCCGCAGAGGCACACGGGGCTGGGCCTCTCCAGCAGGTCATGGGCAGTGAGGGTGTACAGGGCTGGGCACCGGGGCAGGTAGGGCACAGGGTCAGCAGGTGCAGAGGCCCCCCTTTGGCCACGGGTTCCAGAGAGACAGGTGGCACTGGGGTCACAGGCCCCTGTATGCCTGGGGGTGGTTAACAGGGGCTGGGTGTGAAAGATGCAGCCACATCTTGGGCAGGGTGGAGAGCATGCAGGCCACACCACTGGCAAGTGGCCTTGGGAGACCCCCTAGAGCAAGGCATGTGTGAGTCCAGCTCACACTTGTGGGCACCACTAGCATGTGTGCCTCCAGGGTACGGTTCCCAGATGTCGGGCAAAAGGAGAACATGGGCCCCTTTTTACTGTCCTGTTCTTCTTTTTATTCTCACATTCTTTGTCTGGCAGGCAGTTTAAAATACAGGAGTTTGTCAGGCTTTTTAGTGTAGGGGTTGAAGTATCCTGGAATGCCATAAAATACTAATTTGTACAGGCAAGTGTTCCAGGGCCCCCTAAATACCAACAAATACCACAGCCAGACAACATTTTCTCCCAGTGTCTTCCAATGTCCTCCATTTGGTACTTTCCTGGTCTCCTTTGGAGGCTTTAGGAGCCGGTAGCCCTACCCCAGGACAATGTCCTATGGGATCCTGGGTCCTGCTGACAGTCAGGGCAGAGGTGTGTGCTGCAGACAGGCTGCACACAAACAAGGCCAGCAGGTGGCAGGGGCCAACTGTATTTTCTGAATCCCTCCAGCAGGTCACCCAGCTGCTCGCCAGCCACCAGCACCAGCCTGACGCCTCAGCCCGAGGGCACCGAGGAGGAGGAGGATGGTACCCCGGTCACGGGCAGAGCTGCTCAAGAGCCTCGAGCAGCTCAGGGAGTGGACGGAGGCATCTACCCTGGCCTGGAGATGGGAGCAAGCCTGGCGGCAGGACACAGCCCTCCATCTGCTGCAGCAGGCGGCAGCAGCGGTGACCGGGTGGTTGCAGCCCTGGAGCACCAGGCACAGGCCAGCGAGCGCCAGGCGCAGGCCATTGAGCACCTGAGCGACCGCCTCCCACCTGCGGTCGAGGCCATCGCCACCAGCGTCCGCCAGCTGGTGGAGCAGATGGCCCCTCCATGACCTGCAGGGGGTCCGCCGCCTGGCCCTCCCCGGAGGTGACCCCAGACGCAGGGCAGCCATGGGCAAAGGCAGGGTATGCCTCCAGCCCTGGACCCCCCCACAGGCCCTGCCTGACTTCTCTGCTGCCACCCGGACTCTTCCACCCCCACTTCCCCCTTCCAAGTTGCTGACCGCCTCCCCGAACGCCCCCTTCCAAGTTGCTGGCCCCGCCCTCAGACTGCCCCCACATTTCCCCATCCCGTAACACTCCCCCAGCCCTTCCCTGCCCCAACCCCTGTATTTTTGAATAAATACTTTGAAATGCATTCTTGCTGTCGAGTGGTTTTATTTGGGGGTAGTTCACAGTGCGGGTGGATGGGTGGGAGCTGCCTGTGGGTGAACAGGGGAGCGGGTGGTGTGGGGCAGGGCAGGCCTGGCCCTCAGAGTTCCTCCTGGGCGAAGGTGATCATCAGTCCATCACGCACTGCCGAGGCTCTCTGGGACGCCTGCTCCCGTGTGGGCACAGGTCTGGGTTCCTCATAGTCCCTGGCGAGGAGTCATGCCTTAGCTTCCCATGCAGGTGCAATGGGCTCAACCCGCTGCTCGCAGTAGTTGTGCAGGGCCACGCATGTGCTGATCACGTGTGGTATTGTCCTCTCTGTGAGGTGAAAGCGGGTAAGGAGGTACCTCCAGCAAGACTTGAGGTGGCCAAATGCCTGCTCAACCACCTGGCAGCAGTGGGTCAGGTGGAGGTTGAAGATCTGCCACCTGGGATCGAGGGGCCATGCATATGGCTGCATGAGCCGGGGTGCAGGGGATAGGCCACGTCTGCCACAATGAGGACGGGACCTCTACTTCCCCAACATTGATGTTATGCGGGGGAAGGAAGGTGCCCGCCTCCATGCGCCAGTACAGGGCAGAGTTACGGAGGACCCTGGAATCATGGGCCCTCCCTGGCCATCCCACATAACAGTTTTGAAACAGGCCGCGGTGGTCCACAATGGCCTGCAGGATGATGGAATGGTACCCCTTCCTATTGCGGTACTCCGCAGCTCTGTGCATCGGGGCTCACACGGGGATGTGCATTGCATCCAGGATCCCCACACAATTGGGGAAGCCGAGGGTGGCCATGCTAGGAATGGTGTCCTACAGCTCCCCTTGGGTGACCAGGCATCACAGCAGGACCCAGTTGATGGCCCTGGTGACCTCCACGAGGATGTTGCCGGTGGTGGACCTCCCGACGCCGAAGAGGTGTGCCACAGACTTGTGCGACTCTGGAGTGGCCATCTTCCAGAGGGCAATGGCAACTCTTTTGTCCACAGGGATGGCAGGCTTTATGGGGGTGTCCCTTCGGCGCAGCAGCAGGGCAAGTTCTGTGACCAGGATGTTGAAGCTGGCCCTGGCCATCCTGAAGTTCCTCCTCCACTGGTTGTCCCCCCAGGTCTGCAGCACTACCCGCTCCCACGAGTCTGGGCTGGTCTCCCTGGCCCAGACCTGGTGAGGCACGGAGAGGGGCAGGGGCAGTAGCTCTGCTCTGTGGCCCAGCTGGCTGACAGCCTTGGGAAGAGGACACTCTGCAGGCAGGCAGAGGGTATGGGTGTCACACGGCGCTGGCTGGGCAGCCAGGCAGTGTCCATCACTTGCAGAGTCCTGCTAGCCAGAGTGGACAAGGAAGTGAGGTCAGGGCCAGCTTTTATAGGATTGGCTACCAACATGGCCACCAACATGGCCCAGGGAGGTGGCCATATTGCCACATCTCCCATGGTGCCCTGCCGTTGAAGCGAAATAGCAAGTCCACAGTGTGGACATACTATTTTGATTCTCGCTTTTCCCTTATTTCAATATTTTTTTTGTTATTTTGAATTAAGTCATTTCAAAATAAGTGCCCTATTTCGAACCAACCCCCTGTGTGTGGACATAGCCATAGTCTTCTTCATAGGGGAAATGATGGGATTGCCCCAGTTATTGGGTGGTATGTCTATTAGATACCTATAAAGAATCAGAGAAACTGGAAGGGACCATGAGAGATCATTGAGTCCAGTCCCCTGCACTTATGACAAGACCAAGTACCCTCTAAAACTATCCCTGACAGGTATTTGTCTAAACTGATCTTAAAAACTTCCAATGATGGAGATTCCCCAAACTCCCTAGGCAACTTATGCCAATGGCTAATCACCGTGACAATTAGGAATTTTTCCCTAATATCCAGTCTAAACCTCCCTTCTTGTAATTATAGCCCATTCCTATTGTCCTATTATCCCCAATTAAGGAGAATAATTTTTCTCCTTCCTCCTTGCAACAACTTTTTAGGTACTTGAAAATTGTTATCATGTCCCCTCCTCTGTCTTCTCTTTTCCATACTAAAAAAAAAACCAGTTCTTTCAATCTTCCCTCATAAGTTCAGTTTTCTATACCTCTCATCTTGTTGTTCTTCTCTGGACTTTCTCAAATTTGTCCACATCTTTTCTGAAATGAGGCATCCAGAATTGAACACAATACTCCAGTTGAGGCCTAATCAGTGCAGAGTAGAGCAGAATTACTTCTTGTGTGTTACTTACAATACTTCTGTTAATACATCCCAGAACATTGTTTGCTTCCTTTGCAATCATGTTATACCATTGACTCATACTTTGTGGTCCAACATGACACCCAGATTCTTTTCCTCACAGTGCTCCTTCCTAGGCAGTCATTGCCCATTTTGTATGTGTGCAATGGATTGTTCATTCCTAAGTGGAGTACTTTGCATTTGTTTTATTGAATTGCATTCTGTTTACCTCAGCTCATTTCACCAGTTTGTCCAGACCAGTTTGAATTATGATCCCATCCTCCAAAGCACTAGCAACCTCTCTGAGGTGGGTATCATTGGCAAATTTTATCAGTGTACTCTCTATGCCATCATCTAAATCACTGATGAAAATATTGAACAGAACCAGACCCAGAACTAATCCCTGCACCACCCCATTCATTATACCCTTCCAGCATGACTATGAACTGTTGATAACTACTCTCTAGGAGTGGTTAGCTCACCAGTTTTACACCCTTCTCTTCTTATTTAACAAGACCAGTCTCCTAATAGATAGTATTTTGGAACTAGAGTTCACAAACATTAGAAAAATGGGACGTTTGTTGTGTCAGCAACACAGTAAAGATTCAGTTCAGGAAGGAAACACCCACATAGAATTCCTGGTGTCTCATACCTGTTGTCTTAGGTTTCCTATATATTTGCTCCAAAAAGTAACTTCAAAAGCATTTATGCATGAATTACAGAGGTAGTGTGAGTAAAAACTTAGATAGGTAACTGCCTATATGTTCATATAATTGGTAGTGAAACACAGAACCTTTAACTTACAAGTTCAAGTCTAAAATAAGTTGTTAGTTATCTCCTCTGGTGGCGTGCAGTGACCTAAAAGCTCTTTTCCGTACAACCACTACTCTATGCACCTCCTAACACGTTTGTTGGTAGTTTCAGTAAAACAGTCAAGGGCTGAGGGATTATGGTAACTGAATTCCCATCGCATTAATTAGAGTAAAGAGTGAGATTTCCTCCAAAGTAAGAGTAAGGGATGTTTATGGAGCAGGGTGGGCAATTTTGAAATGAAGTTTATCCTTGCTGTGAAAAGTGTGCTTCAGCCTCTTGGTATTAATCCACCACCTTTCAAGAGCACTGAGTTTGCATGAAAAAATCAGAACATGGCCTGAAGATTGATAACATGCAGCTACAGTTTACGGTATACCAAAGTATACCTTTCAAACTGTTAGTCCTCCCAGAAAAAATGGATATCCAATAGTTGGATGAACATCCCAGACTCCAGTATCCTCTATCACTAAATCCTCAGAACCATAATTTCTTTATTTTACCAGAAATCTATATCATCTACATCCTGCCAATAAATTCACAGGAAATTTGGCTCCCTATGTACATTGAAGTGCCCTGCCTCTATGTCTCACTGAGGTTTGTCATTAATTGTGCTCCCATTTGTAATAGCAGAGTATAGGTCCTTAGCATTTCTTGAGGTTCCAAGAATTTAATTCTTTCTGTCAATGGGAACATATGAGTATTATTTCCAAGCTCACACTCATGTTAGCTTTGAATTTACAGTCTGTTTTTACTCCATATATATTATATTTTGAGATGAATTTCATCAGCTTAGCAAAGGATCATCAATTATGCCTATATTATATTAAAGGGCATACATAGAAGCACAGTAGTTGTCAGGATATAGCATTTGCTTTTTAACAGGAAAATGAATAAAAATAAACCTTTCACTTTATTCATCTTACTGAAATGGGAAATACATTTTTTAAATGGCTGTCTGATTTCAAAAGAACATATAGTTATTTTGGATTATAAAAGTCTACAGAGAATAGTAGTACAGTATACCTATATAGGACAATGTGCTGTTGGTTTCTGACCTTCTAGTGTTCTAAACTGTCAGGCATTTTCTAAATGACCTTTTATGCTGTGATTTATTTGCAATTTTGTGTCAATCTCTGATTTCCCTGGCTCTCCAAGTTCATATAACTGCTGCTAATGTAAACTTTACATCTGAATAAATGACTATTAAAATGATTTTAATATTTTCTAACCATTAAAAGAAGTGTAGGCTAGGTTGTGCTATAGATAATATCATCACTTTAACATTTCTCATTCAAGAGATGAGAATTTTTTAAAGCTTCTGGTATTTGACAACTGTAGATAATATTTTTCAGGGATCCAAGGAATTTAAGCATATTTAACAGGAGAAAGAAAAAAGTTTCAAAGTTCAGAAAGTATAACTGCTAAAGTGTAGCACATTGATGGATGCATATGTCTAGAAGACTGAAGATATTTCTCTTTTAACAGTAGTAATATCTACATTTTATTGATAAATATGCAGTACCTGCTTAAAATCTGTTTTATTTACTTCAACTTTTTCATGGCTATAAGCATGAGAAATCTTGCATTTCAAATTATGGCCTTCAGAGCTTTTTATTCACTCATAAATTACTTCCAAAGGCACGTCACACTAATTCTTTGAGAAAAAGAACTTTGGGCTTGATGTGTGGGTATTGATTTAGGCTACAGAGCCAAAAACAGACTCATGAAGAAAAATTTGCTTTTTTTTCCTGGATGGTTATATAGTATGATTAAAGAGCATGATCTCACAAGAGGCTGAAATTCTTTTAAATCTAGTTACTGGGAGTTGAGGACACAAAGCCAGAACCAAGGAGCTGGGCTGCATTATCACAGGGGCTATAGTGACTGAAATCCCAGGCCCCAACCTAAATGAGTGCCCCAGGCTCTAGCCCCTAACATCCCTAGCTGATCCAGCTGCCCTGTTCAATGCCAGTGGGGGTTGGGAGAGCACTGAGAGTGCTCCTGCGCTGCTTGAGCTGGGGAGGGACCTCTGGGACCAGAGGCCAGGTTTCACACTCCTTCCTCACCCCTGGTCTGACAGATCTACCCTAGGGGTGGGCCAGTACCTGTCAGCTCTTCTCAGGGGGGCAGGGCCAGCTGGTGCATGGCATGATCTCTGCTCCAGCTCAGTCTTCCAGGGCCCATGGCCCTGGGGGGTGGGCTGCACCAGGGGCCACACTGCACGCAGCCAGCCCCACCTTTGGGGGCAAACTGGGCAAAGTGGGGTAGGGGCAGAGCATCCTCTGTCTTCAGGACCCCCCATAAGCAATGACCCACCTTCAGGCCACCATGCTGGGCAGCGGGATCCCCACAATGGGTCACCAGGTTGGGCAGCCAGGTGAGGGGCAGCCCAAGGCCCCCAGGCTAGTTAATTCAGTCCTGCCCAGGAGGAAATCATCTCAGAGGATAAGTCACCCAGTCAAAGGCTGGGTAAGATTGTATGTTTCAGATGAAATAATTCAAGGACAGGATGAACCATACCATTTGCACACAGAATGTGCTTACACATTCACACAGCTTTTATTGTGAATAAGGCTTTAGAATTTGTTTCTGAGTCATCACCAACAGGAATGGTACAAGTGAAGAAAAACAAATTTGACCTCACTTTATAGTTAGCCAATATGGCTGCCTAGCAGAGGAGAACTAGGGCTACACTTCAAGGAAGATGAGGTACTGCAAGAGGAAGATCAAAGAAGGGCCACAAAAATAATCCAATTGGCTGGAAAACTAGCCTTACAGTGAGGCTTAAACAATTCAGTCTTTCATCTTATCAAAGAAAATACTGAGAGATGTGTGGTGTTTTGGACTACCTAGGGTCATTGGGGTTGACATAGTGATAAATGGGAGAGTTGTTTAGGTGCTAGGAAAACCTGTCTGTCTCCTCTCTCTCTGTCAGTTCTCTTTCAATAAAGACTTCATATACAGCTCTGAATATGCTGTCCTTATTGGATTATAATCTCCCTTAAAACTCTACACAATGAGTTTATTACTATGTGTTAATATCTATACATTGAAAAATCTCTGATTGGAACCAGGGGACGGAATGCGGAGTACAGCCTTATTGACAATGGTCTAAGAAGATCCAATGACTGGAAGATGAAGTTAACAAAGATCACTTAATGACATGAGTAAGGTTATTTACATTATCAAACCCATATTTGTGAAAATCTGAAGCAGAAGCTTTCACTATCTTCATAGTTCAAAAGAGTGCTAATAGTTCTGTAGACACATGTAAGATAGCACAATAAATGGTTAGTGTAAATTAAAATTATTTTTTGCTAAAAACTGCCTTTTAAGAAAAAATATGTATTTTCTTCCTTTAACACCAGAAAGTCCCTTGAAAAAGAAAAGAATGGAAATATGAATACAAGGAATCCATTGTATCATGAAATATGTTTTCTGAAAATAATTAACTGGTTATAGCCAAAGTTAACACCAATGCAATGTGACAAAGGAGTTACTATGAAGACATTGGCTATGTCTTCACTGAGGGGGCCCCTGGAAGTTGACTTGTTGACTTCAGGGTATGTTTGTGTAGACAAGGGCCGGACATACCTAGGGCGCCACTCCTTCTACCCCACCCCCTAGTCTGGATTGGGTACCCTGAGCCCAATGGGTTCCAGGGCCCAATCTGGACCAGGGCTGATTTGGCTCCTATCCTCCAAGGAGGAGCTGAGAGCTGGGTCCTGCTCCCAGCCCATCTCTACCAGGGCCAGCAAAGAGGGGCTAGGAGCCTGACCTGGCTCCCACCCCATCTTTACTGGAAGAGGGGCTTAAAGACAGCTCCTGCCAGCAGTGACAAGTGACAGGCGTGAAATTGACTAAGCTGTGGAGCCGTTGGACTCTGCAGCCTGGTCAATTTCACTTCTGTGAAACTGACCAGGTCACAGATCTGCCTGCCCTGATAAGTGACTGGGGGCAAATTTGGCCCTGATCACTTGTCATGGCTGGCAGAAGCTGGCTCCAAGCCCTTACCGCCAGTGAAGGGGGGTGGGAGCCAGGTCAGGGTGCTAGTGGCCAGGGGTCAGGGGAGCCAGCATCTCCCCCATAGGCTGGGGGATCCAGCATGTCCCTCAGGCATCAGGGTAGTCCACATCACCCCTGGCCGCTTGCAAGTGGCCAGGCACTGGGGGAGCCAGCATCTCCCCCAGGGTAGCCAGGAGCTGGCATCACCCCTGGCCACTTGGGAGAGGCCAGGAAAGCAGGGAGCCAACATTGCCCCAGCCACTCGGGAGCAGCTGAGGGTGATGCTGGCTCCTCACACCCCTGGGGGAGATGCCGGGTCCCCCGACCCTTGGCTGCTTCCAAGTGGCCAGGGGTGATGTCAGGTCTTCACACGCCTGGCTGCTCCCAAATCAGTCATGGCCAAACAGAGAGCAGAGCTAGGAGCTGGATGGGGTTCTCAGCCCCCTCTGTAGGCTGCTGGGGCTAGGAGTCTTCTGGGAGCCCCTCTGGCTCCCAGAGACTTGCACTGCCCAGCCAGCAGCTAGGAGTCTGGTCAAGTTCAGACTCTGAGTCTGTGAAATTGACCGGGATCTGATCAGTTTCATAGGCAGGTATCTGTGAAATTGACCAGACTCCCAGCTGCTAGCAGGGCAGTACAACCTTCTGAGAGCCAGATGGGCTCCCAGCAGGCTCCTAGCCCCAACAACCTACAGAGAGAGGCTGAGAGCCCCATCTGGCTCTCAGCCCCTCTCTGCATGCTGCAGGAACTGGCTGCCAGTCCCTGCCCCTGCAGCAAGGGGCTGGGAGCCAATCCAGCCACAGCTCCTCACCACAGGGCTGGAGCCAGATCGGGCCCCCTGGCAGGATCAGGCCGCAGCCAGATCATGCCTATGGGCGAGGAAGAGGTGGGGCTTAAAATCTTATGCTGATTTACAGGGCAGGAGTTATTAAGTCAACTTAAGCACTTGCTTAAGTTGACTTAATTATTTCTAAATAAAGATGGGGTTTTATTTAAGTCAACTTAAAGACTCTTAAGTTAAATTAAAACCTCAGTGTAGACATACACATTGTATTTTGTAAGGAATAGAAGAGGAAACTGGGCATACCATAGGGTAAATCACAAATCTAAGAAGAGAAGCACAGTGGGGACCCATTAATGCACGACTGGTTTGCACACGGATCCGGTTAACTCGCGCTCTGGTCGTGTTCCCCGAAGCCACCAAGTTAACGTGCGGGACTCAGTAATGCACGGTACGTAAAAGTGGAAGTTGGCCTGGGCAGGAAAACACTTGGAGTAGCAGTAACAGCGCTAGTGTCTCCACTGCCCCCCTGCAAGTGCAGCAGATGCCAGCACAGACGAGTGAAGCCAGAGCATGCTGCAATGGTGCGCTCCCCATTTTGGCGCCCCTCAAGCGTCGGCACCCCCTTCAACGCTTACCTGGTGTACAAGATTGTGCCGGCCCTGGGAGTGAGCTACCAACCTAACAAGTCCCGCGCACTGTCTGACAGTGGAAGTTGGCCTGGGCATGGAAACAGGTGGAGTGAACCTTATTAGTGCTGCACCGTATTTTATTTATTTATTTTGCCGTGGTCCCATTTACGCACAGTCCATTTAATGCGTGGTCGTGGCAGCTCTTCCGCCGAGACCCATGCATTAATGGGTCCCCACTATAGCAATAGATTTAAATAAACTGTGTATTTTTTACTGTATGGGTGTTCTACAAATAGACTGTAAAGTATAAACAAAATGCAGTTAAAAGTTTTCAGCACATGGGTTTCTTTCTTTCCCCTGCCCCTCCCCCAACATGCACACACGTGCACACTCACACACACACTTTTTAGACTCAGGAAGATTCTAAGTAAAGTATTTTAGTTTGATTCTTTGAAGGACAGGTAATTAGGTACAGTTGAATAGTGGCTCTAAAGAATTTCCAAACTATTACAGGTAATCCCATTTCAGGAATCTGATTTGTAGTCCAACATACACCAAGTTTCATCTCATTTAAAAACTAGTTGCCTGCAAAATCAGACATAAAAATACTGAAATGTTGCTGAACCTTGTTACTAAAAAATTGCTTACTTTCTAATTTTTACCATACAAGAATAATAGAAGTCAAGTGGAATATAAATATTGTACAGTAGAACCTTAGAGTTGCTAACGCCAGGATTTCAAATTGATCTGTTGGGTATGTACCTCATTTGGAACCACAAATACACAATCAGGCAGAAACAAAGATATTCTTCCACACAGTAAAAATTTCAAAGCTGTATTAAGTCAATGTCCAATTGTAAATTTTTGAAAGAACAACCATAATATTTTGTTCAGCATTACAGACATTTCAGAGTTACAGACAACTTCCATTCCTGAGGTGTTCATAACTCTGAGGTTCTAAATGTACTTATATTTCAGGATATAATATACAGAACACTATAAAGAGGTTGTATGATGTTGTTTGTGTTGACTTTGCTAGTCCTTTTCCTGTTACATGTTCTGAAATTAGGCAAATATCTGGATGAGTTGATACACCCCCTGGAAAACCTCTGCATGCCCCTGGTTGAGAACCACTGCGATATATGACACCATCATCTCTTATGACTATCCCAAAACCTCAAGGCACAGTATGAAAATTTGTAATTAACATTTCCAGTTTTGTAGGAAAAAAATCTATTTGGTTCTTCATTGTATTATGCAAGGTTATCACCACCTTCAAAGTTAGCTGCAGGGCACAGGAACAAAAAAGATCTCTTGGCTGAGTATGGGCCAAATCCTATAAATTGCTGAATGGCCTTCATTTCCATTGAAGCCAATGGGAACCAAGGATGCTGAGCATGACTGCAGGAGAACCCCAGCAGTTTGCAAGATTGGACATTGGCATCCTCCCAAATTTGGGGGTTTAATTAGTAGATTAAATTAGGGTGTGCCAAGAGAAAAGAAGGGTGACACTCCCATTTTGCATGCAACACGTATTTACTCTCTACAGAAGAGAGTGCAAAGATACAGTCTTGGGAACAAATAGCTTCTTTTAGAAGAGAGAAGAAAAAAATATTCTCCTAAAATGTCCTTAGAAAGCAACAAGAGTTAAAATTTGCTTAGGTATTCCAATCATTTGTGTTAAACATTCATTGGGTGTTGACAGAATTTACAAGCACTGGGTCCTCAATATCATTAGCAATTTGTATTTAAATAAAAACCTTCTGTACAAACAAGTATTCTATGCTACATGAATTGGAGTTGGTCCCCATACATTAATTATGCCTATAAATCTTTTTGGTCTTGTCACTAAAACCTTGGCCTATCTCTTTGTAGAACAGTTAATTATTTAAATGCCCCTATAATCCTCAAGACCATTAGCCCACCATTTTTTGAATGACTGGTATGTGCATTTCTGAAACACACCTTAGAACAAAAGAGGGGAGAACTCATTTGCCACATTTCAAACCAGTTCAAAATAATGTTGTGTCAAAATTCAGTGTTCACACAGAATATCTCTGCTCCAGAACTCACCTTGCTCCAGCCTCAGAACAAGCAGCATGAGTGAAGTGCAAGTTTGCTGTCCCGCTCACTTCTCACACTCATTTCAGACAGCAGCAGAACTGACTAACTGAAGCAACCATCCCCAAAAATACAAGTCTCAGCAGGGTGGCGAAATCATGCAATATGAAGGCATTTGGTTTGCCTTATGACTAGCAGCAGCAGATGAATTCCAGCTGGGCCCAATGAGAAACAAGCAAAAAGGAGGCTGACATGGATTCCCACCATCAATGAGCCAATGCACCCCCCGGTGCCTACTCCAGGAGGTGAGGGCGGCTCTGCCCCCCTCTGCTCGGGCCTACCTCAAGCGGGTTCTGCAAGAGGGTACTCCTCACCCCCCTCTCAGTCCTGGCCCTCCGGAGCTTGCCATCGGGCCCCGGCCCCGCGAGCCCCCCCAGCAGTCCCCATCCCATACGCCGAGCCGGCTGCTGGACTTGCAGCCTGTCCCTTTCCGAACGGTGCCCCGACAATATCTGTACACGCTCGTGCTCCACACCATCCATTTCCTCGCCCTCGCGTCCCGCCCCAATACCAAATGGCGGGACCTCCTTCCACCTGCAGAGGGTGAGGACCCCTGGTGGGCCAGCCTTTACTCTGCTCTGACCCCACGGCCCACCGGGGACATCAGTTGGTGGCTCCTCCATGGAGCCGTGAGCACGGGCGTGTACTTGGCGCGGTTCACCGTCCGCCCCGAGGCCTGCCCCTTTTGCGGCGTGAGGGAGACCCTGGCACACACTTACTTAGAATGTGCCAGGTTGCAGCCCCTTTTCCGGCTCCTCCAGAACCTCTTCCTGAGGTTCTGGCTGCACTTTTCCCCACACATGTTCCTTTACGCACTCCCTATCCGAGGCCCCACAAAGTCGCGGGACCTCCTCGCCAACCTCCTCCTGGCCTCCGCAAAACAGGCCATCTACAAGACCAGAGAGAGGAGGTTGGCTGAGGGAGGGGCCTGCGACTATGGGGCTTATTTCCGGTCCCTCGTTTGCGCACGTCTCCAGGCAGAGTTCCTCTGGGCGGTGTCCACTGGCTCCCTCGACAGCTTCCGGGAGCAGTGGGCACTGTCCGGGGTTCTCTGCTCGGTGTCCCCTTCCAAGTCCCTCGTTATATACCTGTGACCTCACACCCGTCCCTATTTTTTCATTAGTTGTCCCAAGGACTTATTTGAATGGGGGTCTATTGCCACCTCCCCATAGGCTGGGGGAGGGGTTTTAGAAGTGGGTGGGCTGGCGCCCACCCACCACCGCCCGCGTTCAATAGGATCAATGAGCCAATGCACTTTAGTACAGCTGGTCACTTTTTTTGTGCAAAGCGTTTCTTGGAAAATGAAAAATGTTAAGGAAACATCTGTACTATTTTTCTGTCCAGCTCTATACTTTAACCATACTGATCTTTTCAAGGTGATTTAATATTATGCTGGTACCAAAGGTTTCTCAGCTAGGCAACTCTTGCCTTTACAGAATTTAAAATCTCCACCAGATCCTGGCCCTATTGACTCTAGCATAAGTCTCTAACTAGTGTGTCCTCATTTCAGTCATGCTTAACAGGTACAGTTCTTGTAAGAATGGGTGATTTAAAGTAACTTCATTAAAGGATGGTTGTGGCAGTGCTGCACTTTCAGAGACAATTTGTATATAGTCTGAGAACATTGAAGACTTCAGCCCCAAACTAAGGAGTAATTGCAAAAAGAGAAGGGAAAAAGAAACAGGACATGGAACAGAAAAAAGTCCTTTGCTTTAACTTTTACTTAATGTCATAAGTGTACCCAAATCTATAGAAGCATGTAAGCCCGAAAGGGGTCATTTGCCAAGATACTAGTCAGATTTTAAAGCTGAAATCTAGTGAGCTAGATTTACTAATATATTAGAATCCAGTAAGACAAACTCTTTTATTGAGTCTCTTTGACTAATGGGTTCAAAGGGACAAATTTAGAATAGTAAAAGCAGTCCCTTAAAATAATTCTTTTCAGTATCTCCCACACCAATTTGCATGGACTTATAAAGTATTTAAAAACCTAAAATACGGTTTGAAGTCTGACTCGAGAATGTAAAAACTCAGGAAGATTATCTACAGTTATTTATATTAAAGAACAGAAGGAGAAATACAACTTTGAGATGAAATGACACCACTTCTTCTTATCCTCTTAGCCCTATGGCGGAGGAGAAGCTTTTCCACAAGGCTGATTGGGACATTGGTCACTCAGGATTTTACAGCTTCTTGTGCTGGGTTCAGTCAACAGGCTTGAGCACACAGTGTTCTCAGTGTATATACTCTAGTTTCAGGGGTCAGTAGACGGG
>ML682942.1:3986-15535 GCA_007922195.1 Podocnemis expansa
ACACACACACACACACACACACACACACACACACACACACACACACACCCCAGCAGCATTCCCTGTCTCCCAGCAGCTCCGCGCCTCCCCCATCTCAGAGGCCAGCGCCTCCTTCCCCTGGCCCCACTGCGGGGCTCCACCAGGCCCAGCCAAGGCCTTACCTCAGCTGTTTGCACACTGGCTGTCCAGAGATGTTTCGGGTGGGGGCTGAGAGCTGCTTCCCAGCCACAAGATGCTCCCGCCCTGCAGGGGGGATATGTACGAACTGCCAGCCTGCCACAGCTCTCTGTTGGCTGGGCTTAAGGTGGAACAGAGCTTAAGGTAGAATGCACCAGAACTCTGCGTTCTGGCTGCTGTATCTATTTTTAGGGGGCCTCAGAATGCTGTATTGTAGTGTATTCCTCTATTTTTAGCAGGGCCTGTAACAATGCCCGTCTAAAAACTGGGGGTCCCTGAACTACGTTCTGGTGCTTTTCACCTTACTTTAACTCCTGGTAAGGGCAACGTGGTCAGACATTTCTCCAGTTCCTTTTCTTGCAGTGATGTGCAGCAGAGGGAATAGAGGGCGGCTAGTAGAATAAAGATAGAGATCACATATCTTAAAGAAACCCCTTTTACAGGAAGCAAGCAGAAGTTATGGCCTGACTGTAATGCAGTCATTCCCCCATTTGTAACTGTACCAAAAAACTAAATCAAAGTGATGTGTCTTGTGAAGATGTTTAAGGCACATAGCGTAGCTGCCTCATATACTTCTAATAAAGGTGCCTCGTAAAAAGATGTCACAGAGGCTGCTTAGACCCTGGTGGAATAGGCTCTCACCCCTCCAGGAGAAGAACGTGAAAAGGAGCTGAGAAGAGGGTTTGTGATGGAAAGGAAAAACAAACCTGATGATGTAGTCTTGGTGGATGATGTCTAGATCCATTTGTCTGTAGCTATTGTTGCTCATTTTAGGGCAGACGGGGTGTGGTTGGGTGGTGGTTGTGTTGGCAGACATACCCACATATATAGTTCCTTCATGTCTTTGCTTTTTATGTGGAGGGGTGTCATATGGGTGTTGAGGTTAAAATGTTTGAGGTGGTGGTCTGAGCCTATAGGGTTGTTCATGATGTTTCTTCTTCAGAGCCGGAGTGTAAAAGTGAGGGAGTGGAGGGTTGTTCCATGGTCTTTTAGAGTGTATGAAGACTCACTGGTCTTCTCACTGATGACATTACACTCAAAGGGAAGATTCTTGATGGTACTCTGGTCCTCCCTGAGGAACTCTTAGGGTTTATATGGAGTTATAGACTGATCAGCTTAACTTCAGTCCCTGGCAAGATAATGAAGTAAATAGATAACAAATTTGTACAAATCTAGAAGGTGATAAGTAACAGTCAAGCTGGAAGAGCATAACAGGTGCAGTACCACAAGGATCAACTCTGATCCATAAATGATTTAGATAATGGCATAAAGAGTGAACATATAAAGTAAGAGGACAATATCCAGATGAGGAGGTTAACAAGCACTTCAGAGGACATGATTAGAATGCAAAATGATCCTGACAGACTGCAGAAACAGTTTGAATTAAACAGAATGAAATTCAATATGGACAAATGCAAAGTGCTACACTCAGGAAGGAATAATCAATAGCACAATACAAAATAGGAAATAACTGCCTAGAAACAAGTCCCAAAAGGGTAGCTGTGTTATTCTAGTTCAGCAAAACAAACAAGGGATTCTGTGGCACTTTTAAAGACTAACAAAATTCATTTATCACATGAGATTTTCTGGGAGAAAATCCCATGTCATCTAATGATTTTGCTCCCACAAAAGCTCATAGGATAAATAAATTTGTTAGTCTTTAGAAGTGCCACAGCACTCCTTGTTTGTTTTGTGTAGGAATGGGTACTTCAGAAAAGGATCTTGAACGATTAGTGTGTCAGAAACTAAATACGAATAAAGAGTGTAATACTGTTCTAAAAACTCCAAACATCATTCTGGAATGTGTTAGCAAGAATGTTGTAATCAAGACACAGGAAGAAATTCTACTCTTCTCAACACAGCTAAGGACTCATCTGGAGAACCAAGTCTAGTACGGTGCACCACATTTCAGGAAAAATGTGGACGAACTGAAGAAAGTTCAGGGGACAACAACAAATAGTTCAAAGGTCTTGAAAGCATGATTTATAAGGAAAAATTGAAAAAATGGGCTTTAACTGAAAAGGGCTGATAACTGTCTTCAATTATTTAACAGCTCTGTTCTAAAAAGAAACATAATAAATTGTTCTCCTTAACCCCTGAGAACAGGAAAAGTAGTTATAGATTTAAAATGCAACAACAGAGATTCAAGTTAGAAATTCAAAAAAATTCCTACCTGTATTGATGTTTAAGCACCACAGCAAATTAACAGGGGAGATTGGGGAGCCTTCATCACTGAAGATTTTTAAAAACAAATGCTTGTCAGCAATGGTCCAGATAATCTTTAGTCTATTTGGACTAGATGACCTACTGAGATCCCTTTCTGTAATTCTATTCTATGACTACAACCTTGTCTCATGGTGAAAGCCGTGACAATAGCTCTAGAAGCAGCATCAGCTGCGTTTATTGGTACCAAAAGTGATGTCTTGGCCACCAGCATGCTGCCATCAGTAAGGGCTTAGAATTGGTTGTAGCTTCCCAAGGAAGTCTGTCTTTAAAGTCTGCAAATTTCTAAAAATGTGTCACACTTATCAACTCTAAATTATTTAAAAACAATTTTTTTTCGCATGAGCTTTCATGGGAGAAAAATTCCAATGCATAGTAGGATTTGCTCCCACAAAAGCTCATGTAATAAATAAATGTTCTTGTCTTGAAGCGCCACAAGACTCCTTGCTTGTTTTGCTGAACTAAACTAACATGGGTATGTACCACTTTGGAACTTGGCTACTTTGAATTGAAGACAAGATAGTAAGAATACTTTCCTATCCAACAGGTTGAGATGTTTTGCACTCTTGTCAGTTGGGGTCCTCTTGGAGTCCTCTAGGCTTTTGTGTAGCTGCTTGATTCACTAAGGAATTGGGAGCTTAATGTAAGATCAATAAAGATCAGCCAAAGGGGGAGGGCCCTAAGACATCTGATACAGCAGTCCCCTTGGTAACTGTATTTGAAAGAAAGCTGACAGCTCCAATACCTTTTTTGGTCTTGTTTGCACTGTAGGGAAGTAAGGGGAAAGGGAACCACACCTGCAGCACCAGATTCATTTATTGAAATGATAGGGTCCCGCTCTAACAGCAGTTCCAACAGTATCAGTGGATGGATGTTCCAAGTTGTTGTCATACTAGGGAAGTACACTCTTCCCCAGCAAGTCGTTTCCTTGTATGTCAGGATGTTTTTAAACAAGCCGAGCATGAAGGTAGAGGAGGTTGTGGCCAGAACAGACTGAAGACATCCTCCAGCAAGAAAAAGGCTTTGCTCCTCCCTGGGGTTCAGGAGGCTCCAAAGGAGTATACTGGTAGATCCAGGTCATGCAAATGTCTCAATGTTTGAGAAATTTGGCACAGAGAACAATGGAGCTATTGGGAGGGTCCCATCATCGAACTCCCAGACAGAACTGTTAAGTACTGCTCATTAGGTTTATGGGAGGGACCCAGAGCCAATACAATTAGATCTTTCTTCTTTTATACCTTCCCTTCTTGGAAAGGTTATATGCAGACCTAATTCATTTGGACCTATATGTGAGGACACACTTGATTTTGACAGGATGGGATGGATTTCTTCTCTTAGAGGCTGATCTGTCTTTATGCCCATAATCATTTCCCCTTCTCTAGTAAGAAGGTTTCCTAGGGTTAAGCGTTTTTGCTTCAACTCTGGAGCTCATGATTGATGGTCTGCTACTCATTGTCTGAGACCATGGTATCTTCTTAATTGGAATCTGAATGAGATCTTATGTCCTGCTCTATGAGCCACTTCTAAGAAAAAGGCTTTCAAACCCCATAAGTTTAGGGCAGGAAAGAGCAGCAGATATTGCATCTGATGGCAATAAGAGTCTCCCCAAAGCAATGAAGGCAGTGCCAATTAGTAGTAAATAACAGAAAAAGAAAGGTGGCAGGAGAAACAGTTCTTAAATACCCAAACTCTTGGCACACTCCCTTCTTTAGGAGGAGAAGTTCACTGGGGCAGGAAGAAGAGGAGGTTACTGACCTGTAACCAGTGTTTTTCGAGATGTGTTGCTCCTGGCCATTCCATTTTAGGTGTGCATGCGCTGCGTGCACGGATAGCCGGAGCTTTTCCCCCTAGAGTACCAGGAGGGTCGGCTCTAGTGCACCCTGGAGTGGTGCTGCTGTGGGTCACTATATAAGGCACAGCCGACCCAACCTTCCTCAGTTCCTTCTTAGCACTTATTCCGAAGAGAGGAAGAAGGGTGGGAAGTGGAATGGCCAGGAGCAACACATCTCAAAGAACATTGGTTGCAGGTAAGTAACCTACTCTTCCTCTTCAAGTGATTGCTCCTGTCCATTCCACGTTAGGCGATTCACTTGTCTGACCTTTGGTGGGGGGTCAAAATCACAGCTTCACCAACTGCAGAGCTGCTTGCCCCACTGCAGCAATGTCCTGGGCCTGCTGAGCGATCGCATAATGCTCTGTGAACATATGGGTGGATGACCACATAGCTGCTTTACGAATGTCCACTATCGACACTCCACTCAAGAAGGCAGTTGACTAGGCATGAGCCCTTGTAAAGTGGGCCTTGACCACCAGTGGAGGGATCTTAGTCAGAGCACGGCACTCACATATACAGGAAACTATTCAGGATGAGAGACGCTGAGTTGAGACATAGTCCCCTTTCATTCTGTCTGCCACTGCTACAAATAGTTGAGATGTCTTTCTAAATCGTCTTGTTCTTTCGATGTAAAAGGCCTATGCTCGGTGAACTTCTAGCGAATGGTGCCTCCTTTCCCTTTCCAAGGCATGAGGCTTTGGATGGAAGACTGGCAAGACCATCTCCTGGCTGCAATGAAATTGTGCAACTACCTTAGAATGGAAGGCTGGGTGAGGAAGAAATTGAACTTTGTCCTTGAAAAAGATTGTACAGGGCAGCATGGCTATTATAGTTCGAATCTCGGACACCCTTCTGGCTGACATTATTGGTACTAAGAAAGCCACCTTCCATGAGAGAAGGAGGAGCGAACACGAGGCGAGCGGTTCAAATGAAGGCCCTGTGAGCTTCAAAAGAACTAAATTTAGGTCCCACTGAGCTAGCGTGGGAAGCACTGTCGGAAACAGCCGCCCAGGCCCTTCAAGAAGCGCTTCACCATAGGGTCCAATGCCTTGTCTGCTCTCTCATGGAACGCTGAAATTGCCACCAGATAGATCTTTATCGAGGATAAAGAGAGGCCTTGGGACTTCAAGAACCAAAGGAAGTCTAGTATGACTGGGATCGAAGCCTGAACTGGCTCAAGGCCTTTACTGACTGACCAAGCCACAAACCTAGACCATTTAGCTCTGTGAGATGTCCTGGTTGAGAGCCTCCTACTGTTGCATAACACCTTCTGGACTTACGCTGAACACTGCAATTCCCTGCCTATCAGCCACGGAGGTTCCATGCCCAGAGATGCTCGGAGCTCAGGTTTGGGTGATGCAGCCTCCCCCGGTCCTGGGATAGCAGATCTGGAAGCATCGGCAGCCCTATCAGGTCCCAAACTGAGAGAAGTAGAAGAGTCGTATACCAGTGTTGCTGTGGCAACACCGGGGCTATCAGAATGACTGTAGCCCAGTCCTGCTTGATTTTTGAGAGTACTCTTGAGATTAACAGGATTGGGGGGAAGGCATAACAAATTTTACCTGCCCATGATACCTTGAAGGCTTCCGCTATTGACCCCGGGCTGTGTCCCCTGAACAAACAGAACACCTTGCATTTCCTGTTCTGTTCCCATGCAAAGAGGTCTTCCTCGGGATAGCCCCACTCTTGGAAGATGGATCTCAACACTTCCCATTTTAAGGATCGTTTGTGTGTCATAAATTTTCGGCTCAGAGAGTCTGCTAGGAGATTGTGCTGACCAGGGAGATAAGAATCCACAACGTCAATCGAATGCAGAATTCCCATAGGTTGAGGGCTTCGTGGCAAAGCAGACTGAAGTGGGCCCCTCCCTGCCTGCTGATATAAAACATCGTTGCTGTGTTGTCTGTCTGTACCGATATAACTCTGCCCTTCAGATTGCCTAAAAACACCTTGTAGGCCAGATGGACAGCTCAAAGCTCCCTTGCATTAAGATGAAGATTTAACTTGCTGTCCTTCCATAGACCCCGGGTCCCGGGACAGCTGAGATGTGTCCCCCAGTGCAAGTCCAAAGCATCCATGCCCAGGAACACTTAGTGCTGGGGCAACTGAAAGGGAAGCCCTCAGTGGACGTTTTGATCGTGGCACCACCAGTCCAGCAACCTCAGCACTTCTGTTGGGATTGTGACCATGCTGGTGATGCTGTCCCTCGCTGGCCAATAAACTGACACCAGCCACATCTGCAAGGGGCACAATCTCAAGCGAGCGTACCTTGCCACATGGGTGCAAGCCACCATGAAACCCAACAACCATAGGCAAGACTGAATTGATGTGACCAGAAACCTCTGCAGGTCCTCCACTAGGGCCTTGATACTCTTTAACTGCGACTGAGGAAGGGATGCCCTTGCTGACCCCGACTGCAATAGGGCACCTATATATTCTATCTTCTGTGTGGGAGTGAGACTGGACTTCTGTAAATTGACCAGGAGACTCAGGTGCTGGAAGGTGTCCTGTATCACCTGCAGGTGGCAGGCTACCCTCATCTCTTGACTCGCAGCAGACCAACCAATCATCCAGATAAGGATATACCTGGATTTTTGGACGCCTAAGAAAAGCTGCAGCCACTGCTAGGCACTCTGTGAACACACGAGGGGCAGCTGCAAGTCTGAAAGGCAGGACAGAAAACTGGAGATACCTGCCATTCACCATAAATCGCAGGAACCTTCTGTGTCTGGGAATTATGGAAATAAGAAAATATGCATTCTAGAGATCAAGCGCAGCATACCAGTCTCCTGGATCCAGGGAGGGAATTACTGAAGAAAGGGAGACCATACAAAAATGTATCTTACACAGATATCGGTTCAAGCCCCTGAGATCGAGGATGGGATGAAGATCTCCTTTCACCTGATGATCCATCATATGAATCTTTAGCATCTGTTTCTCTGTCTGGGTTCAAGGCCTGAAGCTGCTGCAGATTTTACACTTTTCTTTGAGGTGCGCTTCTCCCAAAACACCTCGGACAAGAACAATGCAGGTCGTCTAATGGCATAGGCTTCTGACAAGACTCACAGGTCTGGAAGCCTGGCACATCCTAACCAGGAGCCTGAGGCAGCAATCACTAAACTCAATTACTTACTAACTACTCTACTTAGCAGGTACTTAAAACTACAACCATCTAAATAGGGCAGGCATCCTTGTGACAGAGGATGAGGAAAAAGCTGAAGTGCTCAATGCATTTTTTTTCTTCAGTTTTCACAGGCAGGGTCAGCTCCCAGCCCACTACCATGGGTGTGGCAGATGGGAGAGAAGAAGACAGGCCCTTGGTGACGGAAGGTCAGGTTAGGGACTGCTTAAAGAAGCTGCAAGTGCACAAGTCCATGGGGCCGGACGAACTGCATCCAAGGGTGCTAAGGGAATTGGCCGACGAAATAGCCGCACCGCTGGCCGTTATCTTTCAAAACTCATGGAGAACGGGGGAGGTGCCAGAGGACTGGAAAAAAGCAAATGTAGTGCCTATTTTCAAGAAAGGGAAAAAGGAGGATCCAGGGAATTACAGACCAGTCAGCCTCACCTCAATCCCTGGAAAAATTATGGAGCAGATTCTCAAAGAATCCATCCTCACACACTTAGAGGAAAATAAAGTGATCAGGAACAGTCAGCATGGATTTACCAAGGGTAAATCATGCCTGACCAATCTCATTTCCTTCTGTGAGCAGATGACTGGTTTTCTGGATGCGGGAAGCACCGTTGATGTGATATACCTTGATTTTAGCAAGGCTTTTGATACAGTTTCCCACAGCATTCTCATTGGCAAATTAAGGAATTATGGGTTGGATAGGTGGACTATAAGGTGGATAGAGAACTGGCTAGATCAACGGTTTCAGAGTGTAGGAATCAATGGTTCCATGTCTAGCTGGCAGCAGGTCATGAGTGGTGTGCCCCAGGGGTCGGTCCTGGGGCCAGTTCTGTTCAAGATTTTCATCAATGATCTGGATGATGGAATAGACTGCATTCTCAGTAAGTTTGCGGATGACACCAAGCTGGGAGGACCAGTAGACACGTTGGAGGGCAAGGACAGGATTCAGGGAGACCTAGATAAATTGGAACAGTGGGCCAATAGAAACCTTATGAGATTCGATAAGGATAAGTGTAAAATCCTGCATTTGGGACCAAAAAACCCTATGCACTGCTACAGGCTGGGAAACATTCAGCTAAGTAGCAGCAGTGTAGAAAAGGACCTGGGGGTCATGGTGGATGGAAAGCTAGATATGAGTCAGCAGTGTGCTCTTGCTGCCAAAAAGGCCAATGGCATACTGGGCTGCATCGAAAGAAGTATTACCAGCAGATCAAGGGATGTCATCATTCCCCTCTATTCTGCACTGGTAAGGCCACATCTAGAATACTGTGTTCAGTTTTGGGCTCCCCACTACAAAAAGGACAGGGACATGCTAGAGAGAGTTCAGAGGAGGGCAACCAAAATGATTAAAGGGCTAGAGCACAAGCCCTATGAGGAAAGACTGGAAGCATTAGGCTTATTTAGTCTGCAGAAGAGAAGATTGAGGGGGGATTTGATAGCAACCTTCAACTACCTGAAGGGATGCTCTAAGGAAGATGGAGCTCGACTGTTCTCGGTAGTAACGGAGGACAGAACGAGGAGCAATGGTCTCAAGTTGCGGTTAGGGAGGTCGAGGCTGGATATTAGGAAAAACTTTTTTACCAGGAGAGTGGTGAAGTCTTGGAATGAGCTGCCGAGGGACGTGGTGGAGTCTCCATCTTTGGAGGTGTTTAAGGCCCGGCTGGACAAAACCCTGACTGGGATGGTTTAAGTGGGAGTGGTCCTGCCTCTGGCAGGGGTTTGGACTAGATGACCTATGAGGTCCCTTCCAACCCTATGATTCTATGATTATTCCCCTCCGTTTGGCACTGGTGAGGCCGCATCTGGAATACTGTGTCCAGTTCTGGGCTCCCCACTACAAAAAGGATGTGGACAAATTAGAAAGAGTCTGGCGGGGGGCAAGAAAAATGTTTAGGGGTTTGGGGCACATGACTTATAAGGAGAGGCTGACAGAGCTAGGCTTATTTAGCCTGCAGAAGAGAAGACTGAGGGGGGATTTGATAGCAACCTTTAACTACTTGAAGAGATGCTCCAAGGAGGACAGAGCTCGGCTGTTCTCAGTAGTAACAAAGGACAGAACAAGGAGGTGTGGTTTCAGGTTGCAGCTGGGGAGATCGAGGTTGGGTATTAGGAAAAACTTTTTCATTAGGAGAGCAGTGAAACACTGGAATGGGTTACCTAGGCAGGTGGTGGAATCTCCATCTTTGGAGCTATTTAAGGCCCAGTTAGACAATACCCTGGCTGGGATGATTCAGTGACTGTGGTCCTGCTTTTAGCAAGGGGTTGGACTAGATGACCTTATGAGGTCCCTTCCAATTCTATGATAAAAAGTTCTGTAGCACCTTAGAGACTACTAAATGTCTTTGGGTATAAGGTTTCATGGGCTGCAGCCCACTTTTTCAGATGCATTATTTGCAACCTACTTGCATATGACGAAGTGGGTTGTAGCCCATGAAAACTTATGCCCAAAGAAATCTGTTAGTTTTTAAGCTGCTACAGAACTCTATATTATTATTCAGGGGAGGTTAGCTCACCTGACTTGCAGATACCAACTATCTCTCTCTCTGCAGTCTCTGAAGCAAACATGACCCAGTGGACCTATCCAGCCCTGTCTCCCTTGATCCCTAGGTTCTTTTCTCTCCCTTCCTTTTAAATAAAATACTATAGAGGCCCTGCCCTATATTCACTCAAAACAAGTTTTGTTTACTAACAGAATAAATGTCAGCTGTGGGGCAAAAATTTGGTTGTAAAAACATCTGTACAAAAAGAAAAGAATCCACTCATTTATATTCATGAGCTGCTAATACTAAAAGAGTGCTAACCATATCAAATTATAAGTTGGTATATACTTCACTTAAATCTTAATAGATAATTTTCTCCCACTCTTCATTCAACATCATTCTCTTTACAGTTCACTAGTTTTACACCCACACTGATGACAAAGTCAATTAAATGCTGCACAATAGACAAGTGTTCCTATAAACGAAAATTCCTTCAAAATGTACTGTACCATCTCAGTTTGACATCTCTATGAAAATGCAAAAAAAGTGAGTGTGGTGTTTTTTGGGGTGTTTTCTTTTGTCTGTTTGTTCGGTTTTTAAGAGAGGGGACAAGAGGCACTTGGAAGTCTAAGCAGCAGCAATTCAAAATCCCAAGGGACCACAACAGTAAGGGTTCACATTCATCTACCTAAGGTACAAAGATGAAACTTTAAAATGTATTTTGCATGAGAACCCACAATCACCTGAAGAAGGTTGGCAGAGATTATCATAACCATAGATAACTCCAGCACCATTGGATGCTTTATAAACAAACAGGCATACCTTAAAAATCAATTTGCCATTTTATAGAATGCAGGGTAGGCGCAATGTGATCAGAGGTGTTCAATCTCATGAGGAGGTTTGTTTCTGTGGTCTGCACAGGCTGCAGTAATTTATATCATCTATTATTTAAAGAGTAAAACATCAGTTTTGCAGCACAAACTGAAATAACTATATTTTAGCCTTTGGTTACATTAGCAGATAAAAATGGTATTTTGATAATAAATTTAAGTATTTCAGAAGCCAACTGATTTGAGTTGAACCACAGCTGAATTGGAGTTGTAGACCAGACTTTCAAAAGTCTGACAACAGATTCCAAAATGTTTTTCTTTTTTTTTAAGTAAGTCAAGTGTTAGCATATCCAGGCATACAATACATTTGTCCTCAGCTTGCACTTTTGAGGCCATGAATGAGGTCTGCAATGTTAGTTTCATGATTCACACTCTGCGCGCAAGTATGCAGAATGTTTGCTCACACAAAGTTAAATACGCTGAGATTTAGTAGTTTAGAACTTCAGCCTAAAACAAAATTGAAGTTCCTAAAGAGAACCTCACTTAAGCAGCCTAGAAAATCCTCAGGTTTTTGTTAGTTATATTTCTTGTTACTGCTCTGTTAGAAAAGTGGGGCTTGTCCCAAACAAAAGCTAAAGAGGGGAACTGGCCCAAAGAACCACAAGTTACTTAGCTGTATCTGGAGGTGTTTCAAGAAGTGCAGTCCATATCGCTATTCGACACATGGATATGCATAAACATCATTTGCTTGAGTCCAGAAAATTTTAGTAAGTAGTGTCTTGGTCCACACAAGCACAATTCTGGTAAGGGCAGCAGTTAAAGTATAATGTGGGAGGGCCCCTGGAACCCTCCTAAATTTCCAGGCCCCCCCC
>ML682953.1:0-11999 GCA_007922195.1 Podocnemis expansa
TTTTTTTCTTATTTCGAATTAACATTTTGTTAATTCGAAATAAGATATTTCGAAATAAGGTGTTGTTTCGAAACAAGTTGTTTCGACACAACTTGTTTCGAAATAACCCTGTGCGTGTGAACACAGCCTGTGTCTCCAATTATATGATTTGCAATTTGCCATTGACTTCCATAGTAAAAGTAACAGCACAATCTTTGAAATAGTAAATGCATGTAGCTGTCCCAAACTTAAAGTATCAACTGTCTGTTACCCTGGCTGATTTTTTTTTTTTTTTTGCCATATCTTCAATTGTCTCTGCTACAAACAGGCCCATGGGGGGGAGGGGCAAGAGGGGTGATCATCCAGATCCCCATGGTTCTGTGGGCCTCGCTCTGTCCTGCCTTGAGCAGGGCAGTATGGGGTCCACTCTGCTGCTCCCCCTCCCCCCATAACTGTGCTACCTCCTGCCCCTGTCCCACTGCCTTTGGCGCGGAGCCGAAGGCAGTGCAGGGGGAGGGCCAGGAGAGTGGAACCTGCCCTCCGCTTTTGGCTGGGGAACAGCTGGCCCAGGGGTCAGACTCCACCCTCCTGCCTCATCCCTGGGCCAGCTGTTCTGCCCTGCACCCAGAGGTGGGGTAGGAGAATGGAGTCTGACCCCTGGAACAGCCAGCATCACCTCCAAGCGGGGGGGTGGCACAGAGGCTGATTGGCCCTGGGCCCCTACCCCGCACAGGGACAGCCCTGTCCACCCTCCCACCCCCCCACGCAGAACTTCTTTCTCTTGAGGCCTTGGGAGAGGAAGGTACATGCTATTGCTAAGCCTCAGGGATGATGAAACCTCTCAAAGACCTGCCATCCTAGCTCCAAGAACATCAGACTAGGAAGAAGAGAGTCCTGGCTGCATCCCTCAGGGGTACACCAGCAGCTGGGAATGTGTAACAGTGGAATATGTGGTATTTTAGATTAGAACTCTTCAGAAGTGGTTAAAATGTAATCTTTATGAGTATTTGTTAATCCATTACATATACTCTCACACAGACAAAATAACTGCAATAAAAGATGATTAAAGCAAATAAAGTAACAGAATTGATTGTTCTTTGATACTGTTCCGTTAAATGCACCATACTCGTAAAAATATCTACAAATGTAAAAGTTTCACTGTCAGAAGTATAGAAATAAATGGTTTTTTCCCCCTAATACTCTTTTATCTCATGAGTTATGTTTGGATTTCAGAAAGAGGTAATGTGCAGTATCTCTAAAGCAGTGAAATTGCTCACTATTACCTCTAGTGCAGCGACAAGTTTTACTTGGGAGTTTTACAGTAGATGGATGAATCTGGTTTGGATTCTTGCAGTGGAGTTGAGGAGGGGTGTCAGGTTAGATCCTTTACAGGAGATGCTTAATAATTGCCAGCTAACCTAACTAAAATTCACAAGGTGTATGAATTAATAAATTCTGTTTTTCTTTGCAGATGAACACAAAGTAGAGCTCAGTAAGTGTGCATTGATTCTTAAATGTAAAAGTCAATTCAGTTCCATGCTGGAAAAGAGATACAAATAACAATGAAGTTTTCACATTGGGTATGGCCACACACACTTCTTATTTCAAAACAACAGAGGTTGTTTCGAAATAAGAACTGCCATGGCCACACGACGCATGGCCATTTCCAAACAAGCAAACCGCTTGTTTTGAAATGGCTGGTGTTGCTTCGGAACAACTTAAACCTCCTTTGGTTTCGAAACAGCCCTGTGCGGACATGTTGTTTCGGAACAAAGTGTTCCAAAACAACATGTGACACTCCTCCCAGGGTGCTAAGTACCCTGGGAGGAATGGCTGCCCCCTCAGCACCCTGGCCAGGGTGCTGAGGGGTGTCTGCCGGGGAGGGGGTTGCGGGGCTGCACCGCACGCTGCCAGTGCCTGCAGGGGACTGCAGGCACCGGCGGAGTGCAGCGCAGCCCCATGCCTTACCTGGTGGGTGCCTGCAGGGGACTGCAGGCACCCGCCAGGTGAGGCGCGGTGCCTGCAGTCCCCTGCAGGCACCGGCGGAGTGAGGCTCAGCCCCGCACCTGACTCTGCCGATGCCTGCAGCCCTCTGCAGGCACCCGTGGGGTGCAGCACCCCTCTGCTCTGCACCTTGCGAGTGCCTGCACTCCCCTCCCAAAGCGAAGTAGCAGGTCCACACTGTGGACCTGCTATTTTGCTCCCTTATTTCGTGGACAAAGTTTTTGTCCTGTGAAATAAGGTGTTTCGATATAACATGTTTCGAAACAAGCCTGCCTGTGTAGACATAGCCAGTTAGAAATACAGGAACTGAAGGATTGTTGTTTGAATATTATTTTGATAAAATTTGCTAAAATGAAAGGTTGAATGCTGCAGACCACATACCAGGGATGGAGAGGAATTATTTGAGTTCAGAGCAAATATGGACACAGAACAAAGGGATATAAATTGGCCATCAGGAAATTTATACTTGAAATTAAATGCAGGTTTCTAACCACCAGAGCAGTGAAATTCTGTAACAGCCTTCCAAGGGGATCAGTGTGGACAAAAAACCTAGATGGCTTCAAAACTGAATTTGATAAATTTATGGAGAGGACAGTATTATGGGACAGTCTAGTTCAGCAATTGACTGGTCTTTAACTACGAGTGTTGGATATGCCAATGTCCTGGGGTGGGATGTGTCATGGGATGGGGTCTGAGTTATTAGAGAGAATTCTTCCTTCGTCGTCTGACTGGTGAGTCTTGCCTATATGCTAAGGGTTTAAATGATCACCCTATTTGGGGTCAGAAAAGAATTTTCCCCCAGGGCAGATCAGTAAAGGGTCTGGGGTTTATTGCTTTTCTCTGGCATGGGGCACAACTGACTTGCTAGAAGATTCTCTGCACCTTAAAGTATTTAAATCATGATTTGAGGACTTTAATAACCCAGCCACAGATTAGAGGTTTATTACAGGAGTGGGCAGATGCAGTTTTTGAGGCCTGGATTGTACAGGAGGTCAGACTAGATGACCATATTTGTCCTCTCTGACCTTAGAGTCTGAGACATAGTCTTTTTTCCCAGGTAAAAGCCTTCTGGTGCTATGGGCTATGTCACTTAAAACTCACATGTCACTTCAAGAAAGGGCATATATCAACATCTTGTGCAGCATAGTACCAGTGCTTGCTCTTTGTTCGAGGTTGAATTTCACCCCAAATCAATCTTTATATTTCTTTGAATATAGAGTGGTTCGAACCCTGACAGTATGTCACCAATCATGTAATTTGGAATTTGCCATTAGTGTCAATAGTGGGAGTACTGTCACGACCTTTAGGAATGAATGTATGTGTATTCCATGCTCACAATAGGTATGTCTACACTGTGGGCTTAAGTCAATTTAAGCAAAGTCCTGTCCATATATGGAGTTGATTAAGTCGACTTAAAGGCTTCCTTAAATCGACTTAACAACTCCTGTCCTTAAAGTTGACTTTAGGGGTTAAGTTGACTTTATTAAGTCGGCTTAACACAATGTGGACATTAAAGTCAACTTAGTGCAGTGTGGCCATGTAAGTTGACTTTATAAAGTCCACTTAATGCATTGTGGACTCACTAAGTCGACTTAGCAAGGTCTACTTAAAGTTGACTTTAAGTAGACTTTATTAGGTCAACTTAATAAATTCAACTTAGCTTTTATAGTGTAGACATAGCCCATATGAATTATCTGTTACCTTTGCTGAATTTTTGCTATATCTGTCAAACATCTTCTCTCCACTACCACCCTCTGCCACCGTTGAGGTCTGGTGAGGTTAAGACACACACTCAGTCAGTCTTTTTTCCCCTAATAATCTTGTAATTTATTACCCAGATGTGTTTGAACTCCAAAACCAGGCAATGCATAGCATCTCAAAAGCTTTGATATTCCTCACTGTTGCCTCTGCTGCAGGGACACGTTTTACAGAGATGTTTTACAATAGGCATCTCAATCCGGGTGGTTGGGAATCTTTTACGACAGGAGTGACTGCAATGCAAAGGAGGTGATAGATGGCCAGTCAGAGTAGGGCTATCCTATAGAAACATCTGAACACCTAAGGAATATGGAGAAATCCCACACACCCAGCAACTCAGAGGCTATCTGAAATCCTACAGAACTGTTAGGTCTGAGTCAATTGGACTTTGAAGGGTATCACCCAGCTGAAATATCAATAAGCTCAAGTACAACATTATGACAAAAACGTCTGACTACATTGTTATCTTTGTACCATGTTATTTTTTTCTGTCTTATCTACTCTTCCCCCTCACCAACTGTAATGACATTTTCCTCCAGGTTATTTGGAGGCAGCATGCCTCTCCCTTGTATTCACCTCCTATCTCCTTGGCAAATGTAGCCTGTTTTCCTCTCATAGCAGGAAAGACAACACTACAAGGTAGAGCTCAGGCAGCTCTGCATATTTCCAGCATCACCAGAATTATTTTATTGTGATGTGTTTTCTCTGCATGAGACTGAGTGAATGAATGATGGAACAAATCCAGTGACTCCAAAAGAGCCACAAATGAGCCCCCAAAAAGTAAAATAACCACTACATGTGTGTACCATCACTGTGCTTTAACTTCTCTTTTCAGCACAAGTCAATCACTCTGTATTGTGTCTGACATCTTCAATTACTCCAAACTGGGAATATTTCTGTGGGGAAAAATCAGCAGTGGGGGCATCTTTGAATTCAATGTCTTTTGTTTCTCACTTTGATTTCAGACTGGAGAAGGACTCACAAGTATGCAGGTAACAGACTACACATCTCACCTGGTAATCAGAAATAATATTCATACTGTAAAATAACTAGAAGCAGCACTTATGGCTGTCACGGTGATGACATCTGAGGCTTTTCTCCATTTCATCTCATGCCTGTCTCATTCATTTCCTTCAACCAGTGTAACCTATATCAGGAGCTAGATATATACTCAATATATTTGAGTGACAGTAAGATAAACATTTCAGGTCCCTTCCATTTTTGTAAAGTTCAATGAAATATCATATCTCTGAAATATTTCAGTGTAATCAAATTGTCAGAATGGGGGGGGGAAACTTCAGTATCTGTGGGAGTTTTGCCTGAATGAGGACAACAAGAAGTGGTCCCCAAGGCATTTCTCTCTCTTTCCAGTTTATACCAACATTGATAAGAGTTTCTTAAATCTGAATCTCTCTTTGCAGATGATATCACTCTTAATCCAGACACAGCCCACCCCAATATCTCCATTGCTGAGGATATGAAGAGTTTTACTTATGAAGCTCAATATCAGAATGTTACAGAAAAAGAGGGAAGGTTCGAAACAACTGTCTGTGTGTTGGGATCTGAAGGATTCTCCTTTGGAAAGCACTACTGGGAGGTAGATGTCAGGAGCAGCAGTGACTGGGACTTGGGAGTGGCCAGAAAATCAACACAGAGGAAAGGAAAACTCTCTTTGTCTCCTAAAGAGGGAGTCTGGGTTTTGGGCCTGAATGGGAGAGATTACTGGGCAAAAACAGATCCATGGACCCGAGTCACGGTGAAGCAAAAGCCCCATAAAATTGGGGTTTACCTCACTTATGAGGACAAGGCAGTGACCTTTTTCAATGTAACTGACACATCTGTGCTTTTCACATTTAATGATTGTTCATTCTCAGAAGAACTTTATCCATTCTTTAAAAATTCACATAAAGAAACATCAATGAGAATTTGTCCTATAAGGGAAGAGGAATGAGCCAAAGTGGCACTGCCACTCATTTCTCCTACTGTATTTTTTAAATTAATTTTCTCATCAAAGAATTTGAATTACATTTTGCCTCCATATTATCTGTGGAGTCATCTCTAAAACAGCCCTGTTAACTCATTTTATGGCTACGAATCTATGCCATCAAGTTTCTATTGAACAAAATTTCAACTGTAGTTTTTACTCTGTATTTTGTAAGCTGCCCCATCCTTCTATACAGCCAAACAAGATTTACTGTAATAGTTAAAAGGCAGCTGCACCTCTGACCCCTTTCCAGTTCATCTGAGAGAACCCATCTTGAGGCCTCTTGACGTCACTTGTCTCAGGGTGGAAGCTTACAAGTCTTCAGATCTTAGGCAGGGGTCTGACTATAGTTACAACAATAACATCCAATTTTCAACTTCCAATCCCATCCTCAGAGTGGGTTCCTGCTTGATCCTCCTTTCAGGAAACTGCAACCAGCAATACTGACCAAAAGCCTTTTAAAAAACTAAGTATTTTTATCTAACAGTTGTATAGTTTATTGCAATAGTATAAAATCCCTTGAAATAGTATATGAGCCCTCTATAGATATTCACCATAGTCTATGGATTGGAAGCTGCCAGAAATTAGTCAGAGCAGCAATATGTATGTATGCTGGAGTATATTTATGTAAGCCTTCTATCAGATAGAGCCAGCAATAGGAAGGGTTCTATATCTAGGAGGTCTTGTCAATGATGCAACAACAAACCAGCTTGAGCCCCCACCTAGTCACTTGGGAAATCACACTGTATCCCCTAGGTACCCCTAAAAGGCAATACTTCCCTCTTAGAAACACAAAGTGTGGACAGTAAACTTCTTAATAAAAGAAAGGAAGTAACACAGCAATGGACTGAGTAAGTACTACAAAGTCATATACACAATGAGCAGAACCCTCCTCAACCCAGAGTGCACTTTGCTTCAACCTTTTTACTTTCCTCTGCCCTATTGACTGCTGTAGTTGCACTGTCCACCTCTCAGTTGTAGGGTTTGACCAGAACCCTCTGCTGGCTTCCAGCATCTGCCAGTTGCAAGCTTCAACTGACCTCCTCTGCTGGCTCCTGCTGCCTGCCAGACATGGGCATTGATCATCTCTCTCTGCTAGCTGCCAGTCTCTCAAGCTTCCCAGTTCCTTTAGCAACTTCAGCCCTCATGAGTTCTAGCTCTCATTTCAGCTTCCAGTGATTTCACCTCTCAGTACATGGGAAAATCTTCTATTGATACAAGAGTGCTGTCCCTGCTTTTTAAGGAACCAAATGACTTACAAGCAAAATCCTTAATTTTACATTTTAACAGTAGGATGAGATAGTCAACTCATGTTGAAGGGCAGCCCTTGGCCAGTGATAGTGCAGACTCAGCAGAAAGACTCCTCAGTCTCTCCCTTCTGTTTCCACAGTGCTCTAGCATCCAAACACCTCCTGTTGAGTTTTATTTGGATGAGAGAGAATCTTTCATCAGAACAAGCTAAGCACAGTTCTGCTGCCATTGTTCATATAACAAGGGGACATTTCATTACTCCTTTAACTAGCACTAAAGTGATTTGTAACCCAATACCAACAAAAGTGACCATTTCCCATCATGCTCAGCATCTAGGTGTGTTTATGTAGCTACAGCAAAACCATGCTGAGCACCTAATTGTACTCATGCAAATACAGAAGCTATGCAAATAAAGTGCCCCCCCCTTCAGCTGGCTGAGATGGAGAAGGTTATTCAGACCTTGCTTATGTGAAGTAAACTCATAATCAGCTGTGCCTGTGTTGTTTCCTCATATTGTTTTGACTTTATATGGAGCAAAAGACATAATGATTTGTAAGGAGGGAAGCCCAAGCCCAGAATACAATGCAATAGAAAATAACTGATAAATCCTAGACTGAAAGAAAACCACAGCCACAGGGAGAACTGAGAAAACTGTTCATTCAGGGAAAAAATGGGCTAGTCTTCACTGAGGGTGGCAAATTCACTGCCATCAATTCAAAGTTTCCAGTTCAATTAGGGGTCTGTGAAGCTCTGCTCAATCAATTGGAAAGCCAGTCTACTAATACCACTCCAGCAACTGGGGTAGCACTGAGTCAAATGGAGGCCCCTCCCTTCAACTGAGCACAGTGGACAAGCAGGGCATTAGGAAGTCAAACTCAGATATGCAAAACCAATAAAAACCAGACAGTGAAAAGGTTTATGAACAGGAGGTTTGTAAAAGTCTGGCTGGTTGGGGAAAATTACTTTGTTTGATAAAGTGAGACAGTCCAGTAGTGAGCTGTGATAAGAGAGTGGAGAGTGGAGAGTGGGACAGAGTGTGATAGCTAATGGTCTCTGTATTGAGCAAAAGGTGTAAGTTTTACTGAGTGTGATGGAGTCTAGATCCTATAACCTGCTATGTAGCCTCATAGATCCTGTTGAACCAGCAAATGGAGCATTTCCTGAGATTGTGGCAATTCTCCAAAATCACCTCTTGCCAGAGCCACTGGTGACTGTAGAGTATTTCTGATTTTATAAATGAAATAGAGAAGAAAAAAATGATTCTTGAATATGCGGCTGTTTTAAGAATATTAACATAGTATGACCAATTGGGGGTTGAGAGGGAGGCAGGGTTTAAATTACTTTGTTATACAATAAGAAAAATGAAGTCATTGCCTGAGGCTAATTGGACCCTACAAATCTTAAAACTTGCTCTGTCAAAGGCAATTGCTACTGAAAATGACCACAAAGCTGCAATCACAACACATAACCAACTGTCCACCATGCAGAAACCACAACATAAACAACACTAAAATGAAGACTCACATAGTACATGTGGAGGTCTGTCAACAATGCATGGTAGTTAGAGGATGAGGTCAATACCAGAGGATTTCAGATACTAAAACCACACAAGTGGGAAATCTCACTGCCCTGGGTATTCTTACAGTGAAGATGAAGAAGTGCTAAAACTCTAGGGCTATGTCTACACTTAAAAAATTAATTTGACTATTCAACTTTATAAAGTCAAATTAGTTAATTTGACTTTAAGTCAAATTTATTAATTCAAATTAGAGAGTCTTCACAAGACTCCTAATTTGAATTAAAGCAGGTTTTAGTGATTTGACTTAGAGCATCTACACTAGACTGTCTGGGTATGGCCACACACACTTATTTCGAAACAAGCCCTCCCCGTGTGAACATAGCCTCTAAGTCATCAGTCTCCAACCTTTCTGGGTGAAGGGCCACAGCAATTCTTTTCTGAGTCAGGGGGCCGACAAGAAATTTTTTGAAAGATAAGACATACCAATTGATCTTTATTAATCAAACTTTAATAAAATAATTAGTGTGATATTTGACATTGTTTTTGCTTGCACTGTGTACAGAGGGCAAGAGGGACAGGAGTGCCTGTGTGAGGGGGCAAGGCAGAGCGTGGGGAGAAAGGCAGGGCAGGGGAGCATGGCGGGGGAGGGAAAGAAGGGCAAGGTGTAGGGAGCAGAGCAGTTGGGTGTCAGGACTCACCTACTTTCTAACGGGGACCCCCCCATACAGATCTGCTCTCCTCACTCCCTGCCAAGAACTGCTCAGGGAAAGGAGGGCAGTACTAGGGAGAGGGAGAGGAGAACAGAGCCAGACAGAGACAGCACAGAAGTCCTGGCAGTTCTGTAGGGGTCACAAGTTTTGGCATTGGGCATCTCTGTACCAGAAACATTGATGGGTAGCAATCTCTACAGAAGAGTTTTTGCCACTAAGATCAGGGGAAGGACAAGGGTGCTGAGGCTAGGGGTCTGAAAGGAGAGCAGAACTGGGGGAATGTTGAGGTCAGAATTTTAAACTTAGGGTGCTCCCCCTTTATCTACCTCCTGCTCACTTAATAGGGCTGAATCCGACCCCTGAATGGTTCTCCCCCTTCCTGTACCTGCACTGTGCGCCAGGTGGGAAACTGACAAGGACCCTGGCCAGCACCAGCTCCCAGGCTCTTGCAGCAGCACTCTGTGGGCCAAATGAAAGCCCTTGGCAGGCCCAAGTCTGTCCCCCAGGCCACAGGTTGGACAAGCCTGCTGGAGGTTGACTGGGAGAGCCACGGCTCCAAAGGGAGCTGCAGCTCGAGAGCCAAGGGGAGCCAAAACTCATGAGGAGAAGGGAGCCGCAGCTCCTCAAGAAAAGGGAATCTCTGAGGTTCACCGGACAGGGGAGCCATGGAGAAGCCAGATGCTGGGGCTTTGCTGTCCCAGGAGCACTCCCCCTCCCCCTTCCCCTGAACAAAGGAACCCCAGAGAAGCTAGCTGCTGGGGCTCCCCTGCCCAGAGCTCCCAGGCAAGAGAGCCACTGGTGGCTCTCTTTCCTGAGGCTCCTTTTTTTCCCACCAGCCACTGGTGGCTGTCTTGTCTGGCACTCCCTGCCCAGGGAAGCCCCAGAGGCTCCCCCATCCAGGAAATGCCAAAGAGAGTCATTCATGCTCCCTGGACAGGGGAAGCTCCAGGGCTCCCCTGTCCAGGGAGCACTGGGAAAGACAGCCGCCAGTGGCTGCCAGGACAGGGGAGCCCTAGGAATGAGAGTGTTGGTGACTCTCTTCCCCAGGCGCCCCAGAGGCTCCACTATCCAGAAAGACCTGGTGGCCACTTCTCAGGGCTCCTTTGTCCCTTCAGAGCCCTGGCAGCTCCCTTCTTCCCAGGACTGCAGCTTCTTGGCAAGAAGGGAGCCCCAGTAGCCATGCATGGCTCCCTGGATAAAGGGAGCCGTGCATAGCTCCCTTCTGCCAGAGAGCCATGTGGGGCTCCCTTGTCCCCAGCCCTAGGTCAAATAAAGTTGATTTAGGGTATCCACACTGGGTTAATTCAACTTAATAAAGTCTACTTAACCAGTTATTCAAAATTAAAGCAGATTTTATTTAATCGAATTAACCTTTCTTTAATTTGAGTTAAGGAAATGGTGGGTTACTCAGCAGTAACCGTCCTTCTTCGAGATGGGCTGCTCGGATCCATTCAATAATTGGTGTCTCCGTGCCGGAGTGCTGGATTGGTCAGAAAAACTTTTGTCCTAGTCTGTCAGGAGAGGGTAGGCGGTCAACGCTCCCCACGCCACCCAGTGGCTACATATACAGCCATCTCCCAACCCCTAACCCAGTTCCTAGGCGTCACCAACTCCAGATGTGGGGATGGAGCGGAGGGACCTGAATGGATCCGAGCAACCCATCTTGAAGAAGAATGGTTACTGGTGAGTAACCCACTGTTCTTGTTTGAGCACTGCATAGATGCATTCAGTAATAGGTGACTACTAGTCATGCTGGTGGATGGCAGGTGGAGTTGGCCCTTCCACCTTCAGCACAGCAAAAACACCCCAGATGGGAAAAAGCCCAGTGAACAAAGCTCTAGCAGAAGCCAAGGGACCAATTAGGGGTCATGGCCTAGCAATGGAGAACCAACAACTGTGGGCCCAACCCAAAGAGGGGAGTAGGTCCAATCCACCCGAGGCAAGCGTGAGTGGCCTGGGCGTACTATGGTCACCTTAATCAGAGTTGAATCAATGCAACGCGACTATGTGGAGAAGATGTGTTTGGTTGCTCTATTTGTCGGGTATAGCTCAAAGTATGAGAGCCAGAGGATTAATGTCTGGCCATAGGACACTTCAGCATGAACTTATGAGAGCGCACTGGAAGCCATAGGGTTACGGGGCTGGGCATGGCGGCTATGGCCTACGCAGATAACAATAGGGGGGAAGGGAAGAACATGATCCCTCACACTGACTGCATCAAGGCCTGAAGGCACATCCCCAAAGGGTGTAAGAATTTGAAGTACCTGGCAAAGCACAAGAGAAAGACTACTGCGGTCAGCCGTGAAGGATCCAAGGAAGACACTTGGTGCTGGTTAATGAGAAAGGAAAGCGGCCAGTGGTGGTGCAATGAGCGCCACATGGCATATTGGGCAAGATGTCCCTGGGCCAGGAGGATGTAACACAAGCCTCCAGCCATGTACAGTGTAAGAACCCAGAAGGCTACCATTGGTTAGGAGCATTTCAGGCCACTAGGCGCCCATAGGTCGGCATGGTGGCCTTAGGAAGTGCTGTTGACCTTGGTCTCTATGGCTATGTTCACACGGGGAGGGCTTGTTACGAAACAAGAGGTTTCGAAACAAGCTGTTTCTAAATAACTCTTTATTTCGAAACAACTTATTCGAGGACAAAAAACTTTGTCCTCGAAATAAGGCATCGAAATAGCAGGTCCATAGTGTGGACCTGCTATTTCGACAGGGGAGGGGATTGCAGGCACCCGAGGGGTAAAGCCCCCACTGCCCCCAAACGTGCGCGTCAGCCCCGCGGGGGGAATCCC